>JAEOAD010000012.1:9200000-9520000 GCA_036365145.1 Orientallactaga sibirica | reverse complement strand
TTATCCAGGACCCACGTAAGCCAGATGCACAAGGGGGTGCATGCATCTAGAGTTCATTTGCAGTGGCTGGAGGCCCTGGCATAGTGTGCCCATTCTCTCCCTCTTTCTCTCTCTCTCAAATAAATATTTTTTAAAATGTTAATCACAAACCCAATTGTAATAATGTTGTATGAGTACTATCTTTTAAGCAATTATAATGGAATACTGACTGGAATATGTCATTGAATTTTTTTAAACTATTTATTAATGAGAGAGAGTGCATGCACCAGGGCCTCTTACTACCACAAATGAATTCCAGATACATAAGCTACTTTGTGCATCTGGCTTTATGTAGGTTTTGGGTGAATCAAACCCAGGCCAGCAGGCTTTGCAAGCAAGTGCCTTTATGTGGTAAGCCACCTCCCCTTATTAACATGTTACATATGGATACATCATGGGTTGGTGCCCTCTTTCCCTCATCCCTGCCCTCATTCCACTGGGGACGCTCCTCAGTGAGGTTGTAGATATTCCCCGCAGGGTTGTGGGAGCAAAAGTCAGTTAATTGGGGGAGGAGAGGGGAGGTGTGGAATGCCTCTGGGAATGGTGTCTCAACCCATGTTATCTACTTCATGGAGAACTCTTAGGAATCTCTGGATCTCTGCTTTGGTAGGTGTTGAGTATCCTCAGGGTCTGTCTCCTTCACCCTGGCAATGATTATCAGGATCACCATGGAAGCATCACTCTTGCTCATCTTCCCAATTCCTTTGTGGTTTCAGCTGTGGCTTGGCTGGAGTGTGAGGGGATGATCTTGAATTCCTAATCTTACCTCCCTAGTACTAGATTTTCACCCCTGATTTTATGTGGGGCTGGTAATGAATCCCAGGGTTTTGTGCATGTTAGATAAGCACTACCTATTGTGGTATCTACCTGTTGTGGTACATCCCTAGCCTTGCCGTTTTCTTGTTTCATTGGATCGTTTGGGAAAGTAACATTGTTATTTTGAATATTTTGTTTGTTCCTAACATGAAGGTAGGTCTTACCATGGTAGTACTTTAGAACTATTAAAATTAAATCCAGTCTTTCCTCCAGTTTTACTGTTTAGATATATAGTAGAAACAGTTCATTCCACTGTCTAAATATCATGTGGCATGTAACAATTACCACATTCTAAATTGTACATGATGGAGCACAAAGATCACATGTGACTATAAAGCTATAATGTGACTCAGCTCACTGTCTCTAGAACAATGGCATTAGAAAGATCTTGGGAATGGGGTTAGTAGACCTTTGCTTGTCATCTAACCTGGCCCTGTAGTTCTCTAATTCTATTACCTTTGTTAGCTTTGTAGTCCTTTTATAGGAACACTTTCTATTATTCATTCAGTACACTGTTACTTCACTTTATTTTTCTTAACAGTAGTTATCCAACATGACCCTCAATAAATCCTACTTAAAATAATTTTGTATTCTTTCTGATATAAAATCACTTTTTTCTGTTCTATCATCTGCATAGTATAGACCAACTGTGGGCAGCAGTGATAGTTTTGTTTTTTTTTAAGGTAGTATACATTTTACTATGGATGGCACTTTGACAGGGTTGCATGTGGGGAAAGATCCTCACTGCATGAGACAATTCAGAGGCTACTATGCACAGAGAAGCTTTAGAAGACTTTGAGGGCAAAGACTTTGAGGAAAAGACACTGGGACTATGAAAGCAGAGCACAACAAGGTCTTCTGAATATGGTACTCAGTTCATGTTGTATTGTGGGCATAACTACCTTCCATATATGACATTGAATGTGCATTGGTGGTATAGTGGTGAGCATAGCTACTTCCCAAATATGGCACTCAATGTGTGTTGGTGGTACAATGGTGAGCATAGCTCCCTTCCAAATATGGCTCTCAGAAAAGCAAAGCAAAGGAGACTCAAGGGATCAACCATGAGTGAATACTATTCACTTTGAGGAGAAATATAGAAATCTTATGAGTGTAATCATTGTCGGGTGCATACAGTTTGTGAGTAAACAGAGTAGGAGATAGTTTTTGTCTTGTCTTTGGATTTAATAGCAATACTTCTAGAACAGCTGTTTTCAAGATCTGCTCGTTCTTTTTTTTGTTGTTTATTATTTATTTATTTATTTGAGAGCAACAGAGAGAGAAAGAGGCAAACAGAGAGAGAATGGGCACACCAGGACCTCCAACCACTGCAAACGAACTCCAGACACAAGCGCCACCTTGTGTATCTGGGTTACATGGGTCCTGGGGGATCCAACCTGAGTTCTTAGGCTTCACAGGCAAGCGCTGTAACCCCTAAGCCCTTCTTTTTGTTTTTCAAAATATCTGCATAGAGTGTATAGTTTCTCTTTTCCTTTTTTCTTATGATATGTCCATTTAAATCTTTTAAACTGCTCTTTACTGCTTTTTAGGAAAGGAAACTGCTAGTCCTATGTTTCAGATTAATATGCTATAAATAATGTTCTTCTGACTTCACAGACTTCTGTATGGGCGAATGAAGAACAAGACTGGGAATAAAACTCAGGGGAAGTCTGCCTCCGGCACCCGCATGGCCATCGTCCTGCGCTTCCTCGCTGGGACCCAACCCGAAGAGATCCAGATATTCTTAGATCTGCTGTCTGAACCTGTGAAGCACTTCAAGAACGGTAGCTACCAACTGCCTCACACACCAAATGCCCATCCTCTAGTAGACTGCCCGTGTTTCAGGAGTGGTTTCCTATACTCTCCTGGACAGCAGAAATCTCTTTAATGGTGTTGTCTCTTATTTTGGCTGAAATGCAGTTCACTTTAAACTTCATATTAGATGGTCTCACATTTGACCCCAGGGATTATTGGTCTTGATTAGAAAATGTGTGTTTGATTGTTCATTTATTCAATTTGTGAGTCTTTATATACAATGAATGGGCCAGCTTAGTCTGTATAGTGACTTCCAGGTAAGGCTGGGCTAATAACAAAAAATAAAAAGAGCCAACATGTTGGTGCATGCCTTTAATCCCAGGATTTGGGAGGCAGAGATAGGAGGATTACCATTGAGTTCCAGGTCAGCCTGGGCTAGAGTGAAACCCTACTCTAACTCCCCCCCCGCAAAAAAAAAAGTAAAAATAAAAATAAAGGAGTTCTTCCAAGAAATTGAAGGCAAGCTACAAAGTTAGTCAGATTGTTTTGCCATTTATTGTTGTGGACCTGTTCTTACCTATTGAGCAGATTCTCTACAAAGTTTAAAAGCAGTCTGCTTAGCGGGCCATGTTGGCGCATGTCTTTAATCCCAGCACTAGGGAAACAGTGGGAGGATTGCTGTAAGTTCGAGGCCACCTGAAACTACAGAGTGAATTCCAGGTCAGCCTGGGCTAGAGTGAGACCCTACCTCAAAAAAACCAACCAACCAAACAAACAAACAAAAGCAGTCCACCCCGCCTCATTGTGGCTAAGAAGTGGATGTAATAGCATACAGTAGGATGCAGTGCTCTGTTTGGGGTCAATTAGCATGTGATATCAGTCATTGTAATTATTAAACTAGATATGAGGGCTTACTTTATACCAAATGTTACAAAGGTCCCTTTGTAGATGGCTCAGTTGATCCTTAAAACAACCACACCATGTATCATAACTTAATTGTCCTCAGTTTACTGAGTCTTAGAACGGTACTGGACAGTGATAGAGTTGGAACTTGAATCTAGACCTTTCTGACTACAGAAACCTTTGCTCTAGCCCCACAGCTTGTTTCCTTTAGCCTAACACAAATATTCTTTTGTTAGGTATGGGTAGTAGTTTGTATTTGTTTTAATGTTTCTCGTAGATTTTCATTCAGAATAGTACTGCCCTATGAAAGGGACTGAATAAAGTGGTTATTGTTGAGTTGACATTCCCCCTTACAGGTGGGGACTTAGAAATGATGCAGTCAGAGATGGACCATTTAAGTGTATTCGTCATTAAGTTCATGATCTTATCTCAGGTGGTTTATATAAAGCTTAAGCAATAGCATTTCTAATCTTTTGAGTAAATTCTGAAATCAGTATTGTAACAATTATTTCTAAAGGACTGTAGATTTTATTTATTAAACTAGAATGATATGAGAAACAGAATATCTAATTCTTTAGCCTTCAAAAAGCTTATAATAAATAAATTATGGCAGTGTTATAGATCTGCTGACCTCACATTGTTCAGTAGTAAGCATGTTAATACTCAGATTTTCGTGAATGGTAGTTTTAAATGTTGGATGAGATGTGAGCTTACAAACAGCTTGGTGACAAGCTGCATCTCCTTTATTCCTCCATCTCCTCATCTATGAAGCATATATAGGAAAACCCAGCTCATGAATATTTGATTAAAACTTACTAAGGATAATATGTGAGAAAAGTGCATTGCTGTCAGTAGGCTATCTTGATTGTTTGTTTTGTTTTGTTTTTTGAGGTAGGGTCTCATTCTAGCCCAGGCTGACCTTGAATTTGCTTTGTAGTCTCAGGGTGGCCTCTAACTCACAGTGATCCTCCTACCTCTGCTCTCAAGTGCTGGGCTTAAAGGTGTGTGGCACCACGCCTTATTTAGGGAAATTGAGGTCATAATTAGCAGCAAACTAACATATTTCCTTTGCACATATCTCTTCCTCTTTCACTAGGGGAATGCCATTCTGCAGTCCTTCAGGCCGTGGAGGCTTTGGACTTGTCCAAAGTTCTTCCCCTGGGTCGTCAGCATGGCATCTTAAATAGCCTGGAAATTGTGCTGAAAAACATTAGTCACCTGATCAGTGCATACTTACCAAAGATTTTGCAGATATTACTGTGTATGACAGCAACTGTCTCATGCATCCTTGACCATCGAGAAAAGGTGAGAGATTCATGGTAGCTGCTATCTTCTTACCTAAAGAGTCTCTTGTCTTATTTGGGAATGGGTCCTTCAATTTTCAGTCTTCTATGGTATAAATAACCCTTGGGGTGTGTGTGTGTGTGTGTGTGTGTGTGTGTGTGTGTGTGTGTTTTTTTGAGGTAGGGCCTCACTCTGGCCCAGGTTGACCTGGAATTAACTATGTAGTCTCAGTGTGGCCTCAAATTCATGGTGATCCTCCTACCTCTGCCTCCTGAGTGATTAAAGGCGTATGCCCCCACATCCGGCCTATAACTCTTGTTATTTTGAGCCAGAGCTGGGTAGAACTCTAAGAAACAAATCTTGCCTGCAGTCAGTGCATTGTTTTGTAAAGATGAGAACAGCAAGGCGAGTCAGTGAGTCAACTGCCAAAAGGTGCCCTGTAGATATTTCATGAGTTGCAGATGCACAGTATGTTCTGATAAAGCAGGTTTGTAGCCATGAGTTCTACATAGAGTTTAGGGAAGTAGTATGTTGTATCATGACAGACTGACAGCTTATTGGAGAAGATGGGCCTTGTAAAGATCCTTTGATTCTGGCTGTTGATTCTCCGGCCACCAGTGACAAGTGGACCTATTTTTAATTTGGCAAAAACTCATCCCTCTTGATTCCTGGATACACCCAGCAAACTGCCTAAGATGGCCATGAGGAAAGTTGGCAGCCAAAAGTTTGGGCTGTGGATTGATATAAATCTGATTTGCTAATGAAGTCCATGACCAGAGCAGACCCCCTGAGGTGGGCAGCCATGGCTTGCCCTAAGAAAGGACGAGACTGGGCTGGACAGATGGCTCATCCCTTAAGGTGCTTGCCTACAAAGCCTAACGACTGAGGTTCAATTCCTCAGTACCCACGGAAAGCCAGATGTGGCTCATTCACGGATCTAGAGTTTGTAGCAGCTAGAGGCCCTGGCACACACATTCTCTCTGCCCCCGCCCCACCTCTCTGCTTACATTAAATAAATAGAAATATTAGAAAAAATAATAAAAGACAAGGCTGAAGTAGAGGGCAGTGAGCAGAGAGTAGGTGAGGTGAGGTGAGGCGCAGCGCAAGAGGGCGGCTGGTGATGAGAAGTGTGCTTCCTTCTAAGTGCACGAACGTGCTTCCTGCTGGGAATTGCTGAGAAACTGCAAGCAGGGCATTGATGAAGATGGAGTGATGTTTCCAAAGTAACACTGGTGGTCTTGTGGAAAGAGCTGTGAGATAAAATGGAAGCCAAAACCAGGTTACAAGACAATCTTTTTCTGTTACACCAGAGCTTCAAGGCCACAAGAAGAAGAGTATGAGAGTCTTTGTATTTTCTAGCAAATGAGAATGACTATCTGGGGCTGTGTTAAGTTATGAACAGTGAAGGTTTCAAAAAGATAAGTCCTTTGGACTTTTGATTAACTTGGAAGTTACTCAATAATGTGCCTTGCTCCTAAGTCAGCAATCAGTAACTCAGAGGATATTTGGGGCAATTTCATAGTTCATTAGTTAGTGAGGTGTTAAGCTTATTCACACATGAGAGAGCTGCCTTTTCTTTTTAATAAGCCCAAGGAATTTAAGTGTCATAATGAATTATTCCACAGTAATTTTGCTTAAGTAAGTTAAAGTTCTACATTTATGTGTTTGACCTCAGTTATACATTTACTCTTTATGACTTTGGTCCTTCAGGGTATTGACTGACATTGAAATATGTATCAATATTTGTGGTGCTTTGTACATTTGAGCTCTGATGTGTAAGCCTGCAGTTGCTCATTTTCAGGGGTTTCCTCCTTTATCAAGCTGGAGGAAAGAGTAACAGAGAAAACTGTGCAGAAGTGAATAGGACATGTGTATCCTACCCATAGTGGTGGAAGAGGGAGGAGCATCTTACTGGGTTATCTATTTATGAAGAGTTCTAGCTGGGCGGTGGTGGTGCACGCCTTTAATCCCAGCACTAGGGAGGAAGAGGTAGAAGGATCGCAGCAAGTTCAAGTCCATCCTGAGACTACATAGTGAATTCCAGGTTAGCCTGGGCTAGAGTGAGATCCTCTCGATAAACCAAAACAGAAACAAACAAAAAAAGTTCTGAGATTTAGTTTCCTCACCTAACACACAAAGTAGACTACTGTAATCTGATGACCACAAATGCTTTAATGCTTTATTTTGTTCCCCAGATTAATTTAATACAAGAGATTGAAACTTCTTTTCTTGGCCTCCGGGGTGGGGTTGGGGTGGGGGGGTTCAAGGTAGGGTCTTGCTCTACCCCAGACTGACCTGGAATTCACTGTGTAGTCTCAGGCTGGCCTTGAACTCAGCAATTCTCCTACCTCTGCCTCTTGAGTGCTAGGACTGAAGGCGTCTGCCACCATCCCCAGCAGAAACTTTTTTCCCAAATATTTATTTATTAGAGAGAAGGAGAGACACAGAGAGAGAATGGGCACGCCAGGCCCTCTAGCCACCGCCTATGAACTCCAGATGCATGTGCACCTGGCTTACATGAGTTCTGTGGAATTGAACCTGGGGCCTTAGGCTTTGCAGGCAAGTGCCTTAACCCTGAAGCCATCTATCTCTTCAGCCCAGAAACTGGTTTATAAAAAGTAAAATAGAAGCCAGGTGTGGTGGCGCACACCTTTAATCCGAGCACGGGGAGGGCGGGGGGCAGAGGTAGGAGGATCATTGTAAGTTTGAGGCCACCCTGAGACTACATCGTGAATTCTGGGTCAGGCTAGGCTATAGTGAAACCCTACCTCAAAAAAAAAAAAAAAAAAAAAAAAAAAAGAATAAGCATGTAAGGAAGAGGAACATTTGCTTTGATTTGAAATGAAGATTTAATTTTTTCTAATTTAAAGCATTGTAAGGGCAGAACAATCGTTTAGAATGTATTGTTTACAGAAGTAGTAGTACGATTTAACTGCACTCTACACCACTTAGTTCTGCTTTTTCTTTTCTTTAAAAAAAAAAAAAAATAGGGCTAGTGGATGGCTTAGCAGTTAAGGCATTTGCCTGCAAAACCAAAGGATCCTGGTTCAATTCCCCAGGACCCACGTTAGCCAGATGCACAAGGGGGCACGTGCATCTGGAATTCGTTTGCAGTGGCTGGAGGCCCTGGCATGCCCATTCTCTCTCTCCTTTCTCTGTCAAATGAATAAATAAATAAAAATATTTTTAAAATTTATTTATTTTATTTGAGAGGGAGAGAGAGGAATAGGTAGAGAGAGAATGGATGCTCCAGGGCCTCCAGCCACTGTAAACAAACTGTAGATGCATGTACTACCTTGTGTATCTGGCTTAAGTGGTTACTGGGAAATCAAACCTAGGCCCTTGGCTTCACAGGCAAGCTCATTAACCACTAAGCCATCTCTCTCCAGCTCTGCTTTTCTTTCTTATTCAGTGAAAAAAGCAATATAACATGCTCAAGTTCCCATGTGAATCACAGTCAAGAATTTTAATGAGGGGTGGAGAGATGACTCAGCGCTTACCTGCAAAGCCTAAAGGCCCAGGTTTGATTTCCCAGCACCCATGTAAAGCTAGGTGCACAGAGTGGCACATGTATCTGGAGTTCATTTGCAGTGGCATAGAGGCCCTAGCATGCTCATTCTCTTTTTTTTTTTCTTGTCTCTTTGCTTATAAATGAATAAACAAAAGTTTAAAAAATAATTTTAATAATGAAATCTCCAGTTTGATTTAACATGTGCAAGAGTACCTGTCTTAGGACTGAGGGACAAAACGTGCATGCCTATGTGTGTGCATAGATGTCTTTCTGTATGTTTAAGTAGAAGATGTTTGTTTTATAGATTCATCTGAGGTTCATTAACCCACTGAAAAATTTAAGACGTCTTGGGATCAAGATGATCACTGATATCTTTTTAGACTGGGAATCTTACCAGTTCCGAACAGAGGAAATTGATGCTGTGTTTCATGGTGCAGTTTGGCCCCAGGTAATCCATGAATTCTAAATTCTGCCCACACGGTGTTGTTCTCTTTATTATGAATTTACTAGCGTAGTCTACCGCCAAGCAGGAATGTTTGTCCAGGCTTGCCTCTTGTATCCCAGGTTCTTAGAACACTTGTTAGCCTCCTCTCCCAGACCTGAAGATTGAGTCAGTGTTTAAATTTCATGCATTTCTACTTGACATGAATTGGAGTACTATTTCCTCTGACACACATGTGACATAACTTTCATAACGCCTCATAGTAACAGCATGAGGGAAGACACGCAGGTTATTTTCTTCTGCACTTCCTGGCTTAAGTTCTCTGGTTATAACCAGTAAATGTTAAGAAGACTATAGAACAACACCTCAAGCCACGTGTTCTCAGTCATTTCTGTCCATTCAAATCCTGAAATGTGTAGCTGCTTTCAAATATGAGAGCTTCCAGGCACCGTTGGCATTTTCGGTTCTGTTTTGTCTTTTCTCCATAGTCCTTCCCATGCTGATCCCCACCCCTTGGCTCCTTCCTCCTCCATGTGCTTCTTATTCTGCTTGTTGGTTGCTTTTTTTTTTTCCTGTAAGTCTCTGTTGTGCTTGTATCATAATGTTTTTATTTGGTGCCGTAGATCTGCAGGCTTGGATCCGAGAGTCAGTACTCACCGACTCCGCTGTTGAAGCTAATTAGTGTCTGGAGCAGAAATGCGAGGTACTTGTGTCTTTCCTTTGAAAAGGACAGTGTTTTAGGTCAGTCTACTCAAAGCTGTTCTAAGGAACTAAGACATAAATTTGATGTTTATTTCAGTGCATATTTATACATAATTATAATGTGTGCATGTGTAGATCTCACAGGCTTTCTACATTTTCTAAACCATTGTCTTCTACCATTATAAACTAAATATAATTATTCAGTGGTGTCATATTCTACAACTATAGCCAGCTTTTTTCTTTCTTTCTTTTTTTTGTGAGAGAGAGAAAGAGAAAGAATTGGCACATCAGGGCCTCTACCCATTGTAGTCAAACTCCAGATGCATGTGCCACCTTGTGCAAATGTGTGACCTTGTGCATCTGGCTTACGTTGGATCTAGAGTGTCAGACATGGGCTTTGCAGGCAAGCACCTCAACCACTAACCATCTTTCCAGCCCTGGAGCCAGCATTTGATTGTTTTTCATTTACCATTATGTCATCAGCATGTTCCTGTCGTTAGTCTTCAAAACTTTGATGCTTTCCTTATCTTTCTCATTCACTCAGAGGAAGGGCTGCATCACCTGTTCCCAGGTTGCTAAAGCAGTTTTGATTCTTACCTTGTTCTTGGGCATCTGTCAGCAGGATTCCATAGTCATGCTTGAGAAGTATTCTATAGTTGTGTACTTTTTATAAGCGAGCCTTAGAGGACTCTGGTCCAGGAAGATATTACAATGGAACCTTAGCTTCATGTTATTTAGTTTCTTAATCCAAATGTACAGTCATGTCATTGGATGTCACCTCATTGTGTCCTGAAATTTATTTTTTACATGGGGAAAATAGAAGCTACATAGTGATCAAGAACATAGGTGGCCAGACTTTTTTCTCTCTCTTTTGTATGTGACCCTCATCTGAAAGTTTCTTTAGAGTGGCTAACTGCTCTTGTAGTCTGGATACTGAGAGATACACATATAGAATTGGATGTAAAAGAGTTAATGGCCGGGCATGGTGGTGCACACCTTTAATCCCAGCACTTGGGAGGCAGAGGTAGGAGGATTGCCGTGAGTTCGAGGCCACCCTGAGAATACATAGTGAATTCCAGATCAGCTTGAGCTAGAGTAAGACCCTACCTTGGAAAAACCAAAAAAAAAAAAAAAAAAGTTAATGAATGGGGCTGGAGAGATGGCTTAGCAATTAAGGCACTTGCCTGCAAAGCCAAAGGACCTGTGTTCAATTCCCCGGTACCCATATAAAGCACAAGATGGTACATGCAACTGCAGTTTTTTTACAGTGGCTAGAGGCCCTGACGTGCCCATACTTTATCTCTTTCAAACAAATAAATAAAATATTTAAAAATTTTTAAAAATATTTAATGCATGAATATGTCAGAACTACTTCATAAGAATATCAGTCTTGGGCTGGAGAGATGGCTTAGTGGTTAGGGCGCTTGCCTGCAAAGCTAAAGAACCTCAGTTCAATTTCCCAGGACCCACGTAAGCCACTTCACAAGGTGGCGCATGCATCTGGAGTAGTTTTCAGTGGCTGGAGGCTCTGGTGCACCCATTCCTTCTCCCTCTCTCTCTCTCCCTCTGCCTTATTCTGTCTCTCAAATAAATAAAAATAAAGTATTTTTTTTAAAAAAGACTGTTAATCTTTATGATGGACATTGGAGTTCTAAAGTGGAATGAGGGAGGGGAGGGAAATATCATGTGCTTTTTGTATATAAGTATAGAAGTTGTCAATAAAAAAATGAACAGAAAAAAAGACTTTTAATCTTTATTTTAAAAAAATATTTTTGAGGGCTAGAGAGATGGATTAGCAGTTAAAGTACACTTACAATTCGCACAGTGCAATCATATGTTAAAGTAGGTTTTTCCATCTGTAGACAAATGTAGATGTTTGCTCTGAGTAAATATAAGTAGTCCTGAACTGTAGCCACCATCTTTAAGGATAAATTGTCTCAGACATTAGATGGACTCCAGATATAAAACTTTCTCACCAAGTACAGTGATCATATAATTTATTGTTCAGACTGAAACATTTCTGAGAATGAACGAGGTGCTATTGAAATAAAAACTAATAATACAACATAAAGTGCTTAGAATTATCCATTAAGTTTTAGATTTTAAAGTAATTCCTCTTAAATAATCTTTTCTTAAATGTTTTATTTATTTATTTGCAAGCAAGGAAAATTATTTGCAAGAGAGAGAATATATGGGTGTGCCAGGGCCTCCAGCCACTGCAAATGAACTCCAGATACAGGCACCACTTTGTGTATCTAGCTTTACATGGGTAGTGGGAAATCAAACCCAGGTCATTAGGCAAGTGCCTTAACCACTGAGCCATCTCTCCACCTCCCCTCTTAAATAAGCTTATTAATGTTCATACACACATATACATTTGTTAAACTCAATGAAAAAATTCTTGCAAGATAATAATCAATTTTTTTTCTTGCAGATATTTTCCATTTCTGGCTAAACAGAAACCTGGACACCCAGAATATGATATCCTGACTAATGTGTTTGCAATTCTCTCAGCAAAGAATCTCTCTGATGCCACAGCCAGCATTGTAATGGATATAGTTGATGACCTTCTTAACCTTCCTGATTTTGAGCCCACAGAAACAGTGCCCAGCTTGCCTGTGACTGGCTGTGTATATACTGACACAGCAGAAAACACAAATGGTATGTAAGCTGCACAAAGCGAGTGAGTACACAGGTAGCAATTGTTTCCTCAGAAATGAGTCCCTAGAATTTGGCTGTCTTAACTGCTGATGCTAGCTAAGCTGCTTCTCTCTGAGAACTGGCACTCATTTATAGAAACTGAACTTTATTTATATGTATAGGACTACAGGCTATTTCCTATCCAGAAAGTCTCAAATATCCTTCAGGAAAAGAGGATATATCTTACATCTCTACGCTTCTTTTCACACTTTCCCAACAGTTCTCTTACTATTACCAAAAATGGTCTAAATACAGACTGGATAGTTATGGGGGAGGAGTCTCATAAATTTGAAATTTAGTGATGTTAACTCTTCAGAAAGAACAACTTATTTAGTGTGTAGAGTTGAAATTTAAATGTTTAAATGCTTATTGACAGTTGAGTCCTCTCATCTGTCATCAAGACAATAGCGTACTATAAATAAATAAATACTTTAAAAGATTTTATTAAGGGCTGGAGAGATGGCTTAGCGGTTAAGGCGCCTGCCTGCTAAGCCTAAGAACGCTGGTTCCAATCTCCAACGGTTCCAATCTCCAGGTCCCACATTTAGCCAGATGCAAAGTGACGCAAGGGCGCAATGCCACACTGGACCACAAGGGGGTGCACACATATGGATTTCGTTCACAGCAGCTGAGAGACTGCTGGCGTGTCCATCTCTATCTGTCTTCCTCTCCCTCTCTATCTGTCTCTCTGTGTCTCTCTCCAAAAATAAATAAAATAATTTTAAAAATTAAAAAAAAAGATTTTATTAAAATTAAGTTACTCTCTGTTTCAGAGCCTGTCACTGTGGGAGGAAGACTGATCCTCCCTCATGTGCCCTCAATTCTTCAGTATCTCAGCAAATCCACAATAAGTGCAGAAAAGGTGAAAAAGAAAAAGAACAGGGCACAAATCAGTAAGGAACTTGGCATTCTTTCAAAGTAAGTACATGTCCATACTTAAAAGGGCACATCACCATCGTGGTCACCATTGTGGGTGTTGAGGCTTTCTTAGGCTTTCGTCTTGTTTTCATTTGAATTTTGAAAATGGTGAAAAGATCCTCAATCCAATTTATAAATACCTGGGTTCAAGCCCTAGCATTAAGCCAAAAAAGAAAAAAAGTTTCTACTAGTTTAAATGCCACCCACTGTTATGATAATCAAGAGTTCATTTTTGTTTTTGTGTTTTAGTTAAATTGGTAAAATTAATTAAATTGAGAACAAACTGTTTTGTTTTTAAGAGTTAACAAGGGCTGGAGAAATTGCCCAGTGGCTAAGGGGCTTGCTTGCAAAGCCTAACAACCAGGGTTCGATTCCCCAGTGCCCACATAAAACCATATGCACAAAGTGGTGCATGCATCTAGAGGTTGTTTGCAGTGACTGTAGGCCCTGGCATGCCCATACTCTCTGTTGTCTCTCTTCTATCTCTTTCTGCTTGCAAATAAATAAAAATAGTTTAAAAAAAAAAAAGAGTTAACAAGGTTTTGTAAAGATTCTTAAAGTCTCTAGCTATAGGATTAGTAATATATAATTGATTTCTGTAAAGGACAAAGTTATTACCCCTGAGAGTAAGAAATGATGCTATCTAAAATTTAATTTGGCAGATACTGGGCTTAGTTATATAGAAAAAGAAAAATTAGAATCTTCTAGAAGCTTCTTAGCATGTTTTACTTATACTATTGTGTTTCTAAGCTATGCAGGGTGGGAAATAATGCCAAAGTCACTCACTAAATGTCATCTCAGGTCATATGGTCATAGGAAGATGATAAGCAATTAGGCACCAGAAAGACCAGTGTTTGAAGAGCCTATTCTACTTCTGGCTCTACAACATCTGCTTTTCTGAGTCTTAATTTACCCCAGATCAGGATGAAGTTAATAATCCCTCCATCATAGCACTAGTGTGGGAATTACAATTCTGTATGGGAAACATTGTATTTTGGCACTTAAGAATATTCTTTCCTCACAAAAGAAGAAACCATGACTTTTCAGAGCGTAGTACTGAAGAAAGAGCCACCCACACAGTCAGATACTGCAGAAGTGATGGGGCAGGAGCCTAGTGCGGAGAGGAAGGAGCACGGGCACTGTTAAATATCCCAGTGCACGTAGACATGCCCGCGTACTTCAGGGCATCCATCCATGTACTGGCATGCTAAAACTCTTGCATTCCTGAGGCTTTTGTGCAGCTAACTGCTTTTTAGAGAGATGCTCTTGTATAATCCTGACATGTCTGTACCCTTCCTTCCTTCTTAGGATCAGCAAGTTCATGAAAGACAAGGAACAGAGTTCTCTGCTCATTACCCTTCTCCTTCCATTCCTCCACCGAGGCAATGTTCCCCAGGTACATTCACTGGAAATTTTCTTGGTCTTGAAGAGGCATTTTATCACTAGGTTTATTTGTAAGAAGGAGTTTTGTTGGTTAGAGTCAGTGATGTATTTATCCCAAAGAAATTAAGACTATAGAATTGAAAAATTCAAAATAGAACAGAAAAATGGGACCTAAACAGAAATGGGGGGCTAGAGATATGGTTCAGCAGTTAAGGCACTTGCCTGCAAAGCCTAACAACCTGGATTCAGTTCCCCAGTACCCACATAAAGCCAGTGCGTGAAGTGGCACATGCACCTGGAGTTCATTTGCAGCAGCTAGAAACCCTGATGCACTCATTCACTCTCTCTCTCTGCTTGCAAATAAATGAAAAAAAATTTTTTGAGGCAAGCCCAACAGACTGCTCTGTGTGTATGTATGTGCATGTGTTCACGCACGAGAGAGAAAATTGGCATGCCGAGGCCTCCAGCCACGGTAATCAAATTCCAGATGTGTATGCCCTCTTATGCACATGTACAACCTTGCACACTTGCATCACCATGCATCTGGGTTATGTGGGACCTGGAGAGTCAAACATGAGTCGTTAGGCTTCACAGGCAAGTGCCTTAATTGCTAAGCTATCTCTCCAGCCCAAAATGCATTAAAAAGCAAGAAATAGGAATGTGGCTAGGCAAAAGGGAAGCAACATCACCATCATCTACCACAGAAGTAGATATGTCATTCCCTCGTGTCCTTCATGTAGCTTCTCATTCAGTTCAGAGTTTTTTTCTCTGAATTTGAACCACAAATACAAGAGTGCATTGTACAGCTACAGATATGAATCACACTGCAAAACTGAGGGATGCACAGAGGGGAAAAGAGAGGAAGGAAGGAGAGAGAAAGAAGGGAAGGAAGGAACTAAACTGAACTGTGATCTTGTAATTCCTAAGGATACGGAGCTCGATCTTCTGGTGACAGTGCAGAACTTGTTGCAGCATTGTTTGGACCCCACAAGTTTCCTCAGGCCACTGGCCAAACTCTTTTCAATTATCAAGAACAAGCTGTCGAGACAACTGCTTTGTACAATTTTCCAGGTATGTAACATGTATTTTTACCTGAAATTTCCCTTTCTTTAAAAAATGACTATGACCAATAAAGTACATGAGCAGCCACACTTTTTCTGATAAGATTTTATAGGAAATTGAATGGGTTTAACAAACAGAGAGGAGAGGAGAGCAGAAAATTTAAGGTGTTAATCACTAGTAATACTGTTTTTAGCGAGGCATGATGAAATAGGCCTGTACTCATAACTCTTGGAAGGCTAAGGCCAAGGGATCATGAGTACAAGGCAACATGAACAGACCCTTAAAATTTATACCATCCTTTCCTTTTAGAGTTTTTCTGATTTTGACAGTGGATTAAAATATATTACAGATATTGTCAAGGTAAGAAATTTTATTTCTTCTTGGCTTCAAAGATATTGCTTAGTTAACATTTATTCCCCTTTATTTATATGGTTCTGATATCATTTCTTATAGCTTAATGCCTTTGATCAAAGGCATCTTGATGACATCAACTTTGATGTTCGCTTCTCAGCATTCCAGACCATCACCTCCTATGTGAGGGAGATGCAGACAGTGGATATTAACTATCTGATTCCTGTGATGCATAATTGCTTCTATAACATGGAGGTAGGTTGTTACAGCAAAAACTCATGGTTGCTTTTTGTTGTTTTATTAGCACAGTTGCTAAAGACAGTGAGTACATTTTAAATTTTGTTTTTAGAAGAGAAAAGTATTTTAAGGATAGTTTCTTTAAATGTGTAATTATTTTCTTCTTTTTTTTTAAAAGATACTTATTTATT
The DNA here is from genome assembly GCA_036365145.1 of Orientallactaga sibirica. Classification (NCBI taxonomy): domain Eukaryota; kingdom Metazoa; phylum Chordata; class Mammalia; order Rodentia; family Dipodidae; genus Orientallactaga; species Orientallactaga sibirica. The sequence goes on along the minus strand of JAEOAD010000012.1, from coordinate 9,503,706 downwards.
TATTAGAGATAGAGAGAAGTAGAGAGGGAGAATGGGCACACCAGGGCCTCTAGCCACTGTAAACGACCTCCAGATGCATGTGCCATCTGGCTTACATGGGACCTGGAGAATTGAACCTGGATCCTTAGGCTTCACAGGCAAGCACCTTAACTGCTAAGCCATCTTTCCAGCCCATGCAATTATTTTCTTTATCAAACAAACATTGTTTTCTCATTTACAACATAAGTATCTTAGAAAAATATGTGTAAGCATTTTGAAAAAGAAAATGAAGTTCTATACATCTGGCTGTGATGGTGTACAGTTATAATCTTACCACTAGGAAAATAGGGGCAGGAGGATCATAAGCTTGAGGTCAGCCTAGACTATGTAGTGTCTCAAAAATAAAAAATGGGAGAGGAGGCAGGGGCCAGAGAGATGGCTTAGTGGTTAAGGCACTTGCCTGCAAAGCCAGATGCACCAAAAAAAAAAAAAAAAAAAAAACAGCAAAAGTAAACCAAATGCTTCGGGGAGGGAAGAATGAGTGTCATCTTTTTACTTTGGTGAGCAATAAAAGTGTATAGTGGGAATGGTAACATGGCCTTCTTAGTGTTCTAAAAAAGCATTGAACCATACATTTTCATTTTTATGTGTGTAGTTTTTTGAGGTCGGGTCTTGCTCTAGCCCAGACTGACCTGGAATTCACTATCTAGTCTCAAGGTGGCCTCAAACAGCAATCTACCTCTGCCTCCGAGTATTGGGATTAAAGGCGTGCGCCACCATACCCACCTGTGCATTTTAATATTTTATTTGTTTGTTTATTTATGAGAAAAAGAGGCAGATAGAGAATAAACACACCAGGGCTTCTAGCCATTGCAAACAAACTCCAGACTCATGCATCACTTTGTGCCTCTGGCTTACATGGGTACTAGGAAATTGAACCTGGGTTCTTAGGCTTCGCACGCAAGTGCCTTAGTCACTAAGCCATCTCTCCAACCCTGAACCGTACATTTTAAAAGGATCATTATTAGTGTATTTCAATTATATGTTGATTTAAATTTTTGGTTCAAGCTGGAGAGATGACTCTGAGGTTAAGGGATTCAGAGTTACTGCCAGGTTGGCAGAGATTTAAGAATACTTTCCATGAGCCGGGTGTGGTGGCGCACGCCTTTAATCCCAGCACTCGGGAGGCAGAGGTAGGAGGATCACTGAGAGTTCGAGGCCACCCTGAGACTACATAGTGAATTCCAGGTCAGCCTGAGCCAGAGTGAGACCCTACCTCGAAAAACCAAAAAAAAAAAAAAAAAAAAAAAATACTTTCCTCACTCACTGTCTGCATTCCCAAGTCAGAGCTTTGGGACTTGATCAGAATTACACCAGCCAAGCCTGCCATTTTCTGCATGATCTGATGTTGGAAATGTGTTTTAGTGAACCCTTTATTCTGCTTGCTTTGGGATGTAAAACCAACTGAGAAGTATGCTTCTTGGTTCTTCCTGAAATTAAAGGTGCTGCTCAGTGAGCCTCCTACTTGAGCCGTATGGTTCTTTTTCGAGTCTGTAAGTCCCAGCACATTGCTTAGCCGGGAGTTTTACACAAAGCTTGGGCAGGCTTCCCTTTCTTGGGAACATAGGCCATGTTTTATTTACTGCCCAGAATAACAGGTCCTTTCCTCATTTTCAGCTGGGAGATATGTCCCTGAGTGACAATGCCAGCATGTGTCTGATGAGTATCATCAGAAAGCTCTCTGCCTTGAATGTCACGGAGAAAGAATACAAGGAAGTCATTCATCGGTCACTGCTGGAGAAACTGAGGAAAGGGTTGAAGAGCCAGACAGAGGTATTGTAACTGTCTTGTGACTGCTGCTGTCTAAGGATTGGTAGGTTTGGTTTTCCCTCTCCTGACCATGAAAAGCAATCAGGTTTACTGTAATTAATTAAAACACCAGACTTTTAACAGGCGATAAGGAAAGGAAAGGAGAGAATTCATGTTTGGTTATAGTTGTTTAACTTTTTTCTTATAGTGGGAATGCTTAATTTTTTTTAAGTTTATTTTTGTCATACTTCATATGATTTAGAAAGTGGGTGCTTTTTAAAGTACAACTTCTTTTCTCTCAACTTTATATTTGCAGAGTATTCAGCATGATTATACCCAGATACTTTCCTGTTTAATTCAGTCATTTCCAAGTCACCCAGAATTTAAGGACTTGGTGCAGCTCACTCACTACCATGATTCAGAAATGGACTTCTTTGAGAACATGAAGCACATTCAGGTAGCGTAGTTCTGCTTTCCTGCCTCCAACAAGCCTTGCCACACAGACACTCGCTTCCCCCAAAGCTCATTCCGTTCCTTGGTCTCCATGACTGGGGCACATTTGCACATAAGGTGACCTGTTACTGGGTCTGGGGTCTCATTTCTTGGTGATGTCACAAATTACCAAAAATAATGTCAACTCTCTCTGCCTCTTCCTAAGAGCTCCAAGATCCATTAAGTGCTGTGGTTTATGTTTCTAGAATCAAGCACAAGTGTTTGTCCATGTAACACATACCCTATGTTTCATTTCTGATCTTCTTATGGAAAAAGAACATGGTACTGATTAGGTGAGATTTTTCTAGTAATCCCTGCATATTTCATCTAATTTACAGATCCACAGAAGAGCAAGGGCCTTGAAGAAACTGGCAAAACAACTTCAGGAAGACCAAATTGAGCTGTCTTCTAAATCTCTGCAGAACTATATCATGCCTTATGCCATGACTCCAATATTTGATGAGAAAATGCTGAAGGTAAGGGTATTTGGTCTAAAAGGCAGTGTCAACCCAGCTCTTTCAAAATGTGCACGCATTGGTGTCTGTGTTAGTGTAGTCATTGGTCTTAATCTCCATGTTCTTGCTTCACCTTACCTAGTGCTGGGATTACAGTTATGTGGCACTGTGACCAGCCTTAAAAAAAGATTGCTCGCCGGACATGGTGGTGCACGCCTTTAATCCCAGCACTTGGGAGGCAGAGGCAGGAGGATCGCCGTGAGTTCAAGGCCAGCCTGAAACTACATAGTGAATTCCAGGTCAGCCTGGGCCAGAGTGAGACCCTACCTCCAAAAAAAAAAGATTGCTCTGTTAGCCGGGTGCCGGGTGTCGTGGCATGTGCCTTTAATCCCAGGCAGAGGTAGGAGGATTGCCATTAGTTCAAGGCCACACTGAGACTACATAGTGAATTTCAGGTCAGCCTGTGCTACAGTGAAACCTTACCTTGAAAAAACCAAACAAAACCAAAGATAAAAAAGATTGTTCTTTCAAATCTAAAAAGCCAATAAGCACAACCAACAGGTTGATGGCTCCTAAATACAAAAGAAGTAAATGTAAGTAAAGAAAATTATGCCTACTTTTGTTTGGTGTTAGCTTAATATATCTTTTCTAGCCTTTATTTTGAACTTGTGACTTTATACTTAAAGGTGGTATCTTATTGGTGGTATTTTATTGGGACCTGCTATGTATTCTGTTTATCCAATCTGACAGTATCTCCCTACCTCTTATATTAAATATGATTTGTTTTTTCAAGGCAGGGTCTCACTCTAGCTTAGGCTGACCTGGAATTCATTATGTAGTCTCAGGGTGGCCTTGATCTCACAGTGATCCTCCTACCTCTGCCTCCCAAGTGCTGGAATTAAAAGCGTGTGCCACCACACCTGGCTTAATACAATTATTTTTTAATATTTTATTTATTTATTAGAGAGAGAATGGGCACACCAGGGCCTCCAGCCACTGAAAACATACTCCAGATGCGCGCTCCCCTTTGTGCATCTGGCTTACGAGGGTCCTGGAGAATCGAGCCTTGAACCAGGGTTCTTAGGCTTCACAGGCAAGCATTTAACTGCTAAGCCATAGCTCCAGTTCCATATGATTCTTAATATTAAGGTTGGACTTAAATCTGTGATCTTCTTATCTATTTAACATTTGCCATATTGTTTTTCCTCTTTCACCTTCCGTTTTGTTTCTTCTGTTTGGTGAACTGGACATTTCTGATTTGATCTCCATTGCCTTAATAGGTATTTTTGGCTTAATAGTTATTTTTGCCATAGGCATTTTTACCCCCGCATTAGCTTTAAACCACATAGCACATTGTTGTTATCTCTTTAGTTACTTCTGCAGAGATCTTTAAACATTTGCTTTCATGTTTGTTTCCTGATGTTCTTGTTCCTTTGTGTGGATTCTTCACTCTGGCTGACAGAATCATAACCATTCAAATCCTTCCATGGGTTTTGATAACTGACTTTCCCTGTACCTTCCCTTACTCACGTATACTGACAAACAAATACTCATTTGAAAGTCAAAGAATTTTCCTGCATGTGGCTGTCTTCCCTCTGGTACACTGCCCTCTGGACCCCAGCTACCATAAATAGTCTCTGTCCTGCTCCTGGTCTTTGTTTTGGTTTCCCCTCCTATGCTACACCTAGCAATTCTCTGCACATATATTTTACTTATTTATTTGAGGAAGAGAGAGTGAGAGAGAATGGGCACAAACAAGCTCCAGATGCATACGCCACCTGTGCATCTGGCTTATGTGTGTTATGGGGAATTGAACCTAGGTCCTTTGGCTTTGCAGGCAAGCACCTCCACTGCTAAGCCATCTCTCCAGGCCTGTTTCATATATTTTTTCCCAGTTTTCTGGTTTAAGAAATGTGAAGGTAACTCAAGTTCTTGTCCTCCATCATGTCCTAAATAAGATGTCTCTGAAGGTATGGACTTTGAGTGCTGAGTAGTGTAGTATGCAGTGTTTGTTTTTGGTGCCAGGCCAGAATCCCCAGCCTTGAACATGCTAAGCAAATAGCTCCACCACTGAGTTATATCCCTTGCCCCAACATTTGTCAACTTCGTATGCTGGATTTATTTTATTCAATGCGTATGCTCCATCTAGGAAAGCTGAATGGAAAAGATTTCAAAATACATTAACATTCCCTAAAAGCAGATATTCGTAAAATTGATAGTATCTTTATCCAGCATTAAGATGGGAAATGAAGTATAGTTTGGACATCTTTCCATTCTGAAATTACCAAAGGCTTGTTGCCTGAGCTTTCCAGTATACCAGTTAAATTGTCTGCATTTTATTAGCAAATGCTTATTGTACATTGATGCTCTTGGTTTATTTTACAGCATGAAAATATAACCATTGCTGCCACAGAGCTCATCGGAGCTATTTGCAGACATCTTTCTTGGCCAGCCTATATATATTATTTGAAACATTTCATTCATGTCCTACAGACAGGAAAAATCAATCAGAAATTGGGTGTCAGGTATAGTCAAATTTCATATTTTTGCATTGTTTATAAAATATAACCTAAAAATTATTTTCTGAGTTGTTTGTTCTATAAACTCAATTTATGTTATGCTGTACTAAAGAGTTATAGTACTTCTTTCTAAAGTAAAAATTACTGGTAAAATTCATTTCTGATTTTTTTATTTTTTTAAGTTTTCTCTCCCTTTTTAATAGGTGGTGGTGATAAATTAAATGAATAATTCTATGTATTTTTTTAACAGTTTGCTGGTAATAGTATTGGATGCATTCCACTTTGACCACAGTACTCTTGAAGAACAAATGGGGAAAATTCAGAATGGAGAAAGTAAGCTTTTAAACCTTCCTTAAACTAGATTCTTATTTTATTCCTGAATAATTTATGATAATGATTAAGGAGGGCAAAATTCACTTTACTTGTTTTTCTTCACTTTGTAGCAAGAACCAGTTAAGGAGTTGGAAAGAATCTAAAATGAATGGGTTATTCCTATAAAATCTCATTTAACTTCACAGAGGACAAGTCTAAATTGTGTAGACATCTGAACTATAGGTTATTTTATTAGAGGTTCCTTTCCTTTATATATGTAAAGAGTATTACTGAAGGAATGAAAACAAGTGTGAGAAAAGACCTAACAAACAGTAGAGCAATGAGCAATTACTACTTTCACAATTAAGTGAAGATGTAAACATAGCATTTGTAAATACTTCAGTGTTGCAGTAAGGCTCACATGGCTGGCAGAAAACACTCAACCAAGGGCAGCTTGTGGGGTAAAACAAGGGTTTATTTTGGCTTACGGACTTGAGAAGAAGCTCCATGATGGGAGGGGAAATGATGGCATGAGCTTCACCCCCGGCCAACATCAGATGGACAAGAGTAACAGAGAGTGTGCCAGACACTGGCAAGGGGAAGCAGGTTATAATACCCATAAAGCCCACTCCCAACAATATTCAGCCTCCATGAGGCTTTAATTCCCAAATTGCCATCAGTTGGGGGCATGGCATTCAGAACACCTAAGTTTATGGGGACACCCGCACCAAACCACTGCAATCAGTGACATGTGCAAATTCGTAGGGAAAAAATAGTACAAAAACTGACCTTAGAGCCAGGGGTGGTGGCGCACGCCTTTAATCCCAGCACTCAGGAGGTAGAGAAAGGAGGATCACCATGAATTTGAGGCCACCCTGAGATTACATAGTAAGTTCAGGTCAGCCTGGGCTAGAGTGAGACCCTACCGTCAAAAAAAAATAACCTAACCTTAGAAGAAAACATAATTTAAAATTTTTAATTAATTTTTTTTTAAATAAAGGTTGTACCCTTAGACCCCCCCTCTCCCTTGCCCAATTCTGCTGAGGGTCTTCTTTGGTAGGGTTATTGGTATACATTGTGGGGCAAAGAGGCTTCAGTCAGTCTCTGCAATGGGGGGGGGGTGGCATGGAGTTTCAAGCTATTGCTATCCCATGTGAGGCTTGAACATTCTTTCCACCCCCTTTTCCCCAGTGTTCCCTGAGCCTTGGTGGGCAGCATGGGGATCAGATTTAGTATTGCTTTCTCTGTAGCTTCTGAATCTCTGTTGTTTTTTTTTTAATATTTTTATTTATTTTGTTTTTTTTTTTTTTTTTTTTTTTTTTTTTTTTTGGTTTTTCGAGGTAGGGTCTCACTCTAGCCCAGGCTGACCTGGAATTCACTCTGTATTCTCAGGGTGGGCTCGAACTCATGGTGATCCTCCTACCTCTGCCTCCCGAGTGCTGGAATTAAAGGCGTGCGCCACTATGCCCGGCCTTATTTTGGTTTTTTGAGGTAGGGTCTCACTGTCGCACAAGCTGACCTGGAATTTACTCTGTATTCTCATGGTGGCCTCAAACTCAAGGAGATCCTCTTACCTCTGCCTCCCAAGTACTGGGATTAAAGGCGTGTGCCACCATGCCCACCAATATTTTTATTTATTTATTAGAGATAGAATGGGTGCACCAGGTCCTCTAGCCACTCCAATTGAATTCTAGACACATGTGCCACCATGTGCATCTGGCTTACGTGAGTTCTGGGAAATCAAACCCAGACCATTAGGCTTTGCAGGCAAACACCTTAACTGCTGGGCCATCTCTCCATTTCCTGGATCTCTGTTTTGATGAGGTTTGAGTGACCACAGTGTCTGTCACTGTTTCTCTAGTTTTCAGACTAGCCATGAGAGCAGCATTTGTGTCACCACTTCTGGGCCCAGGTAGGTGAGGTGGAGGTCTCCTGGTAGACAGTTGGCTCTCTGTTCTTCATGCATTGATGTATCCTTGTTCTTCCCAGTATATTCTTCCATTGTAAAATAGAACAGATTCTTCAACCAAAGTGAAAACAGTATTTGTCAATGGCCTATATTATTTTGGGGACCTCATACCTCCCTGACTACAGCTCACTATTGAGGAAGGCCCAGTTCTGGCCCTGGGAATTACCAGCCAGTGCTCATGGTTATAGGGTTATGCTTTCTCCATTCTATGAAGCTATTCTGTTAGGGTCCCTCCTCCCTCTTATTGAGGGTAATGACTTGTAGAATGGTATCCAGGAAGAAGGCTCTTAAGGAATTGAGTCATGTTAACATTAGGTTTGTGTATCACCCCCTCCTGTCCTTCCTTCCTCTGCTCCCGAAGGCTTTCCATTCCTCCCTTCCCTGTTTGTTTGTTCCTTCCTTCCTTCTTTCCTCCCTTCCTCCCTCCCTTCTTCCCTCCTTCCTTCCTTCCTTCCTTCCTTCCTTCCTTCCTTCCTTCCTTCCTTCCTTCCTTCCTTCCTTCCTTCCTTCCTTCCTTCCTTCCTTCCCTGGCCATTGGCTTATTGTCATGTAGCCTTCCTCTCTTCCCTGTTTCCTCTCTTTTCCTTCATTCTAGTACCATTATGTTTGTTTATATCTGTCTCTATCCCTCTATCTCTCCTGGCAAATAAATAATAAAAATATCAGAAAAACTATCAAAACTGTGTCCCTTTGTTTTGTTTTTTTTTTTTAAGACAGAGTCTTGCTATGTAGCTTTTGTCTGCCTCAGTTCCTGAATGCTGGGATTATAGGTATGTGCCCACACTAGGCTATGCCATTTCCTTATTTAATCTAAGGGGATTTGTGATATTTATTGAACACAGACACAGTTGAAGTGGCTGAGTTGCTGGAGCAGGAAGCCATGGAGTTAGAGCCCATGGATGAGGAAGAGAAGGAAGATGTGCATGAGAGCTTATCAGACAACAAGGAGGCAGTGGGAGCCCCTGATCCGGAGGATTCTAATGGGACAGCAGCTAAGGAACCTGAGTGCATCTCAAACACAGTCTCTTTCCTTCCTCGGAACAAGGAAGAACTAGAGAGAACAACTCAAACCATCCAAGGAGCCATAACTGGGGATATCCTCCCCAGGCTGCACAAGTGCCTCACATCTACGGTAAGGGCTGCGGCCTAGCAGGTCTCTGGGAGCTGGGGGTGGGGGCTGACAATTACTGATAGACTTCAGCTGTGTGTCCTTGCTACTCACATTCCACAGTTCATCTCCCTTCTCCCATTAACTGCAGGCTCATCTGCTGTAGCGAGGCAGCAGCACTGAGTTTGATAGAAAAAAATTATCCTTTGTCTATCTCAAGTTGACTTTCAAAAAAATTGATTGTGGAGCTGGGCGTGGTGGTGCATGCCTTTAATCCCAGCACTTGGGAGGCAAGAGGTAGGAGGATCACCGTGAGTTTGAGGCCACCCTGAGACTACATAGTGAATTCCAGGTCAGCCTGAGCTAGAGTGAGACCCTACCTCGAAAAACCAAAAAAAAAAATTGATTACAATTGAATTTGTTTCCCTTTTCTGCTTCTTGGACAGTTCAACCCTATTCAAAAATCCTCTTAGCCAGACCTTGGGAGGGGATCAAGATCCGTCTGTGTCCTAGTGAGCAGGGGTGTATTTGTTGCATTCTCTTGCTCATAGACTCAGAGCCTTTCCTCCTCCGTCCTGCAAACTATGGCTGCAACCTGTTCTTATAAATAAAGTTGTAGTAGGACAAACACTTCATTACCATTGGCTAGCTATAACAGATTCAACAAAGCCCAAAATATTATGTCCTTTTACAAAACATTTATCAGCAACTGATATAAAATATTTACTTGTATTTGTCAAATTTTCTTTATTCGAGGTACTGTATTTCTTACATGCCCACAGTGTCATTCAAACACTTACTACATTCCAAACAAAACACATTTCATGTGAATTTTATATATTTACAACACTCAAAATTTGATGGTGGAAATGTGGCTTCATTTCTTCTCTAGCTGCTTCTTTGAAAAGTGGGCTGGCCCCAAACTCATGGTCTTCTTGCTGTAACTTTCTGAATTCTGAGAGGAATGGTGTATACTACCACATCCTACTTAAGTAGGCCAGTCTTCCTTTTATTTTTTTATTTTATTATTATTATTTTTGGTTTTTCGAGGTAGGGTCTCACTCTGGTCCAGGCTGACCTGGAATTAGCTGTGTAGTCTCAGGGTGGCCTCGAACTCATGGCAATCCTCCTACCTCTGTCTCCCGAGTACTGGGATTAAAGGCATGCGCCACCACGCCCAGCTTTCCTTTTATTTTTATAATTTTTAGAGGGTTATTCCCAAATTGCACAATTTAGTTTTGCAAAAAAAGCAAACTACCAATAAGCTTAGAATATTAAAAGTGGGCTTGGAAAATGGCTTAGTGGTTAAGGCATTTGCCTATGAATCCTAAGGACCTCGGTTCAATTCCCCAGGACCCATGTAAGCCAGATGCACAAGGGGGCACATGCATCTGGAGTTTGTTTGCAGTGGCTGGAGGCCCTGGCATGCCCATTCTCTCTTTCTCTCTGCCTCTTCCCCTCTCTCAAATAAATAAATAAAATAGTAAAAATTATATTTGTATAAAATATAAAAAGGGTAGTGGTGGAGAGTTGGAAGAAAGTTCAGGGTAGCACGCACCAAGACCTAGTCATCGGCCTTGACTGACAGAGGGGAGAAATCAGACTCGGTTATAGTGTTGACAGGTCCTTGGTCCTTATTTTTGTTTGAATTTCACATAAACTTTTCTTACAGACTAAAAGAGAAGAAGAGCACAAGCTGGTGAAGTCAAAGGTTGTGAATGATGAGGAAGTGGTTCGTGTTCCGCTGGCCTTTGCCATGGTTAAACTCATGCGGTCCCTTCCTCAAGAGGTGATGGAGGCAAATCTGCCCAGGTGCGTTGTATAACAAATCAGGCAGGATCAGGGAAATTCAAAAGTTGCTTTTTCCCTCCTGACTTCTGAATCTCATAGTCTGCTCTTATTTGAATCCTAACTGGGAAATTAGGGTTATGAAAAATTAAGAAATAAAAGGATAGTTATGGAAGCTGGGAGATGGCTCAGTGGTTAAAGGCGCTAGCTTACGCAGCCTTCTGGCCCAGATTCAGTTCCCCCAGCATTCATGGAAAGCTGGACACACGCAGCTAACATGGATTTGCAGTTGTAAGAGACCCTGGTGCACATCTATACACATGTGCACATATGAATAATTTAAAAAGGATGCTTACTTTTTTTTTTCTGTTTGGTCATTTTTTTCAATTTTGCATTTTCTAGTATTTTGCTGAAAGTGTGTGCCCTCCTCAAGAACAGAGCACAGGAAATCAGGGACATTGCACGCAGCACTCTCTCCAAAATAATAGAAGATCTGGGTGTGCACTTCCTGCAATATGTTCTGAAAGAATTGCAGACCACCCTTGTCCGTGGATATCAGGTAAATTGCATCATGTGTTTTATGTTTGAGTCTGTTAGATTTCCGATACTAGCATCTTGAGTACTACAAATCAGGTACATTTAAAAAGCTCCTGTTTCTTAGTTTACATTTCCTTATAGACCCAGTAAGTTACAGAACCTTTTTTTATTTATAACTGTTTGGTATTAAGTATCATATTATCTAGATCTTAATAAAATTCTTGGTGTTTATTGAAGGCACTACCAGAGGAATGAGAGTGTAAGCTTGTGGTATAAAGTACAAAAACAGTAAGAGCACCAGGCAGAATATGGAACATTCTGAGCAGTTGCATGGTGGTTTAGCTCCATGCTGCTCCAAGTATGGCACTGGACAAGCAGCATCTGGGGCTATTCAGAAGGCACATGTTAAAACCCTGCTCCTGACCAGCAGAACCAAATTTAATAAGGGACCCTGGGGTGATTTAAAGATTGGGGAGCATTGCAGCTTGTTCCTGAAGGTCTCAGTCAAGACTCCTGGTAGATAACTGTACCTTTCATGTCTTACTTTAGTGGTGCACAGGGAACCAGTTCTCACACTAAAATACCAGAATCCCTTTGTCCACCTCTGTATATGATGACTGCTCTAGGGACCACCGTATACATACTTCCCCCACCCACCATATACATACTTCCCCCACCCACCATATACATATCCCCCCCCTTTTTTGGGGGGTCTTGGTTTTCTGAGGTAGGGTCTCACTCTAGCTCAGGCTGACCTGGAATTCACTATGTAGTCTCAGGGAGGCCTTGAACTCTCAGAGATCCTTCTACCTTTGCCTCCCAAGTGCTGGGATTAAAGGCGTGCGCCACCACGCCCAGCTCATACTTCCCTTTTAACAGTGTACAGAGAATGAGTATTTTACCACTTTCAGAGTAATGTAGACACCTCACCCCTTTTCATATTATAGTTGTTTCTATCTTCATGCATTGAAAGCTTCCTTGAGCAGTGTTAGAACCTGCTTTTCATTGTCAGATGTACTTGAGAGAATTCACAGAGGAAAGTAGCTGCCCTGCCACCTTATCTACATAGTTGACTTTCTCATGATCCTCCTCTGCTGGAATGCCAGGTCTCTGTCTGATAGTAATTCCCTCTGTGGAAAGAACTTAGCCCACAACTGATGGCAGTGTCCTCAATCACCTGTGAGTGTCCATTTCTCCTTCATTTCCAAAGGGGCTTATTGCAGGATAGATAATTCTACATTGTCAATTCCTTTTTTTAAATATATATTTTTTTTATTTATTTGAGAGAAAGAGGCAGAGAGAGAGAGAATGGGCACACCAGGGCCTCCAGCTTCTGACGAACTTCAGATGCATGCACCCCCTTGTGTGTCTGGCTTAAGTGGGTCCTGGAGAATTGAACCAGGATCATTTGGCTATGCAGGCAAACACCTTAACCACTAAGCCATCTCTCCAGCCCAATTCTTTCATTTTGTTTTTTTTAATTTGACAGAGAGAGACAGAGACAGATAGAGAATGGGCACACCAGCAGCCTCTCAGCCACTGTGAACAAACTCCAGGCACATGTGCCCCTTGTGTGTATGTGCGACATTGTGCCCTTGCATCACTTTTGCATCTGGCTAAACATGGGACATGGAGAATCAAACAGGCATTCTTAGGCTTCTCAGGCAGGCGCCTTGACTGCTAAACCATCTCTCCAGCCCTCTTTTGTTTTGAAAGTATTGTACACCCCTTCTTGTTTTCGTGTGTGTGTGTGTGTGCCTGTATACTCATCTACAGCAGGGGAATGGTAGCCTATGATGTCAAAGCAGATCATTAGAGGTACCACCCCATTGCTATTCTTGTCTTGTGTTACAGGAGTTTATACTATTTACGTGTCTGTCTTTTTTTTTCCCCCCCCAAGATAGGGTCTCACTCTCTAGCCCAGGCTGACCTGGAATTCACTATGTAGCCTCAGGATGGCCTTGAACTCATAATGATCCTCCTACCACTTCCTCTTGAGTGCTGGGATTAAAGGCATGGGCCACCATGCACAGCTTAACTGACCAAATTTGAGATTTCAGCCAGTATTTTTGTAAATCCTTCCCCCACACTTGCTTGTTTCTCTTCTTCCCACACTCCCCGTAATGAATGTTAGATCTTTTGTATTTCTCTGAACAGCTTCTGTACATTTTCCTTGCCTTCTCCTTGTTGTTTACATTGGATAGTTTCTGCCAGTCTGTCCTCAAGATCACCAGCTCCGGATTCATGACCATCCTACCATTGGGTCCATCCAGTGAGTTTCTCTTTCTAGGTGTTGAGTATTTAGTCCTAATATTTCCATTCTACTGTTGGCTCTCTTTGGTCTCTTCTGACACACTATTTTCCCATGTATCCCGTTCTCCAGATACAGTTCTAGAACTACTTGCCATGCTTTGTCCTGACTTCCCACAAGTGTACCCATGCCAGGGTACTGCCAGGCAAAGGAAAACTAGTGCTGTCCCAGGGGCAGCTCCTGCCAGCCCCACTTCTAGGTCATTATCTCCACCACAACCTTCCCTGGAGCTGGGCTCCAAAAGGCTGAGATAGGAGAGAAATGACAGACTTTGTTACCTCCTGGATCCTGAGCAGCACCCTCTCCTGCTCTTCCCAGCAGAACAGGGCATCCAGTGTTCTTCCTGTCTGCCCAGTTCTGTGTTGGCTGGAAGATGCTGAACAGAAAACAGTGCCTGGGCCTTTGTTATCTCCCTAACCTGCTCCTTGACTCCCGACCAGGATGTGGCACTGTGCTCAGAAAGTAGATATTCTCCAGCCGACCTGGAACTGTATAGTTTGTTCTGTTTCTTTACCTGGTATCTGTTTCATGGAATTTGCAAGGGGCTGTGTTGGGCAGTGGTATACATAGAAAGGTAAACACATTCCATCACATGAGGTAGTTCCATGTGTACTTTTTTTTCCTCCCTCCAACTAGTCATTATTTGTTATTTACCATTATTTGTTAAAATAACCAAAATATAATTGCAAGAACAGCTAGTTTGGGAATTATTGAAGGTCACAGGTAACGTACATAAGAAGATATGCCTTTAGGATCCAGCCTGTGTGTTGACAGCTGTTTGTGTCCAAACCCTGTGGTCATAGTCTGATGTTCACTGTGGTCATTTTGCAGCACTAGAAGCTACATACCAAATGTGTTCAGGAAGCTTGAACAGCCTGACACAGTGGTATGAGCTGGGGCTCTGAAGCCCACCCCTTGGGTTTCATATCCCCACTCCACCTCTTCCTAACAACGGTAACCTTGGACAGGTTACTGGGCCTGTCTCTGCTGTACAGCCCCCTCATCTGAAAAATACTGATAACTCTGCAGCTTTACCACACATAGGATGGCTGAAGTGTAAATAATTTAATGCATGTGAAATATTAATATATTGTCTTTCTCACCAAAAAGATTGACTCCATTATTACTGAGGACAAAAACTTATTTTTCTTAACACTTTATATACCAGGTTTTATTTTTTTTTTTTTTTATTTTCTGAGGTAGGGTCTCACTCTAGCACAGGCTAACCTGGAATTTACTATGTATTCTCAGGGTGTTCTCAAACCTCAGCCTCCCAAGTGCTAGGATTAAAGGCCTGTGCCACCACGCCCGGCTGTATACCAGTATTGATTGCATTCAGCACTGGCAGGCTCCTTAATTTATACTTTGGCTTTTAAAGTTAAAAGTTATAGGCTGGAGTACAGTGGTAGGGTGCTTTTCTGGGGTAGGGTTCTGTTTTAATCCTTATATACACACATCTGTTGAGGTGGTTTCACAAGAAATAAAGTTATAATGAAAGAAGAAGCACACTTCAATGAAATTGGTACATCACTGGCCTGGCTTAGCCAGAATGGTAGAATTGAAGGGCACCAATGTTTGTACAAAGTGATTGTTTGAATTGGTGGTATTTGCCAAAGCTTCTCTGAGCAGTAACTGAGATGCATGCTGAGTGTTCTCTCCCTGCACTTGTGCCGTCATCCTTTCTTCAGGTGTAGGGTCCTAATCGTTTATGTGACTGAGTGTCTCATTTCAGGTCCATGTGCTCACCTTCACTGTTCACATGCTGCTGCAAGGCCTCACCAGCAAGCTGCAAGTTGGAGATTTGGACCCTTGTTTAGATATAATGATTGAGGTGAGATTTACAAAATGGCTTTCCAATTTCCTTATGTGGACAAAGAACATTTTAAAGTTCACACAATAAATATTCGCCTATGAACATAGGGTGCGTTGGTGTACTGTCTTGTATTTTAGATTAGCAGAATTGAAAAAGGCCAGGATGCTTGAGATGGAGCATCCTGTCATTGTTGGTGGTCCATAAATTGGCTTAATGTTTGTTTTGGGGAAGAAAGTTGGCATCATGTTTGTAGTTAGAATCCATATTACAGAATGATTTATGAATTTACATAAAAGTGTGCTCAACCAAAATTTTATAATACTGAAAATAAATAATAATTAATTTTGGGCTTGAGAGATGACTCAGTGGTTAAAGGCATTTGCCTGCAAAACCTGCAGGCCCAAGTTCAATTTCCTAGTACCCACATAAAGGCAGATACATAAAGTGGCACATGCATGTGGAGTTCATTTGCAGTGGCCAGAGGCCCTGGTGTACCCATTTATTCATTCTGTCTCTTTCCTTCCTTGCAAATGAATCAATAAAAATATTTAAAATAAAAAATTAATTATTTTTTGTTAAGTTGGTAATGTAATAATTAGGAAGAGAATCTATTGTCATAACCTTTTGTTACTTGAAAACATAGCCTGTTCCTGAACTAAAATGAGCAGCCAGATGCTTCAAAACATAGGCCCGGTGGGAAAGAAATCTAATAATAAAATATATAGTAATTTTCAATCTCAATTTAAATATTTACTGTCATTTCAATGTCTTAAAGTTGCAAATACAAGGATTTCTTGAAGGGAGACTAAGCTACTTTTTGGTAGTATAACTATTGTATAGTTATATCTGTGAACTGGTTTCCTATTCCCTTTAGTGTGAATCTTAATGTGTTTCTGGATGTTTTGTTTTCTTGGTGGTCTACACTGGTTCTTAAAGTGCATTGAAAAATGTGTGATGTACTCAAAATTTCTTCCATCTCATCTCAATCCAGTCTTCAATCCTTTGGTTTGGTCATGCAAGTGTGTTATCAAAATCTGCTTATTTTGTTTATTTTTATTTATTTATTTGAGAGTGACCAAGAGAAAAAGAGGCAGAGAGAGAGAATGGGCACACCAGGGCCTCTAGCCACTGCAAATGAACTCCAGATGCACGCACCACCTTGTGCTTCTGGCTTACGTGGGTCCTGGGGAATCGAACCTTGAACCAGGGTCCTTAGGCTTCACAGGCAAGCACTTAACCACTAAGCCATCTCTCCAGCCCAAAGTCTGCTTATTTTGATCCACCATGCTGAGTGAACGTTGTTGCATTTGCCCTTTCTTTCACAGATTTTTAACCATGAATTGTTTGGTGCTCTTGCTGAAGAGAAGGAAGTAAAACAGATTCTCTCCAAAGTCATGGAAGCACGAAGAAGCAAGAGTTATGAGTCTTATGAAATCCTGGGCAAGTTTGTAGGAAAAGATCAGGTTACAAAACTAATTCTCCCATTAAAAGAGGTAAGGACTTGAATGCAGTTACAGTGTCTTTGAGTTCCTGGAAGGAATCTTAGCTGGGCAAACACTGTACTTACTTGGTCATCCGTGACTTCCTTTGGTGCCACTAGAAGGAACAAGAGCCCTGTGGCCACTAGTCCAGGATGTGAAAGAGATGTAAAAGGAAAGTCAGCAAAAGTTGAAGTGCTGGTGAATTTTACGTCAGTGTGCTGTCAGCAGCTAAAAGCAGCCTTTGGAATCAGAATATTCCCAGATTGCCAAGAGAAAAAAAACTGGCATTGATTTTGATTGTTACATTGTCTGTTCTAATCTTCACAGCCATCCAGAGAGGTCACTACTGCTTCCATTCTACAGATAAGAACATTCAGGCTCAGAAAAGCAGAGAGAAACATGGTTAGGGGAAAGTCCGGAGTTAGTGCCACATCTCTCATCCAATTCACTTTATTCCAGCCTTGTGTGCTAAAACTAAAGCAAGCAGCACTAGCTGATGACATGAGCGTCTCCAGATTCCAGGTGTTGTAGGACTAGATGAATGTCAGAATTGTTTCTAGAATGCACTTAACTTTGTCTGGTCCAGATCTAAGAATGTCTGGTGGATCTTGAGGTTGTAAAGGTTTCATGAGAGAAGAATTATGAAATATTGAGTGTTGTCCTGAAGTTTGATTTCCATTCAGTTCCTCTGAGTTGGGCATTGCAGCTCTTCATTCACATGGTTCATTTTATTAATTGGTGTGTGGGGGCAGGGGCAGGTACCCCATGCATGTGCCGACAGTCACCCATTGTGCACTTGGCTAATGACAGCTTAGAAGCTGCAGCCCTGTGCTCTGTGGCCTCACCAGCAGGGAAGTGGGGAGCAGAGAGTGGAAGGAGTTGGTGCTTATCTCAGGCTAAGAGTGACTGTTACTTTGTGTGTTAAATCTGTTTGAAGTTTTATTAAGGATATATCTGTTTAATTGGAAAAAAAACACTTGAAAGTTCAAGGAACTATTACAACAAATCAAAGTGTAGCTCTAAGTAATTTCAGCATTACATTTTATGTTTGCTTAATTTAGATTCTGCAAAATACCACAAGTTTAAAACTTGCCCGGAAAGTTCATGAAACATTACGTCGAATTATAGCAGGATTAATTGTAAATCCAGAAATGACAGCAGAATCTATTTTACTGCTCAGTTATGGTTTGGTCAGTGAAAACCTTCCACTGTTAAAAGAGAAAGAAAAGTAAGTTTGGGGGAGAATCCTTAATCTAAATGATCCTTGGGTACTTCTGTCTGAGAAGTCTTCTGGGTGTTTCCTCCTAGGAAGGTTAATTTAGTAATAATCTTTAGTGAAAAACAAAGGTGTGTATTTGTCTGTAATCCCTGCACACAGGAGACTGGGGCAAGTGGACTGACTTTGAGGCCAGCTTAGGCTATATAGCAAGACATGCCAAAAAAGGAAAGAGATGAAGCCAGGTGTGGTGGCACCCATCTTTAATTCCAGCACTAGGTAGGCAGAGGTGGGAGGATCGCAGTGAGTTTGAGGCCACCCTGAGACTACATAGTGAATTCCAGGTCAGCCTGGGCTAGAGCAAGACCCTATCTTGAAAAATGAAAGGAAAGGAAGAGAGGTGAAGCTGGCATGGTGGTGCACGCCTTTATTCTCAGCACTGGGAAGGCAGAGTTAGGAGAATCACAGTGAATTTGAGGCCACCCTGAGACTACATAGTGACTTCCAGGTCAGCCTGGGCTAGAGCAAAACCTTACCTTGAAAACCCAAAAAAGAAAGAAAGAGAGAGATGGGCTGGGGAAGTGGCTTAGTGGTTAAGGCACTTGCCTGCAAAGCCTAAGGATCCAGGTTCAACTCCTCAGAACCCACATAAACAGATGCACAAGGTTGTACATGCATCTGGAGTTTGTTTGCAATGGCTAGAGGCCCTGGCACACCCATTCATTCATTCTTTTGCGCTCTGTCTCATAAATAAAAGTTGAGAGTTTAGCCAGGTGTGGTGGCGCACACCTTTAATCCCAGTACTCAGGAGGTAGAGGTAAGAGATTGCTCTAAGTTTGAGGCCACCCTGAGACTACATAATGAATTTCAGGTCAGCCTGGGACAGAGTGAGACCCTACCTAAAAAAAACAACAACAACAAAAAAAAAAAAAGTTGAGAGTTTAAAAAAGATAAGGTAGGGTCTCACTCTAGTTCAGGCTGACCTGGAGTTCACTCTGTATTCTCAGGGTGGCCTCGAACTCACGACGATCCTCCTACCTCTGCCTCCCGAGTGCTGGGATTAAAGGCGAACGCCACCACGCCCGGCATGTTAAAAAAGATATTTGGACTAAGTCCTTCCAGGTGACACATTTAACATGAGATTTTTTGTTTTGTTTTTATTTGTTATTGTTTGTTTGAGTTAGGGTCTCGCTGTAGCCATCTGGCCTGGAATTCACTCTGTAGTCTCAGGGTGGCCTCAAACTCAAGCCACTTCTCCCACCTTGACCTCCCAAGTGCCAGGATTAAAGGTGTGTGCCACCATACCCAATCGAGATTGAAGGATAGATTTTCAATACATTCATTACTCTGATTAAACAGGTTTAGACCTCAAGAGATTTGAAAATAACTTGCAAGCTTCCTTTGGATTTTTGCTTCTTTGTTCTGAGACTCCTTGACATTTATTTTCAGACATAACCACAGGGGTGTCCTCTTGATGTCCATCTTCATTTAGATTAGTGCCTTTTGCTGAGCTCTGTTGCTGGAAATTGCCCTAGTAACCCCAAAAGCAGTGCTATGCAGCGTAGCGTTTCCTTCTTAACAAAGGGGTTACAGTAACTCCTTGAAATGCAGCTGACAGTACTCATCCTCCTGTTTTTATTCCCTTGTGATTGTCAGAAGTCCAGCGACCCCTGCACCTGATCCACGTCTGCCTCCCCAGAGCTGCCTTCTGCTCCCCCCAACTCCAGTTCGAGGTGGACCAAAAGCTGTTGTGAGCAGGAAAACCAACATGCATATATTTGTTGACTCTGGGCTTCGGGTAAGAATGATTCTTAAAATGAGACTTGCTTCCTATTTAATCCACTGCAGCCCTGTTTTATTTTTCTTTCTTTCTTTTTTTAAAAATATTTTATTTATTTATTTATTTGACAGGGAGAGAGAGAATGGGCACTCCAGGGCCTCCAGCCACTGCAAACGAACTCCAGATGCATGTGCCACCCTGTGCATCTGGCTAATATGAGTCCTAGGGACTCGAACCTGGGTCCTTTGGCCTTGAGGCAAATGCCTTAACCACTAAGCCATCCCTCCAGCCTTCTTGCTTTTTTTTTTAATGGAGGGGTGGAAAGAGAATTGGCACACCAGGCCCTCCAGCTGCTGCTGTCAAATTCCAGATACATGTACTACTTTGTGTGCATGTACAGCCTTGCACACTGTGTCATCTTGTGCACATCTGGCTTATGTGAGATCTGGAGAGTTGACCTTGGGTCCTTAGGCTTCACAGACAAGACCTTAACCACTAAGTCATCTCTCCAGCCCTCATTACTTTTTTTCTATTTGAATACTTTCTTTGATAAAATGATCCTAGAATTCTGAACTAAAATTAGGGTTTCATTGTTAATTCTTAAATTACTGAATTTTTTTAAGGTGGTGAGCTTTCAAAAGTATAAATTGAGGGGTGGAGCCCAGTGCTAGGAGTGTAAGTAGGGGACAGTCTGATCATTGTATTTCCTTTGGCTCATAATTTTCCTAGGAGATAGCCAAGTGCATTTGGGCTGCAAGGTTCTAGCATCCTGTACCATCCCCACTGCCACATCCACTTCTGCAGCTCTACCTTACACTCTGCTGCCCTAAGACCTCACTTGTCCACTCTTCCCTCTCCCATGTCCCTACAAGCCCTTGGAGCTTTCGGCATTTTTACTTCCTTAGAGTCTGTGCCTGACTAAGAGCCATTAGGAAAGGGAACGTGTCCATCTTAGTCATGGCTGTGCATCATGCCAGTGCCTGGAATTGTCGTAGATTCTGAGTAGCCTCTTGGTAACTGCCTCAGCATATTGGTTGCAAAGTGTGCTTTCACAGTTATGAGAGCCTACAATGGTTTCTCATTTCTTACAGACTTATTGTTTCATATAAAACAACTTTTTTTTCAAGGTAGGATCTCACTCTAGTACAGGCTGACCTGGAACTCACTTTTTAGAGATAGGCTGGCCTCAAACTCACAGGGACCCTTCCAGCTCAAATCTTTGTTGTTGTTGTCTTATCTTTTTGTTTTTGTTTGATTGTTTGCTTTTCAAAGTAGGGTTTCACTCTAGCCCAGGCTGACCTAGAATTCACTATTAGTCTCAGGGTGACCTTGAACTCACAGCAATCCTCTTACCTCTGTCTCCCAAGTGCTGGGATTAAAGGCATGTACCACAATGCCCAGCAAATAGAACTTCTTGACCAAAGTTTATGTTCGTCTCTAAAAGTATTTCATGGGCTGGAGAGATAGCATAGCAGTTAAGGCACTTACCTACAAAAGCAAAAGACCTCCCCAGAACCCACGTAAGCCAGATGCACAAGGTGGCACATGCATCTGGAGTTCGTTTGCAGTGGCTGGAGGCCCTGTGTGCCCACTCTTTCCCTCTCCCCTCCCTCGCTTCCTCTTTCTCTCTCAAATAAATAAGTAAATAACTTTTTTAAAAAAGCATCTCATATTTGCTTAGTCATCTAGTATTATGGGCACATAATGCAGCTGTCTTCTTCAAACCTTTTAGCTGCTACATCTGAGTCTCAAGACTTCCAAGGTCAAGTCGTCAAGTGAGCATGTCCTGGAGATGTTGGACCCTTTTGTGTCTGTCCTCATAGACTGTCTAGGTTCCAAGGACGTGAAGGTGAGTGTTGGATGTCAGTCTGTGTTGGAATGGGCATTCCTTCACAGGACCTGTGTCTGCAATTCCTGAAATGTGTTTCAGGGGCTCTTGCTTCATGGGATGACCAAGTTTATAAATTCCCACTGTTCTTAGTGAATAAGTCCCCTCTGTTTAGATAGCCCGTAACATCTTTAAAAGCCCTCTTGTACCTATTATCTCATTTTGCTTTCCCAGTCTTCATGAGGGAGCGTGGTGGTGTCCCTAGGCCAGTGATTATTATGGTCACCATTGTTATCTTAGTGGCGTCACCTCCAATCCTTACAACAGCCGGGGCAGGTATTGTTTCTTTTCATGGATGAGAAAGCTAGGGCTAGGAACTAGTCACAAGCTAGGCTAGGAGCCTCAGTCTGTCAGACTTGGAAGCCTCTGCATCTCTCAAGTCCCCATACTGCTGGCAAGAGGTTAAATAAGTCTAGAGTCACAGGACAGGTCAGAACGAAGGTCTTCCAGTGTGCCAGGCTCTTTGTCTGTGCAGTCCTGCAGCCAGAACAGAAAGAGTTATGTCAACACAACTTGAGCTAGCTGATCTTGGATCTCTAAGGTTAGCCTTAGAGCCTCAGGGCCTTTGTGTAATCACATGATCCCAGGACACTCCCTCTGTATTCTCATACACAGCACTGAACTATATTAAATGGTGAATGATGATTCCTATGCTTAATTTCTGAACCAGAAATTTTCTGTGCAGAAAAACAGTGGCCTTTTATATTCATTTCTTGATTTGGGGTTGATTAATTGGTGGTTTTTTTTTTTTTTTTTTTTTTTTTTTTGGAGACAGAATCTATGTAGCCCAGGCTGGCCTTGAACTCAAGATCCCCCTGCCACTCAGCCTCTCAAATACTGGGATTATAGACAAGTTCTATCACACCTGGCTGTCATTGCACTTAAAATGCCCAGTAGAGGACTGGGGATGTAGATCGGGACAACGCATTTGCCTAGCATGTATGAGGCTTGGAGTTTAATCCCCAGGACCTAACTGATTATGAAGAAAAGGGGGAAGGATGATAGCCTGCAGAATGCTTTGTATACTTTATACAAACCTAGTAAATCTAGTAAGAACAGAAATGCCATTCTAGAAAACAGAAAATTTCTTTTAAATGCAGTTTAAGAAAACATCTTGAAATTGGCCAACCTGTCCAAATTCCTCAGAACATGGAAGTGAGCACCTTTCCTTACTGCTTGTGATCTGCCTTCACGTTCTACAAGAAACAAGGAGCCTTGTATTCTGTGCACAGCTCTTCGGAAGCGGGCTGAACACAGCATCTTGCATACTCAGCTACTGGACAGCCTCTGTGCCTTACTGATGGATGTGATGGTTTCTGTGTGGTTTTCTCAGGTGATCACAGGGGCTCTGCAGTGCCTAATGTGGGTCTTGAGGTTGCCCTTGCCATCCATCGACAGCAAAGCAGGACGGCTGACAAAGCACCTTTTCCTTTTGCTGAAGAACTACGCAAGGCTTGGGGCTGCACAGGGCCAGAACTTCCACCTGGTGGTAAATTGTTTCAAGGTGAGGCGAAGCAATTGTGCCTAGAGCAAGCCATTACCATCACAGTTGGCTTCCCTTTGCCCTTTGTGGCTGGGGTCAAAGATTTTACCAAAATAATTCGCAAAAGCTGGAGAGTTGCTGTCCTTTGTGAACAGGCATTGAGTCCTTTTCCTTTCACTGCCTCTGACTGGCGAATGCTGGCTGTTAACTTCGCGGTTGTGACTTGCAGTGTGTGACCACAGTTGTAAAGAAAGTCAAGACGTACCAGATAACGGAAAAGCAGCTTCAGGTTCTGCTGGCCTATGCTGAGGAGGACATTTATGACACTTCAAGACAAGCCACGGCCTTCGGTCTTCTGAAGGTATGCTATTACCATTGTTGGCTTCAGTCTTTCAAGAGTTAAGTCCATATTTTTTTGACATTACTTTCATTCTGTTTGAAACTGCCTACCTTATCTGCAGTAAAATGCAAAAAAGAAAAAAAGAGTCTTTTCCTTTTATATTTCAGGCAATTTTATCAAGAAAGTTACTAGTCCCTGAAATTGATGATGTTATGCGGAAAGTTTCCAAGTTGGCAGTTTCTGCACAAAATGAGCCTGCCAGAGTCCAGTGCAGACAGGTGCGTAGAGAGAGTTTGCTCCCATAGGAAGTTATGGGTCCTCCTTACAGTGTTAGCTTTCCAGAGAGCGAGATGTCAACTTGAGTGAGTCCTGGAGACTGCTTAGTTGGCATCTAGGGCAGGAGGTCAGGGAGGCTTTCCTGAAGATTGACAGGTAAGCTGAAATGGTGAGGGAAGAATAAGGCTTACCTGTCCAGGTGATGGAGGAGGCAGTGAATGTCTGTAGAAGGTAACCCTGGAGGTCAGAGCTGACTTTGTTTGAGGAGCAAAGCGGAGGTGGCCAGTAAGCAGGGCCTGTGGGCTGATTAAAGACTTAGGACATTGTTCTGGCAACATTACGCTGTTGTGAGCCTTGGGCAAGAGAGTGACATGGTCAGAGTTGTCTTATGTAAATTGTCCATCCCCAGTCTTAATGAGCACTTGTTTTACCCAGAGGTGGAAGGTCTGAAATGGAGTAATACACTTGGGTTGAGGGAGGCATTAGACTGCTGAGGAGGCCAGAGTGGAAGAGAGGAGCCATGTCTTTGGAAAAAGTTTGCTTGAACACCGAAGGCCAGCTGCTGTGAAGTACTACCTGTGTACCCAGGATGGTCCCTACATGATATTTACAATTACCCTTCAAAAGAAGTGATACATCCATTTAACAGCTAGGGTGTAAAGGGCCCTGGAAAATTGGTGGCTGTGCCTTCATTCTCAGTTTTATTAAGGAGGCTGAAAACTCATGGTTCATAAGTGAAGACTTTGAACAAAGACAAGGCATAGAATTTTGGGATCTTACATGAGCAAGTTGCTTTTGTGTTCAATCTCACTTATTTCCTAGGAGAGTAAAAAGAACTAAGCTAGGCGCACGCCTTTAATCCCAGCACTCAGGAGGCAGAGGTAGGAGGATCACCCTGAGTTTGAGGCCACCCTGAGATTACATAGTGAATCCCAGGTCAGCCTGGGCTAGAGTGAGACCCTACCTCAAAAAAAAAAAAAAAAAAAAAAGCTGTGGTGGCACACACCTTTAATCCCCAGCACTTGGGAGGCAGAGGTAGGAGTGTCACCATGAGTTCAGAGCCACTTTGTGAATACAGAGTGAATTCCAGGTCAACCTGAGCTAGAGCAAGACCCTACCTCAGAAAAAAATTCCCAATACGTAGATGGTGTTTAGTAAGTACATTAGTTATCATTATCAGTATTATCACCATGTGGACCACAGTTCCTGCTGCTCAGCCCACAACACCTCCTTTCAGAGATCAGCTTCTGACATGCAAGGTTAGATTTAGAGCCTTAGCAAGCAGTGGTAGGCCAGGACCTGCAAGGGGCAGGACCTAGATGAGTGAAGTGGGGACAGGAGAGGCACACTTATGGACTTTGTAGTCTTATTTCATTGGGGGCTGAAAAATCTGATTTATTTCCCCTTCATAAGGTTTTATAGCCTACCAGTGTGCCCAGAAAACAGCTTAGGAAATGGATCCTGGAAAGAAAGGAAGGACTGGAAACCTCACAAGGCCCTGGGTTCAATTCCCAGTGCCATAACAAAAAAATGGAGGGGGTTGGAGAGATGGCTTAGCAGTTAAGGCTCTTGCCTGTGAAGCCTAAGGACCAAGGTTTGATTCCCTGGTACCCACATAAGCCAGATAGGTGCACAAGGTGGCACATGCATCTGGAGGTCATTTGCAGTAGCTGAAGACCCTGGCGTGCCTATTCTCTCTCTCTCTCTCTCTCTTCAATAAATCAATAAAATACTTACAACAAAAGAAAAAGGTCTCACTGGATCCAGATAATTAATTATGGTTTTTGTTCCTAGGTTTTCCTGAAATACATTCTTGACTATCCCCTTGGTGAAAAATTGAGACCAAACTTAGAGTTCATACTCGCTCAACTGAAGTAAGCCAAAACTATTAACTTCCCGGTAACAAAGGGTTGGTTGGTTTGTTTTTTCTTGGCCTTTAATGTAGTGACTGGCTTGAAAAGGGCAGAGGGTATGAGGGTGCCGTGCAGTGACTCCTTGGCTTACTGTGGCAGTTTGCTTGTGACTTTTCACTCAGTTTCATCTGGCCACTTATTGTCTGTAGAAATCACTTAGGACAAAGTTGAAAATCTGACCAAATTACATTTGAAACGGTACAGCAGCTTGATGAGTATATACAGTCCTCCCAGTTCTTAAGAAGTAAGGTGACTCTGGCATTGTATCTTAGTTTTTATAGTAGTTACTGATAAAATTTATAAGATGCTAAGTCTACCTAACATTTTGCTCTAGTTATGAACATGAGACTGGAAGAGAGTCCACCTTGGAAATGATCGCCTCTCTCTTTGACACCTTCCCTCAGGTACTGTGTTACTCCTGAGACCACCATTGTTAGAGCATCCTAGCGGTTCCTTTCCAAGCATGCTCAGCGATGCCTCTTTCCCTGTAGGGACTGCTGCATGAGAACTGCGGGATGTTCTTCATCCCTCTTTGCCTAATGATGGTTAACGATGATTCTGCCCAGTGCAAAAAGATGGCCTCCATGGCAATCAAATTGTTACTCAGTAAGGTCAGCCTGGAGAAAAAGGATTGGCTGTTTAGTATGGTCACCTCCTGGTTTGAAGCAAAAAAGGTTAGTGTTGCTGTCAGTCACAGTTCAATGACAAGTCTTAGCTTTGATGTTCATACTTAATAAATACACACTGTTGAATTGGCTTGACCCAAGTAGCTTTTATGTTTATGTGATTATGCAAGTCGCATGCTCTTAAAAGTTTCAAAAGTATAAGAAGTTCCAGCTGGGTGTGGTGGCGCTTGCCTTTAATCCCAGCACTCGGGAGGCTAAGGTAGGAGGATTGCTGTGAGTTCAAGGCCACCCTGAGGCTACATAGTGAATTCCAGGTCAGCCTGGGATAGAGTGAAACCCTACCTCGCATAATCAAAAGAAAGAGAGAAAAGTAGAAGTTCCAGAAAGTAACAGAAAGTCTCCTGTACTCATTCAGTATTACTGTTAGCGAAGCGCTCTACTGCACGACTTAGTCATCATCTGTGTGGAGTACCTTTACTCCCAGCTCTGCGTCTTCATTTCTGAAATGTAAGTTTTATCATTGTGTTCACTTACTGACTCCTTCTTTGTAATATGATCCTGTGTCCTATGTTGAATTCCTTGTTGCTCACCTGCATTACTGGAAATGAGGGTAAGGTAGGGAAGAAACTTCCTTCTGTTTTTGTTTTGTTTGTAATGGAAAAATGTATCCAAGTATTCTGTAGATTAAAAAGTTCTTGCTGGGCGCACGCCTTTAATCCCAGCACTCAGGAGGCAGAGGTAGAGGATCACCGTGAGTTTAAGACCACCCTGAGACTACATAGTGAATTCCAGGTCAGCCTGGGATGGAGTGAGACCCTACCTCAAAAAAGAAAAAAAAAGTTTTATATTCTGGGGTGAAGGCTCAAGAGTTGAAAGTGCTTGCTTGTAAAGCCTGCCGGAATGGGTTGGCCCAGGTTCACTTCCCCAGTGTGCACACAAAACCATGTGCACAAAGTGGTGCATGTGGCTGGAGCTCATTTGCAGCAGTGGGAGGCCCTAGTGCACCCATTCATTCATAATTCATTCATATTCTCTCTGTTTGCAAATAAAAAAATATTTTTAAAGTTCCACATTAAGAAAAGTTCTTGTTGGTGAAGGTATGTTCAAAATTTATGTGTCGGCTGTCAAAACTGTGTTTTGTTAATTTTTGGTATCAGAAAGAAGTGCTTCTGTCTGTGTTGACAGTGCCCACCCTCGATTTATAATTCAACATTGTTTTGTGGTTTATTTTTGATAGAAATTAAATAGACAGCTTGCTGCCATGATCTGCGGCTTCTTTGTGGAAAGTGAAGGGGTGGATTTTGAGAGAAGGCTTGGAACTGTTCTTCCTGTGGTTGAAAAGGAGATTGATCCTGAAAACTTTAAAGACGTGAGTAATTAGCTAGGACCTAAAACTTGATACATTTTTATTAAAATGCTTTACTTGAGGTGGTATAAGTAATAGAAATACTGTGACCATTTAATAAACGCCAAGAATTTAACATAGTTGGAACTTACATAAATGGGGGCTGTGGAATTAGATCAGTGGTAGAATGATTGTATAGTGTGCTCAAAGCCCCTAGCACCACAAAAAAGGCAGGAGTTGGGGCTGGTGTGGTGGCACATACCTGTAATCCCAGCACTCGAGAGACTGAAGCAGCAGGATCAGGGGTTGGGCTAGATGGTGAGATGCAATCTCAAAAAATACATGGGGGTGCCCAGCATGGTGGCATACGCCTTTAATCCCAGCACTTAGAAGGCAGAGGCAAGAGGATCATCATGAGTTCGAGGCTACCCTGAGACTACAGAGTGAATTCCGGGTCAGTCTGGCCTAAACTGAGACCCTATCTCGAAATTTTTTTAAAAAAAATACATGGGGGTGTTGGAGACGTAGTTCAGTGGTAGAGCATTTCCCTAACACACACACACACACACACACACACACACACACACACACACACAGGTTTGAAAGTTATTTTCCGTACTATATGAAGATAAAGATGATCAGCTGGGCTAGACTTAGTTCCCAGGGCCCATTTGTCAATGTCCGAAATCATTGTTGGTCACAGCTGTGGGGTGGGAGTCATTACTAGAATCTGGAGGGTAAGGAGGCCAAGAAACACTGCTCTGTTCTCCAACGTGCATGTCAGGCACACTGCTCCATCCTCCAGTGCACGTGCAGACACACTGCCAAGGCGCTTTAGTGCTGAGATTGAGAAACCTGGTGCAGATGTGTATGCTGGGGCAGAGGGACACTTCTGGGTTGTTACCTTCATTGACGTCCGTCCATACTGTGTTTAGATCATGGAGGAGACTGAAGAAAAAGCTGCAGATCGCCTGCTGTTTAGTTTTCTTACACTGATAAGTAAACTCATCAAAAAATGTAATATTAATCAGCTTACCAAACCCTCTGAGACTTTGAATAAAATCTGGAGTAAGTATGTTATTTCTATTTAAATCTAAAAACAGTAATGATAGAATTACAGAAAATGGGCTTAAGAAATTTGAATAGGAAAACTTTAGAAAACAAATGTTCTTTATTTTAATATTTTTATTTACTTGCAAGCAGAAAGAGAAAAGAATAAGAGAGGAGACAGGCGTGCCAGGGCCTCTTGCCACTGCAAATGGACTCGAGATGCTTAGGCCACTTTGTGCATCTGGCTTTCCGTGGGTAATGGGGAATCAAACCCAGGTTGTTAGGCATTGCAGACCAGTGCCTTAACCACTGAGCCAACTCTCCAGTCCACAAATGTTTTTTGTTTTGTTTTGTTTTTTGAGAAAAAGGCAGAGAGAGAGAGAATGGATATGTTCAGTGTCCTTTGGTGATGTAGCCACTGGTATACTTCCCATGCTTCTATAAATAGCCCTACCCGTGTTCATGCAAGCAATCCTAACTAAATTCTGGGTCACCATACGCCTGCTTGTGTGTGTCTGTGCACGCATGTGCACACATACATGCATGCGCACACTCACATAAAGACATCAGTAGAAGGGGGACCAGCTGGTTCAAAGGGTCCAGTGGTAGGGGTAATGGAAGGGTGTATATGATCAAAGTATATACAGGTATAAAATTTTTTCAAGAAACTGTTTTTGTTTGCTTATGGGGTTTTCAAGGTAGGGTCTCACTGTAGTCCAGGCTGACCTGGAATTCACTGTGTAGTCTCAGGGTGGCCTCAAACTCACAGTGATCCTCCTACCTCTGCCTCCCACATTCTGAAATTAAATATGCATTACCACACCCAATGCCCACAGTCTTTGTTGTCTGGGCATATGTGTTAGAGAGATTGCTTAGTTTCCTATAAACTTTTGTTTATTTTTATTTATTTGAGAGCGACCAACAGACAAAAGATGTAGAGAGAGGGAGGGAAAGAGAATGGGTGCACCAGGACCTCCATCCTCTGCAAACGAGCTCCAGATGCATGCGCCTCTTGAGCACTGGCTTACATGGGTGCTGGGGAATCAAGCCTTGAACTGGGGTCCTTAGACTTCACAGGCTTAACCACTAAGCCATCTCTCCAGCCCAGTTCCCTATAAATTTTTACATCCTAATTGTACCTCAGCCTGTTACTATATAGCTCAGTAGATTACCTTTTCAATAGCTATATGTAATGACAGCATGTAAATATGTCCATAATTTACTAACCCTTTTTACTTTGGGACAATTAAGTTACTACAGATACACCATGTCACTCTAAAAAAAAATGTAGACCAGGTGTGGTGGCGCACACCTTCAATCCCAGCGCTTGGGAGGCAGAGGTAGGAGGATTGCCATGAGTTTGAGGCCATCCTGAGAATACAGAGTGAATTCCAGGTCAGCCTGGGCCAGAGTGAGACCCTAACTCAGAACCCACCCCCAAAAAAATGTAGCTCTAGAATTTTAACATACAAATTTTTATTAGTCAGTTCTTGGATGTTTATATTGAATGAAAATAAGAACAGTTTCAAGAAATATGGCAACATAACTATGACATAGTGTAAACATCCAGTGACTGCCACATTGCAACTGTATTTGACAAGTGGTGATGTGTGGATAGCGGTGGGCCTTCTGAGCTGAAACATGAGTTCTGGGTAAGGTCAAGCCAGGGGCGCCAGTGTGGCTCCACTTGACACAGCTTTCAGGAACAGCTTTCCTCATCTGTAAGGTGGAAATGACAGGTCTGCTTCAGAGAAATGTGGTGTCAATAAGGTCATGTTGCACACACATAGACCTGTTTCTGGCAATAGAAAGCCTTTTTAATAGTTTTCCAGACAGCTACTGGGAACCACTGTTAGAAATAAATGTGTATCTGTTTATGTTTTTCAAAAGTGAACTGTTCACAGGAAACAGCTCACATGGAACCTTTAGGCTTTGCATAGCTTCAGCATTGTTAACCATGCAGAGCTGATTTTCTAGCTGAGTTTATAGTTTGTTTCTTTGATCCTCATTCCAAGCACATAGTGGAAACCCAGTTGGTTATACACTGAAGTCATGTTACCAGTAGAGCACCGTGATGTTGTGAGACGTCTAAAACTGTATTTGTGTCCCACCAGGTCACGTGCACGCTCACCTGAGACACCCACACACCTGGGTGTGGTTCACAGCAGCCCAGGTCTTTGGACTACTCTTTGCCTCTTGCCAACCAGAGGAGCTTGTTCAAAAATGGAAAGCCAAGAAGACCAAAAAGAAACTCTCAGATCCAATAGCAGTCAGATTCCTGACGAGTGACCTTGACCGAAAGGTGATGTTTGTTTTGTTGTTTTACGACGAGGTCTCTCTGGAGAGCCCCGGCAGGCCTGGAATGTGCTACGTAGGCCAGGCGGATCTCACACTTACTGGGATCCTCCAGCATTAGCCTCCTGAGCGCTGAGATCACAGCATGCACCACCGCATCGGGCTGCCTTTGTAGATTGGTTTTTAAGGTCAAGTTTCTAAGCCCTTTTTTTTTTTTTTTTTTTTTTTTGTTTTGCAGGTGATCCAGGCTGACCTGGAATTAACTATGCTCTCAGGGTGAATGTAACTGCCTCCCGAGTGCTGGGATTAAAGGCGTGCGCCACCACGCCTGGCTTAAGCCCTTTTTCTCCCCTTGTGTGCGGTGTTTGCTCTGGTGAATGTAACTGTCTTGGCTGTGGCCCTCAGGAAACGCTCTTCAGCTGACTTGTTCACACAAGTGTGAGTCAGTAGGCATATTGGTTACTAGAGAAGGGGTCACCCTCAAGGCTCAGCTTTTCCAAAGATAATTTGTAAACCACTAGGCTAATCATCTTAGAATTAATCTATCTTCTGCTATTTCTTTTTTTGTTTGGTCAGTTGCTTTATTTTGTTTTTCAAGGTAGGGTCTTGCTCTACCCCAGACTGACTTGGAATTCACTATGTAGTCTCAGGATGGCCTGGAGCTCACAGCGATTCTCCTACCCCTGCCTCCTCAGTGCACCACCACACCCAGCTCTTCTGCTATTTCTTTACCAGTGTTGGAAAGTAAATACTTTCTGTCCTATCTCCTTTATAACTTTTTGATTTTTTCAAATATATTTTATTTAGCCGGGCATGGTGGCGCATGCCTTTAATCCCAGCACTCGGGAGGCAGAGGTAGGAGGATCGCCGAGAGTTCGAGGCCACCCTGAGACTACATAGTTAATTCCAGGTCAGCCTGGACCAGAGTGAGACCCTACCTCAAAAAAAAAAAAAAAATATATATATATATATATATATATATATATATATATATATATATATATACATATATATTTATTTATTTATTTATTTATTTATTTATTTGGGAGAGAGACAGAGGCAGAGAGACAGAGAAAATGGGTGCACTAGGGCCTCCAGCCACTGCAAACAAATTCCAGACATGTAAGCCCCCTTGTGCATCTGGGTTATGTGGGTCCTGGAAAATTGAACCAGGACCCTTTGGCTTTTACAGGCAAAACACTTAACCGCTAAGCCATCTCTCCAGCCCCTAATCTTGTTTTTAACTAAATGAAATAATGCTCATGAAAATGTTAGATGGGGACATTATTATATCTGACTCTGAGTTCATAAGGTCTAGAGCTCAATGTCAGGCTCATAGAACTGCATAAATGTCATGTCCAGTCTTTTTTGAAGCAGGGTCTCACTATTTCTTGTCTC
The DNA here is from genome assembly GCA_036365145.1 of Orientallactaga sibirica. Classification (NCBI taxonomy): domain Eukaryota; kingdom Metazoa; phylum Chordata; class Mammalia; order Rodentia; family Dipodidae; genus Orientallactaga; species Orientallactaga sibirica. The sequence goes on along the minus strand of JAEOAD010000012.1, from coordinate 9,471,523 downwards.
AGTCTTGTTATGTAAGGATGATCTGGAACTCACTGTGCCCAAGCTGGCCTTGAACGTCACAGGTATCCTCTTGCCTCTGCCCCCCAGGTGCTCACCACTCTGTCTGGCTTTATGGTTTGTTTTGTTTTAAAACAATCAGTTAATGTGCTAGTATGTCTGCTAATGTCCATTTCCTTTCCACAGATGAAAAGTATCTCTGTAGCCTCTTGTCATCAGTTGCATTCCAAATTCTTGGATCAGTCTCTAGGCGAACAGGTAAGAAGTAGAGTCTTACATCATAACAGGAGAAACCTCTTCTAACTACAGCCTGAGAATTGGCTCACATTTGTTATTTGTTTTAATTTTTCTTTTTCTTTTTTGAGGTAGGGTCGACTCTAGCCCAGGCTGACCTGGCATTCACTCTGTAGTCCCAAGCTGGCCTTGAACTCACAGTCCTCCACCTCTGCCTCTCAAGTGATGGTATTAAAGGCATGTACCACCACACTTGGCTGTTTTAATCAACCGATTTTAATGTTTGGTGGATTTTGATGAAACGTAGACATATATTCCAGTACTTGTCCAGCTGTACACATTTGTCTTAACTCCAGGGTCTATGTTGGGATAACTCTTGGCTTCTTGTGCAGTTTCCAGTAAAGATGATGCAGTGGGGAGCTATTAATCTCTTCATCTTTAGCCTTAACAGTGATTCTAATTAGTGACCGAAGCTTTAAAGAGGGCTGTTGGTTGATAATTGGTTGGTTATCCTTCCAATAAACTGTAATACTGAATTTCCTTCTAATACCCTTATAAGTTAAAGACAAAGAATGGCATTATACAGTGTGATCTTGGAATTCTTTCCATAGAAGCAGATAAATAATTCTATCATTAAAAATGGCTATGAGGGTGCCAGGCGTGGTGGCTCACGCCTTTAATCCCAGCACATGGGAGGCAGAGGTAGGAGGATCGCCATGAGTTCGAGGCCACCCTGAGACTACAGAGTGAATTCTAGGTCAGCCTGGACCAGAGTGAGACCCTACCTCACAAAACCAAAAAAAATAAAAAATAAAAATAAATTAAAATATAATTGTAGCCAAGTGTGAAGGGTCACAACTGTAATCCCATTACTTGGGAGTCTGAGACAGAAATATTATTGAGTTTGCGGTCAATGAAGACCAGTGAGTTCCAGGACAGAGTGGCTTATACTGGGATCCTACCTCAAAGAAATAAAAGATATAAAAAGTATAAACATAGACAAAAAATACTGATAAGTGTGAAATAGGCATAAGCTGCATGTGAGTAGTCTATGGCTCCCTTTTTAAAATTATTTATTTGCAAGCTGAAGGAGAGACAAGAAGGAGAGAGAATGGGTGCACTAGGGCCTCTAGCTGCTGCAGACAAACTCCAGATGCATATGCCACTTTCTACTTCCAGTTTTTTTTGTTTGTTTGTTTGTTTGTTTGTTTGTTTGTTTGTTTGTTTGTTTTTGGGTTTTGGAGGTAGGGTCTCACTCTAACCCAGGCTGACCTGGAAGTCACTCTGTAGTCCCAGGGTGGCCTCAAACTCTCAGCAATCCTCTTACCTCTCTGCCTCCCAAGTGCTGGCATTAAAGGCATGTGCCACCATGCCCAGCCTACTTCCAGCTTTTTATGTTAATACTGGGGAATCGAACCTGAGTCATTGGGCTTTGCAGGCAAGCACCTGAACTGCTGAGTATGGCTCCCTTTTAGACCCTTTGGGTAGAGCAGTTGGGCTGGGGAGTGATGAGCCTGACACCACCTGGCTTTTGACCATATCCCTGTAAACTGTTGTGAACACAATGGCACAAAGAAGATTAAGTGGAAGGAGGCACTAGAAATTAGTCCAGGGCTAGGGAAAATGGCGTAGCGGTTAAGGCATTTGCCTGCAAAGCCAAAGGATCCCGGTTCAATTCTCCAGGACCCACGTAAGCCAGATGCACAAGGGGGTGCATGCATCTGGAGTTCGTTTGCAGTGGCTGGAGGCCCATTCTCACAGTCTCTCTCCCTCTCTCTTTCCTACTCTCCCCCTCTCTCTGTAATAAATAAAAAATAAAAATAAAGGAGCTGGGCGTGGTGGCTCACGCCTTTAATCCCAGCACTCGGGAGGCAGAGGTAGGAGGATCGCTGTGAGTTCGAGGCCACCCTGAGACTCTATAGTGAATTCTAGGTCAGCCTGAGCTAAAAAGTGAGACCCTACCTCCAAAAACCAAAAAATAAATAAATAAATAAATTTTAAAAATTTAAAAAGAAATTAGTCCAGCCCTGTATCTAAAAGATTCATCTCAAATGACAGGTCATAAACATGCATACTTCTCATCAGTTTGTAGTAAAGATATAACATACAGGAGCCGGGCGTGGTGGCACACATCTTTAATCCCAGCACTTGGGAGGCAGAGGTAGGAGGATCACTGTGAATTTGAGGCAACCTTGAGGATTACATAGTGAATTCCAGGTCATCCTTAGCTAGAGTGAGACCCTACCTCGAAAATAAAAAATAATAATAATAAAGTAAATTTTAAAAAATAAGATATAGGAGCCAGGCATGGAGGTACATGCCTTTAATCCAGTACTTGGGAGGCAGAGGTAGGAGGATCTCAGTGAGTCTGAGACCACCCTGAGACTACCAAGTGAATTCCAGGTCAGACTGGGCTAAAGCGAGACCCTACCTCGTAAAAACAAAAAAGAAAATTTAAAACAAATTTTTTAAAGGTATAGGAGGCCGGGCATGGTGGCGTACGCCTTTAATCCCAGCACTCAGGAGGCAGAGGTAGGAGGATCGCCATGAGTTCAAGGCCACCTTGAGACTACAGAGTGAATTCCAGGTCAGCCTGAGCTAGAGTGAGACCCTACCTCGAAAAATCAAAAAAATATATAATGAAATAAATAAATGTATATATAAGGCTTATATATATAAGGCTGGAGAGAAATGCTTAGCAGTTAAGGCACTTGCCTACAAAGCCAAAGGACCTAGGTTCGATTCCCCAGAACCCCTGTAAGCAGATGCACAAGGTGGTGCATGCATCTAGAGTTCATTTGCATCATCTAGAGGCCCTGGTGCACCCGTTCTCTCTTTTTTTTCCATTCTCTTTTTATCTCCCTCCCTCCGTCTCTTTCTCCCTCTCTCTCTCCTTCTTTCTGTCAGTCTCAAATAAGTAAATTTTTTTCCTTTTTGATTTTTCGAGGTAGGGTTTCACTCTAGCCCAAGCTGACCTGGAATTCACTGTGTATTCTCAGGATGGCCTCCAACTCATGGAGATCCTCCTACCTCTGCCTCCCAAGTGCTGGGATTAAAGGCGTGCACCACCACACCTGGCAAATAAAATATTTTTTAAAAATAAAAAAAAAGATATAACATGGATCAAGAGATGGTTCAGTGGTTAAAGGCATTTGCTTGCAAAGTCTGACAGCATGGGTTCAAATCCCCAATAACCCCATAAAGCTATATGCACAAAACAACACATACATGTAGAGTTGATTTAAAAAAAAAAAAAAAAAGATAACATGCTTCATTATGCCAAGGGTGGTGGCTTATATCCTCTATCCCAGCACTTAGGAAGCTGAGGCAGGTGGGTTGCCGCAAGTTTGAAGCAAAATGGAAAATATTAACTGCTTTTTAAAAAATTATTATTTTTATTTATTTATTTATTTATTTGAGAGGGAGGGAGGGAGGGAGAAAGAATGGGCATGCCAGGGCCTTTAACCACTGCAAACGAAATTCAGAAGCACACCCTGCAAATCTGGCTTTGCGTGGGTACTAGGGAGTCAAACCTGGGTCCTTTGACTTTGTGGTTGTACACCTTAACCTCTAAGCCCTCTCTCCAGCCCTTAACTTGTTTAATTAGTGTGCTTCATTGGGTTTGGAAGACATGCCCCCCCAAAAGTTATTTTCACTGGGCATGATGGCACATGCCTTTAATCCCAGCATTTGGGAGTCAGAGGTAGGAGGATTGCTGTGAGTTCAAGGCCAGCCTGTGACTACATAGTGAATTTCAGGTCAGCCTTGAAAACAAAAATTTTTTTTTCACCAGGGGTGGTAGTAAACACCTTTAACTCAGGAGGCAGAGGCAGGAGGATTGCTGTGAGTCTGAGGCCAGCTTAGAACTACATAGTGAATTCCAGATCAGCCTGGGCTAGAGTGAAACCCCACCTCAGAAAACCAAGATAAAAACACATAACAACATGCTTCCTTTATGTGGCAGGGTCAGGGAAGAAGGAATAGCTAGCCATTCAGTAGCTGGCAGAATTCTAAAGATTCTTGAATCCAAACTGACCACTAACTTCATATTTGAGCAATCCATATAATGACTTTAAGCATTTTTCTCCTGATAGTAATGAGAGAGCTTTTTGAAAATTGAATTAGAAGCAACTATTTAATGCCCAGTCAAATATTATTTTTATACAGCATTGTTAAAAGAATTTAATGTGAAAAGCAGGGCGTGGTGGCGCACGCCTTTAATCCCAGCACTCAGGAAGCCGAGGTAGGAGGATCATCATGAGTTCGAGGCCACCCATAGAAACAACAACAACAAAAAACTTAATGTGGGAATGAAGGCTGTCTGTAAAGATGACAATAATTACTCTTAAGGGAATTTTTTTCCCCTATGCTGTGGCATTAAATGGCAGAACTAGGCCATATGGATGAAAATGAGTCTGGATATGGACAAACTTAAGAATTACCATGGGCTGGACAGATGGCTCAAGTGTAAAGGCCTAAGTTCGATTCCCCAGAACCCATGTAAAACCAGATGCACAAAGTGGCATGAAGCCCCGGTGTGCCCATTCTGTCTTTTTCCCTCTCCTCTCTCTCTCTCTACTTGCAAATAACTGAAAATATTTTTTTAAAATAATTACCAGAAATTGTAGCTGTTGGCTTTACAATGTAATCCTTGTCTGTTTATATATATTTTCTAACTGTTTCAGCTTGAGCTCTAATGAGCATGTTTGTTTTAAAGATCTAACCTCCTCCCCTTTTTTAAAAGGTTGTTAAGAATTTATTGTTCATTGCAAAAGTCTTGTATTTACTGGACCCTGAAAGCGAAAGCAAAAGCAAGGACAGGCAAGGGGAGATGCACGACTTGGGAGAACCGGAGGACTTAGAAGATGGTGAGGCTGGAGCAGATGGGAAGGTGGAGTCTGACAGAGAAGAGAAGGAGGAACCTGGCAAGCCAGCCTCGCTGCTGTGGCTGATCCAGAAGCTTTCTCGGGCTGCGAAGCTGGAAGCTGCCTATTCACCCAGAAACCCTTTAAAGGTGCGCGATAGTGAGTGATTAAAAACCTTTTGTTCTTTTTAAGTGCTTTAATGATATTAGTATCCCCCACACAAACACACCTGCTAAATCTTTGGGACTTCACTTTTTTTTTTTTTTTGGTTTTTTGAGGTTGGGTTGGTGGCCTCAAACTCAGGGCAATCCTCCTCCTCTGCCTCCCGAGTGCTGGGGTGAAAGGCATGCACCACCACACCCAGCTTCGGGACTTCACATTTTAAACCTGAACTATAATATAATCTGTCCCAGGACTACAGAGATGGCTCAGCAGTTAAGGTGCTTGCCTGCAAAGCCTAACAACCCAGGTTTGATTCCCTAGTACCCACATAAAGCCAGACACACAAAGTGGTGCATGTGTCTGGAGTTTGCAGTGGCAAGAGGCCCTGGTGCACCCATTCTCATTCTCTGTCTCTCTCTTTCTCTCTGTCTCCTGTCTCTCTCTGCTTGCAAATAAAATAATTTTTTTTTAAAAAATTGCCCCAAAACAGACTGAATCCTGTGTTCCGAATTAATGCTATGTGTTTTCCTGAGGAATGTTAAATAGAACCATTTCTATGAAAAAGGTTTTTCCTTTCAGAGAACTTGGATCTTTAAGTTCTTGGGTGCTGTAGCATTGGACCTTGGAGTGGACAGGGTCAAGCCTTATCTCCCAATGATCATCGCTCCCCTGTTTCGAGAACTGAATAGCACCTATGCAGAGCAAGGTAACCCTGACTTCTCCTGGGTGTCACCTTCCTTTCTGTCTTCCTGCTTTGCCAGAGTTTCAGAAACCAAACTTGTGAGGTATCAGGATAGTTGCTGGCAAATAAATATTTCATGTTAAATTCTGTATCCATCCTTGTGTCAAAAAGTGAATGTTTCTCAAAAAAATGGTGTTCTAGCCAGGCGTGGTGATACACGCCTTTAATCCCAGCACTCTGGAGGCGTAGGAGGATTGCTGTGAGTTCAAGGCCACCCTGAGACTACATAGTCAATTCTGGTCAGCCTGAGTTAGAGCGAGACCCTGCCTTGAAAAAACAAAACAAAACAAAAAAAAAGGTGTTCTACTCTTGAAGATAGGTTTATTCAAAGAAAACTTATTTGGGATGTTCTCAAACTTCATAGTTTACTGCTGGGCATGGTGGCACACACTTGTAATCTCAGCACTGTGCAGACTGAGGCAGGAGAATTAGGAATCAAGGGTTTTCCTGGGTTACACCATGAGAGTATCAAAAAAAATTTTTAAGCTGGGCATGGTAGCACATGCCTTTAATATTGGCACTCAGGAAGCAGAGGTAGGAGGATCTCAATGAGTTTGAGGCCACCCTGAGACTACATAGTGAATTCCAGGTCAGCCTGGACTAGAGTGAGACCCTACCTCAGAAAAAACAACAAAAGAAAATTTTTTTTAGGTTTAGGAGAAATCTTAATGTCAGAGCAGAGTATTTTAAGTCCTACAGTCTTAAGAGAAAGTGTCCTTTCTCTTCAGAGTGGGAGTGGGTTATCTGGGAAGGTGGCTCAGTTGTTAAAGGCACTTGCTTGCAAAGCCTGTGGGCCTGGGTAGTACCCATGTAGACCAGGATGTAAAGTCTGATTCCCAGAGCCGGTACAACAATGCTGAATGAATGAACAGAAGTGACACATTGTTGATTGTGACACAGGAGACGTTGACCATCACTTTCTGTTGACTAGATCCTTTGCTGAAGAACTTATCCCAGGAAATCATAGAATTACTCAAAAAGCTGGTTGGCCTCGAGTGCTTCTCGTTAGCTTTTGCTTCTGTACAGAAACAGGCTAGTGAGAAAAGGGCGCTTCGGAAAAAGAGGAAAGCTCTGGAGGTGAGTGTGCTGTTTGGAAATTGGTTTGTTCACTGTTTTAATACCCACTTTTAACCTGCATGTGCCGCTCTATCCAAGGAAGGAAGGGGATGATTGAAGGTTTGAGAGGTGAGCTCAATATTTTCATTAATGAGAATGTATTGCATTTAGGTTTAAAGCTGAGCAAAATGACATATTATCTGATTTGAGGAGGATTATTTTAACATCCTTAAAAGTAATTGTATTCTCTCTTCCAAGTTTGTAACCAATCCTGATATTGCTGCCAAGAAAAAGTTGAAGAAACATAAAAATAAAAGTGAGGCAAAGAAGAGAAAGATCGAATTTCTGCGTCCAAGCTATAAGGCCAAGAGACAAAAAACCCACAGCCTGAAAGACTTAGCAATGGTGGAATGAGACCTCCCTGAGCTCTCACCTGCAATTCACTCTTGCCCCAGAGTACAGACTGTCTTGTATATTCTACTGGATGAGAGTCACAGCAGATTTTATTATTTAAGTTAAACTTTGGAAGCCAGCTGGCTCTGCATCTATAATCCCAGTACCTGGGAGGTTAAGGCAAGATTATTGCTCCAGGTTCAAAGCCAACCTGAATTATATAGTTTCAGGCCAGCCTGAGCTGCAGTGAGCCCCTGCCTCAAAAAAACAGGAGTTAAACTTTGGCATAGATTTATGATGTATAATGTAGTCATTTGTATTTTTAATAAAAATGTTTACTACTGTATTGTCTTTGTCTAAAAAGCATTTAATTCTAAGGAACAGTTTACTTTAAATTTTTATTTATTTGAATAGATGTGGGTGTGGCCACACTGTGGCCTCTTGCTGCTGCAAAGGAACACCAGAGCCCTGGCTACCTACCTACATAAATACATACAAATTTATTTATTTATTTATTTATTTATTTATTTATTTATTTATTGGTTTTTCGAGGTAAGGTATCACTCTAGCCCAGGCTAGCCTGGAATTTACTCTGTATTCTCAGGATGGCCTCAAACTCATAGCGATCCTCCTGAATGCTGGGATTTAAGGCGTCCGCCACCACACCAGGCATAAATTTATTTATTTATTTGAGGGGGAGGAAGAAATGGGCATGTCAGGAACACCCCCGCAGACACACACATAAAGGAAGCCACCTTGTGCATCTGGCTTTCATGAGTCCTGGAAAAATGGAACCTGGGTCCTTTGGCTTTGCAGCAAAGTTCCTTAATTGTTAAGCCATCTCTGCAGCCCCCTAGCTACATTTTTGTGTCGTCCTTATTTGCGTGGCTTGAGAACTGAACCTAGGCCAGCCAGCAAGTGCCTTTAACCATTAAGCCATCTTCCCATCCCCTAGTTTTTCTTAATTTTTGCTGGTGTGTGCGGTGTATGTACACATGTGTGCCTGTGCCATCTCTCTTCTGCCTGTTCAAGTTCCAGCAATTCTCAGGGTTCTGGTCCCCACAGTATGAAGCTTACAGGCGTGCACAGCTCCATCCAGCTGTTGGTGTGGGTCCTGAAGATGGTGGGCTTAGGCTGTTATACTTGCTTGGGACATGCACTTAACCACTGAGTCATCTATCCAGCCTATGCACTTTAAAACATAACTTTTGAACAAAATGAATTTAAGATAGAAAAAAACAGCTGTGGCCGACCTCAGGAGCCCTGGTGTGGTCCATGTGCTTGGGTGGGGTGGGGGGGACCAGCACTGGGAGGCGTGCAGAGCCACAGAGGTTCTCTTGGGATGGGGATGGCGTTTATAGCAATGGAGCCGCAGTCCCGGAGCCTTGCTCGAACCTGGGGAGCTGCAGGATCTCAGCAGCAAGTCCCTGGACGCGGGTCACGCTGGTGTCTGCCACGTCCTCGAAAAGCATCCTCCCTCCTGGAGCTGGCGAGGTGTAGGAGCCGCCTTAGTGATTTCAGTGGACTCCAGATGTCCCCAGCTTTCCAGGAACCCCCAGGGGGCAGCACCAAAGCAGGTTTGTGCTGTGTCTGGTCTTCTTGACTCCAAGTTGAAGGCGCATCTTGGAGACATTTGCGTGAGAGAAGATACCCCTTTGTCTCTGACAAGAAACTGTAGTTATTTTCTGTTTGCTTCTGGGAATTCTTAGTTGGTCTGGAACAGTCTCCGAGGAAGAGTAATGAAGGTGGGAAGAGTTTGCCCTTCGTGCACGCCGCCCCCCACACACACACCGCCTTCTGCGCCAGAGTGTCATATCACAAGGACGGATACCTGTTTTCCTTGCTTTTGAGTTAGGCAATCTTGGCCATGGGCACAGACACTTTTCAGAGGTTTGTCATACAGTAGATGTGGGTATTCAGTTATTTCGAGAGTCCTTTGTGAATCTGTGACCCCTCTCCACGTGAGTGAGTTTAAAGTTAATTTAAAACTGAGTTCTCACCTGGTTTGTTCTACCAAGATGGGAGAGATTTCTTAAAATTCAATGGATTTATGGTTCACCCCACGTCATCCTTTCTTTGTAGCTGACGAATCTGGGTGGGGCCCAGGGAGGTGAAGCTCGTGCTCCGCCTAGTGGCTGAGTATGCCCCCACTCCCTTTTGCTTTTGACCACACATTCTTCCCAGGAAGTAGCCCTCATCCCCACGGAGGGGAGGTGGACAATAAAAAAATAATAAAATAAATAAAATGAAATGGAAAAAAATAAAGGTACTTGGCTGGAGATGGCTGCGATGTTAAGGTGCTTGCCTAGGAAGCCTGGGGATACAGATTCTATTCCACAGTACCCATGCACAAGGTGGCGCATACGTCTGAAGTTTGTTTCCAGTGGCTAGAGGCCCTGGCTGCTGTTTTCTTTCTCAAAATATTTTTAAAGAAAAAATAAAGGGACTAGTTTTCTTCCAAGTTGATGCCATTGCACCACCATGCACAGCCAGACACACCTTTCATCTCAGCACTCAGGAGGCAGAGGTAGGACTGCTGTAAGTTCAAGGCCATCCTGGAATTACTGAATGAGTTCCATGCCAGCCTGGGCTAGAGTGAGACCCTACCTTGAGGAAAAAAAAAAAAAAAAAGTACTATGCAAAAAAGGTGCTGGGGCTGGCTCAGAACTTGCTTGCAAAGCTTGCCAGTCCAGGTTCTATTCCCAAGCCACCCAAGTAAGACAGACAAAAAAAGTGGTGCACGTGTCTGGTGTTAGTTGGCAGTGGCAGAAGGCCCTGGCACATGTGCGTGTACACCCACTTGTAAATAATGTGGTTGGGCAGGGTGGTGCACGCCTTTAATCCCAGCACTCGGGAGGCAGAGGTAGGAGGATCACTGAGTTTGAGGCCATCCTGAGAATACATAGTGAACTCCAGGTCAGCATGGGCTAGGGAGACCCTGACGCAAAAAAAAAAAAAAAAAAAGTGAGAAAGAGATTAGGAACTTCAGCTGTGGTGAGTTTTCCCTCGGCTGGCCCTGGGGCTCAGCCTAGGCACTAGCCCAGGCCCAGCTGGGAGGGCCCCTAGCCCTTACTATCCACATGGGTTCTTTATCTCCTCCAACTCCCCGCATGGCAGGAGCTCCTTGAACTTTTCATTCCATGCTTTTTCCCTCAGATCCCTATCTAGTCACATGGATGCCTGAGCTACATGTGGCCCACTTGGGCTTTTGGGCTCCACGTGGTGTACTTCTCCCCATTTTGTTTCCCCTTATCTCTCAGCCTTCATTTTTTTTTATTGATAACTTCTTTAATTATAGACAGTATCCCATGATTCTTCCCTACCCCCCACTTTCCCCTTTGAAACTTCACTCTCCATCATATCCCCTCCCCCTCTCAATCAGTCTCTCTTTTCAGTTTGATGTCATGATCTTTTCCTCCTATTATGATGGTCTTATGTAGGTAGTGTCAGGCACTGTGAGGTCATGGATATCCAGGCCATTTTGTGTCTGCAGGAGCATGTTGTAAGGAGTCCTACTCTTCCTTTGGCCCTTACATTCTTTCCGTCCCCTCTTTGGCAATGGACCCTGAACCTTGGAAGGTGGGTTTGAGATGTTTCAGTGCTGAGCACTCCTCTGTCACTTCTCAGCACCATGGTGCCTTCTGAGTCATCCCAAGGTTGCCACCATCTGAAAAGAGAAGCTTCTCTTAAACAAAAGTGAGAGTAGCATTAATATATGAGTGTGGACATTAAGAGAAGTGCTTACTGGGCAGTTTGGTGAGCATAGTATATACATTTAGCGAGATGCCAGCAGACATTACACCCTTAGGGCTCATGACTACCCCTGACTTTGGTTTTCAGTATCAGGGATGTGTTCCCTCCCATGGAGTGGGCCTCCAGTCCAATTAGAGAGCAGCTGGTTTCCCCCATAACAGACATGCCACTATTGCATACATTGGCTCATTTGGCCTGGCTCAACCTTCCTCTTTCTGCAGTCCTTTGTAAAATCTAAATAAAATGTGGTTTAAAAAAAAAAAAAAAAAAAAAAAGAGGGCTGGATAAATGGCTTAGCAGTTAAGGCGTTTGCCTGCAAAGCCAAAGGATCCCGGTTCAATTCTCTAGGACTCACGTAAGCCAGATGCACAAAGGGCACATGCATCTGGAATTTGTTTGCAGTGGTTAGAGGCTCTGGCGTGCCAATTCTGTCTGCCTCTCTTCTAGCTCTCTCTCTCTCTGCTGGCAAGTAAATAAATAGAAATTTTAAAAAAAGAAAAGAAAGCCGGGCATGGTGGTGCATGGCTTTAATCTTAGCACTTGAGAGGCAGAGGTAGGACTGCCATGAGTTCGAGGCCACCCTAAGAATAGAGTGAAGTTCAGGTCAGCCTGGGCTAGAGTGACTTTTAACTTTTTATTGACACCTTCCAAAATTCCCTCCTTCCCCTCCCATTCCCCCCTTATCCACCCTCCATCAACTCCCCCCCTCCAATTAGTCTCCTTTGTTTTAATGTCATCTTTTTCCTCCTATTTTAAAGGTCTTGTGTAGTTCGTGTCAGGCACACTGAGGTCATGAATATCAATTTGTGTCTGGAAGAGTGCATTGTAAGCAGTCCTACCCTTCTTTCCTTTGGCTCTTACACTCTTTTCCCCCACCTCTTCCGCAAGGGATCCTGAGCCTTGGAAGGTGTGATAGAGATGTCTCGGTGCTGAGACATTTCTTCTCTGCACTATGGTGGCTTTTGAGTCCTCCCAGAGGTCACTATCATTTCAAAAGAGAAGCTCCTCTAACCCAAAGGGAGAGTCGTAGTTATATATGGGTATAAACATTAAGCTTACAGTGCAGTTTGGTGAGCATAATATATGCATTTAGCCAGACAACAGCAGTCATTACTCCCCTAGGGCTCATGACCTCACCCGCCATAGGCTTTTGACTAGGTTTTTCTCAGTACCAAGCATGTATTCTCTCCCAAGGAGCACTCATCTAGTCCAATTAGAGTGGTTGATTTCCCCCATAACAGACATGCCACTATTGCACCTGTTGGCACATTTGGCCTAACTGGGCAACCTTAAGGCTTGCAGGGTCCATTGCTGTTTACCACCATTACCACTTCTCTTTCTCTTTACCACACAGTTAATTCTAGGTCAGCCTGGGCCAGAGACCCTACTTCTAAAAACAAAATACATATATATTTTATTTAGGGGCTGGAGAGATGTCTCAGCAATTAGGGTACTTGCCTGCAAAGCCTAATTCCCCAGTACTCACTTTAACGCAAGCTGCACAAGGTACCACATGCACCTGGTTGGTTGTAGCAGCAAGAGGCCCTAGCACGCCCATTCTCTCTGCTTGCAAGTAAATAAAAAATATTTAATATTAAAATAATTTTTAGGGGGCTGGAGAAATGGCTTAGTGGTTAAGGCATCTGCCTGTGAAGCCAAGGGATCCAGGTTCAATTCCCCAGGACTCATGTAAGCCAGATGCACAAGGGGCACATGCATCTGGAGTTCATTTGCGATGGCTAGAGGCCCTGGCGTGCTCCTTCTTTCTCTCTCTTCTCTCTCTCTGCTTGCTAATAAAAATTTAAAAATAATTTAAATAAAGAGCTGGGTGTGGTGGTGCATGCCTTTAATCCCAGCACTTGGGAGACAGAGGTAGGAGGATCACCATGAGTTCAAGGCTACCCTGAGAGTACATATTAATTCCAGGTCAGCCTGGGCTAGAGCAATACCCTACCTCAAAAAAAAAAAAAAATTATTTAGCCGAACATAGTGGCGCATAGCACATGCCTTTAACGCCAATACTCGGGAGTCAGAAGTAGGAGGATCTCTGTGCGTTCAAGGCCAGTCTGGGACTACAGAGTTCCAGGTCAGCCTGGGCTAGAGTGAACCTTGACAAAACATATATATATGATGTATATGTCAAAATTTTTTGTGAGCAGAAAGCATGATTGAGCATGGGCACACCAGGCCCTCTTGCCACTGTAAATGAACTCCAGATTCATACACCACTTTTTATCCGGCTTTCCGTGGTTACTGGGGAACTGAACCTGAGCCAGCAGGCTTTACATGCAAACCATTTTAATACTGATTCAACTCCCTAGCCCAATTTCACTATTTCAAGATAGGGTTCTGGAAAAGAACAGATTTAAGCACATGATGTATGGTGGCAGGGGTTGGGAACGGATAAAATGTACTAGTAATCAGATTTGCATATTTAGCTTCATTAATTGCAGGTACATTGTGTATGTCAAATACCTCATTTTTTTTGTTTGTTTTTTTGTTTTTTCAGGTAGGGTCTCCCTCTAGCCCAGGCTGACCTAGAATTCACTATGCAGTCTCAGGGTAGCCTCAAACTCACAGCAATCCTCCTTCCTCTGCCTCTCAAGTGCTGGGATTAAAGGTGTGTCCCATCATGCCCAACAGATATTAGATAGCAAGACCTTATCTCAAGAAAAACCACACTTTCTGGGCTGGAAAGATGGCTTAGTGGTTAAGGCACATGGCTGCAAAATCTAAGGACCCCGGTTTGATTCTCCAGGACCTACATAAGCCAGATGCACAAGGTGGTGAACACATCTGGAATTTGTTTGCAGTGGCTAGAGGCCCTGCTGCACCCATTCTCCCTCTCCCTATCTTTAATAAATAAATAAGCACAAATAAAAATAAACTATGCTTTAATAAAGTTTAGAAATCAAAAACCAAAATATTAAGACAAGCATAGTGGCTCATTCCTATAATCCCAGCACCCCAAAGGCTATGGAAAATCTGGCATAAATTCAAGGCCATCTGGGCTGCATAATAGTACAGGCTAGCAGGCTTACTACATAAGCAAGACCCGGTTTCAAAAGACAAAAACAAATTAAAACCAGAAAGGTATAATTATCAGAACAATGAGTGACACTGAACACACCTTTGTTTTTCATCAATGTTTATTGAGTGCCTAGTACGTACCAGGTGTATCACTAGATGCAAGGAAGAGTAAAAGCAAATGAAATATGGTCCCTGCTCTCGGAACTTCAATTTCCAATTTAAAGTGCATGTCAGATAGTCAAGGTAACAATCCATCACCTTCAATTTCTGTTTTTACTGTGACCACAACTCTGTACAACTACTAACCATCATTATGAAATACAATGGTAGCACTCAAAGGAACCTTTGGTATCACCTTTCCAGGGCTTGTTTAGTGCTTTTTTTCTTCCTCCCCCCACCCATATACATATTCTATATAGTTATTCAGATTTTCTTTCTGTAAAATCAAAACTTTAGGAGGATATATTCCACGCTATGCATAAACCAATGGAATCAGGATCAACTTCACAGTGGAAGGAGCTACAAACCAGGCAGGATCTTTCTACTTCAATTTTTCACAGTATTCCAGAACTACAGCCCCCTGTGAACAAGCCTGACAGTGTCTTCTTGCATGTCCCAGCCTTGTGCTGTTGCTCAGAAGAGAACTCCAGTGTAAAGTGCAGTACTATTCTCCTAGCTGACAAGCATACATCCTATTTTAACTATGAAAATATTCAGATGAACATAATGTCCACTTTGCATACTGGGTACTAGGAACATAAATATAAAAAAGAAAGCCTTGGCCCATCAAGAGTGCACTCATACTCACTCATATGAGCTCCACTAGGAAGACATGCCTGAAGGAAGATGCTATCAAAAGAGGATTTCAAAGAAATCAAATTATCAACAGGACAAAAACAAAAAGAATGAAGAACCTCAAGCTGCCCATGTTGGAGTACACATAATTCCAGCACTGGAAGCTAGACAAGAGGGTCACTATAAGTTTGAAACCTGGGCTACACAAAAAGACCCTGTCTCAAAGCAAAGAACCCCACAGGTGAAAAGTACATTCATTTACACTAATGATGTCCACAAGTTTAAGGGGGGAAAGGCTACTGCAGCCAACATCTCTACCAGCTCCTAATTTTAAAATGCTTGTTTTCCAACTTATTTGAAGGAAGCAAAGTTCCCCAGTTTAAATGATACTACAGTTGGTATTGGGTAGTCAGAAAATCTCTGAAGACTAGATTCTATTTATAGCTTAGAGTAAGACGAATTTTTAAAAAATTTGTTATTTATTTGTAAGCAGAGAGAATATGGGCACACCACAGCCTCTTGTCACTGCAAACAAACTCCAGGTCACGCACCACTTTGTGCATCTGGCTGTACTTCGATAGTGGGACTTTGCAAACAAGTGCCTTAAACCACTGAGCCATCTTCACAGCCCAAAACTAATTTTTTTTTTTTTTTTTTTTTTTTTTTGGGTTTTTTGAGGTAGGGTCTCACTCTGGTCCAAGCTGACTTGGAATTAACTATGTAGTCTCAGGGTGGCCTTGAACTCATGGCAATCCTCCTACCTCTGCCCCCCGAGTGCTGGGATTACAGGTGTGCGCCACCACACCCAGCTAATTTTTAAATCCAGGAATTTTTTTTCCACAGAACCATGAGGTTTTTGTTTATTTATTTATTTATTTTTTTTTTCGAGGTATCGTCTCACTCTAGCCCAGGCTGACCTGGAATTCACTATTCAGTCTCAGATCGGCCTCAAACTCACAGTGATCTTCCTACCTCTGCCTCCCAAGTGCTGGGATTAAAGAAGTGTGCCACCACTACCGCTAAGGTTTTTACTTTTTTGTTTTGTTTTGGTTTTTTTTGGTTTTGCGAGGTAGGGTCTCACTCTGGTCCAGGCTGACCTGGAATTAACTATGTAGTCTCAGGGTGGCCTCGAACTCCCAGCGATCCTCCTACCTCTGCCTCCTGAGTGCTGGGGTTTTTACTTTTAACCAATTTACATTACCAACTGTAAATCAATGAAATGACAGACAGTAAAGACATCTTACAGTGCTTACGAATCATTTATTTCCTTCCATGTGGAGTTTTCTCCATATTGCTTTGTGAATTCATTAAAATACAGCCATTTGGGATTTTTGCTGTCACCGATCTCTTTTACTATTATAGACAAGTTTATATATAAACATTCTTTGAATGTTCTATGAGTACTTTAGCGTAATTTTTTTGGATTTTGAGACAGGGTTCTCATGTAGCTTAGGCTGGCTTTGAACTCACTACAGAACTGAGGCTGGCCCTGAACTCCTGACCCTCCTGCCTCTACCTCCTGAGTGCTGGGATACTAGCTAGACATGTGCCACCATATCCAACTGTCTTTAGCATTATTTATTTTTTTTTTTAAGAGTTAAAGAGTTATCAGTGTTGTCAATGTTGCCATTTTCAGGTACAACTTATGAAACATTTCTGACCCAAAAACCTTACTCTGAGCTTTATTCCCACCTCACTCGTAGAAGCCCTAGTGCAAACCAACATATCCTACCCACTTTATTTCATAAAGTAACATTACCATCTCTCCCACCCCCCTCACAGGGCTCCTGTACAAATATAAAGTAAAAGGACAACTACAAGGAAGTCACTGAAGTGAGCCAACAAAACAGTACTCATACCTATACTTTAAACCTTCTGAATGAAACAGCTTGTTATAAACTAGTCAGTTAAGCAAATGAAGACAATATTATATACATACTATGTTCCTAACCTACTTCACTGAGACTCATCTTTGGAAAAGAATTCATTTCAAAGAAAAAACATCAGCTAACATAATTGTTAGTGTTTATACAAACAAGATTCAACTACTAATTCAAAAATAGGAGGGTTTTACCCCACAAGAAGAGTGCACTCTTTAAAAGAACTGTGTTTGAGTAAGAATTCCATACAAATAGAATACATACCTTACCACAAGAAGGAAGACATATTTTACACGACATAGAATATTTGGGGGTTTCAATCAACTTGCCCCTCTAACCAAGTATTGTTTTTTATTACAAACATTAAACTCAGTTCCATCTATGCAGTCACACAGTTCTAACACATCGTCATGTGTAGCACGCCAGACTCCAAAGGAATATGTGATGTCACATTTCTTTCAGGAGCTGAAGTGATGGGATGAAACTACTGTCTGCTTTTCAGTGTTTCAACTAACCTGTAAAGAGAAAATGAACCATTTCAGAAAACTAACTTGCAGGTATAAAACATGAACGTTTACAATATAGACTTCATAATGGAGATAGATTCCAAAGCCCTTAAAATGAAACAAGGCTAACACAAATTAGAAGAAAAATACCAAGAATCTTTTTTAAAAATTAATTTGTTCTTTTCAGACATGGCCTTATGTACCTAGCCTTGAACTCACTATGTAGCTGAGGCTGGCCTTCAATTCCTGACCATCCTGCCTCCACCATTTAAGTGCTGGGATTATAGGCATGTGCCACCATATCCTGCTCTCCAAGTATCTGTTTGCCAAGATGCTGTTACTGCTGGGCTACATGTGGATGTTTCTGAGGTAAAAACAAACGTGGTCCCCAAGGAATGGATGGATACACAGATCAATGACAATCCTGTGTAACCAGTGTATCACTGACCTGTGACAAGAGCATCTAAAATTAGATATGCAGTAAGGTGATGGGACCAGACATACCAAGAAGGCTCTTGAGGGCTGGAGAGGTGGCTTAGTGGTTAAGGCATTTGCCTGCAAAGCCAAAGGACCAGGTTCAATTCCCCAGGACCCACATAAGCCAAACTCGCACAATGTGGCACATGTGTCTGGAGTTCATTTGCAGTGGCCAGAGGCCCTGACATGCCCATTCTCTCTCTCAAATAAAAAATAAATAAAAGAAGGCTTTTGAAAGGAAGAGAGCCTTACCCTAATTCCTAAAGAATAAACACTGAATTGGGCCCAGCATGGTGGCACACACCTTTAATCCCAGCACTGGGAGGCAGAGGTAGGAGGATTGCTATGAGTTCAAGGCTACCCTAGACTATATAGGTCAGCCTGGGCTACAGGGAGACCCTACCTCAAAAAAAAAAAAAAAAAAAAAGGATTGGAAAGCAGAGGCTGGAAGCTGGCAGACACTGGCTCATCTAGGTGACTACAATGAGTGGGTATGGTTGAAATGAAGGCAGACGCATGTGAAGACGAGTGGGAGAGGACTTCATCATACCTGCTAAGAAACCTTTCATCCTTAAGAACTTTAAGTCTATCCTAGGATAGACTTGAACAAGCACATCAACAGTCCCAGCACTGAAGAAGCTCAAGCAGGATTATAGCCTGGACTATATACATAGAGAAACCCTGACAGAAGAGAAGAGATGAGAGGAGATGAGGACAGGGAGGAGAGGCAAAGAAAAAAAGAAAAAGGCAAACTACTGAGAAGGAAAGGCCCCCAGTGGGCATACACAGCACTTGGCTTCAAGCATACCTATGGGGGACTAGAGAAACATGATACTTGCCATTCCATGGCCTCATCGAGGCCAGTGCCTTTGGTTGCTGATGTTTTAAATATCTGCCATTTTCTGTCCTTCAAAGCAGGTAAACCAAGTGCATTTGCCATTTCTGAGGGAGTCATAGCCTGCTCCATGTCCTGCTTATTTGCAAACACCACTAGGATGGCTTTTCTCAGCTCTTCTTCCTAAGTAAAATGGAAAATATTAACTTCTTTAATAAGTGTGCTCCACTGGGTTTGGACAACATGCCAAACAAAAGTTATTTTAAGGGGGTAGGGAAATAGCTTAGCAGGTTAAGGCATTTGCCTACGAAGCCTAAGGACCTTGGTTCAATTCCCCAGGACCCACATAAGCCAGATGCACAAGGGGGTGCATGGGTCTGAAGATCATTTGTAGAGGCTAGAGGCCCTGATGTGCCCATTCTCTCTATCTGCCTCTTCCCCTCCCCCCCAATAAATAAATATTTTTTTAAAGTTACTTTAAAAGTTATTTTTGAAGCCAGGCATGGTGGCACATGCCTTTAATCCCATCACTCAGGAGGCAGAGGTAGGAGGATCACCGCGAGTTCAATGCCACCCTAAGACTACACAGTGAATTCTAGGTCAGCCTGAGCTGCAGTGAAACTAACTCTATCTCAAAAAACCAAAAAGAAAAAGTTATTGTTGGTCTGGAAAAATGGCTTAGCAGTTAAGGCACTTGCTTACAAAGTTAAAAAACCCAGGTTCAATTCCCCAGGATCCATAAAAGCTAGATGCACATGGTGGCACATGCATCTGGAATTTGTTTGCAGTGGCTGGAGGCCCTGGCACATCCATTCTTTCTCTCTGCCTCTCTCTCAGATAAATGAATAAAATAAAATTATTTTTAAAAATGTTATTTTCAGCTGGGCATGGTGGTGCAGACCTTTAATCCCAGCACTAGGGAGGTTGAGGTAGGAGGATCACTGTGAATTCAAGGCCAACCTGAGACCACATGATGAATTCCAGGTCAGGTTAGTAGACTAAAGCAAAACCCTACCTTGAATAATCAAAAAAAAAAAAAGGCTGGGTTTTGAGGTAGGGTCTCACTCTATCCCAGGCTGACTTGGAACTCTGTAGTCCAAGACTGGCTTCAAATTCATGTTGATTTTCCTAGCTCAGCCTCCTGAGTGCTGGAACTAAAGGCATGCACCACAAATATGGCTAAAGTATTCCATTCTGAGAGGAAAAGTTTCACCTTAGTACCAAGTAGCCAAAAATAAATAAATAAATAAAAGTTGGGCCAGGCGTGGTGGCACATGCCTTTAATCCCAGCACTCGGGAGGCAGAGGTAGGAGGATTGCCGTGAGTTCAAGGCCACCCTGAGACTTCATAGTGAACTCCAGGTCAGCCTGAGCTAGAGTGAAACCCTATCTGGAAAAACCAAAATATATATAAAATAAAAATATATAAATAAATAAAATTTGGGCATAGTAAGTGTACACCTTTAATCCCAACACTTGGAGGCAGAGGTAGGAAGATTGCTATGAGTTCAAGGCCACCTGACACTATATAGTGAATTCCAAGTCAGCCCGGGCTAAAGCGAGACTCTACCTCGAAAAATCAAAAAAGAAAAAAAAAAAAAAAATCCAGTAGCCAGAACTTGTGTTTAAGTACTCATGATTCAGTAAGTCAGATTCATACTTTGGGAAGAAGGACACTGAACCATCAAAATTTCTAAAGCAAATACAAGTTTCATTGTTATTAGTAACAGCATATTTAGTTATTATTAGATTTTTATTTATTTAATGCAAGCTCTAAATTTGGTCAGCCAATAAAATATATTAATGAATTGAATACACTGAGTTCTTGGGTTGGGCTAGCGATATAGTGCAGTGGTAACGCCCTTGCCTAGCATATGTGAAGCCTGAGATCAATCCCCAACAGTACAAAAGTAGTATGTTTTGGGGCTGGAGAGATGGCTAAAGGTACTTTGCAAAGCCTGGATTCAATTCCATAGTACCCATGTAAAGCCAAATGCAAAAATGGAGCAAGTGTCTGGAGTACACCTACAGTGGCAGGAGGCCCTGGCACACCCATTCTCACTCTGTCTAGCTCTCTCAAATAAATAAAAAAATATTTTAAATAAATAAAAACCTACTAAAAGCATAGCATGGAGAGAAAAAAAAATCCCTGCACATTTTAAAATTGTTGGTGCATAACATGATATACACAGGAAATACCAAGCAAATTTAAATGGCTCCCCACATTTAAACGTGATAGTTTGAAAGCTGGGCGTGGTGGCGCATGCCTTTAATCCCAGCACTTGGGAGGCAGAGGTAGGAGAATCACCATGAGTTCCAGGCCACCCTGAGACTACATAGTGAATAGTGAATTCTAGGTCAGCCTGAGCCAGTTAAGACCCTAGCCAATAAAATATATTAATGAATTGAATACACTGAGTTCTTGGGTTGGGCTAGCGATATAGTGCAGTGGTAACGCCTTGCCTAGCATATGTGAAGCCTGAGATCAATCCTCAACAGTACAAAAGTAGTATGTTTTGGGGCTGGAGAGATGGCTAAAGGTACTTTGCAAAGCCTGGATTCAATTCCATAGTACCCATGTAAAGCCAAATGCAAAAATGGGAGCAAGTGTCTGGAGTACACCTGCAGTGGCAGGAGGCCCTGGCACACCCATTCTCACTCTGTCTAGCTCTCTCAAATAAATAAATAAAATATTTTAAATAAATAAAAACCTACTAAAAGCATAGCATGGAGAGAAAAAAAAATCCCTGCACATTTTAAAATTGTTGGTGCATAACATGATATACACAGGAAATACCAAGCAAATTTAAATGGCTCCCCACATTTAAACGTGATAGTTTGGAAGCCGGGCGTGGTGGCACATGCCTTTAATCCCAGCACTTGGGAAGCAGAGGTAGGAGAATCGCCATGAGTTCCAGGCCACCCTGAGACTACATAGTGAATAGTGAATTCTAGGTCAGCCTGAGCCAGTTAAGACCCTACCTCAAAAAAAAAAAAAAAAAAAAAAAGGTGATAGTTTGGGCTGGAGAGATGGCTCAGTGGTTAAGGTGCTTGCCTACAAAGCCAAAGGACCCAGGTTCAAATGCCCAGGACCCACATAAGCCAGATGCACAAGGTGGCACATGCATCTGGAGTTTGTTTGCAATAGCTAGAGGCCCTGGCATGCCCATTCTCTCTCTCTCTCTATCTGCCTCTTTCCCTCTCTCTCTCTCAAATAATAAAAAGTGATAGTTTACTTACCTCCAACATGGCAACTAACTCTGATTTGGAAATGCCGATTCGGTCTCGGTCACAACTGTCCACCACATAAATGACTGCATCTGTGTTTGAATAGTAACATCTCCAGTATGGTCTAAACAATATTCAAAATCAGAAAATACATTACTATTTGAAAGGAATTTGACATGCCAATTTACATGCTAGGATTTCAAGCAATGCTGGGGGAATGGAGACTACAAGCCAGTCCTGTGCCATTCATGTCCCATCAATGCCTTGTGATGGATGTGGATATCCTCCCACTCAGATGTGATGGAGGTGAAAGAATGGTGATAAAATAATACTCTATCACTGGACCAAGTAGTTTCAAAGTAAGTTCAGACTGCAGGCTGAGAAAAGACATGCATAATCTATAAAATCACTAAGTGCACTCAAAGAAAAGGTATACACAGGCATGATCACTACAGCTTACAAGTCTTTAACCAGGAATCCCTTAAGAAAAACGGACTTGGGGGTGAGCCAGGGCCTTCAGCTGCTGCGAACAAATTCCAGACATGTGTGCCCCCTTGTGCATGTGTGACATTGCACACTTGTGTCACTGTATCTGGCTACAAGGGACCTGGAGATTCGAACATGAGTTCTTAGCCTTTGCAGGCAAGTGCCTTAACCACTAAGCCATCTCTTCAGCCTATTTTATATTATATTCATTAATCACTGATGGCACCCATAAATGGAAATGAATAAAATTAGAAATACACTCAGTAGTGACTAAAGTGAAGTGAGTTAGTGGAAGACAGGATATTCAGTGAATGGTGGTATTATCGTGAACTACTACTGACAGTCAGTAAACATACACAATGCCTGAGTCCTGACTGCAGGAGGGAAATCGTACTGACATTAGCATGGTACCTTTATGCATCCCCAACAGTCTGGAGGGAGGGACTGACAAAATTAAAACTGGGGTGCCTTTTTAGTTAAAAATTATTAGCCAGGTGTGGTGGCACATGCCTTTAATCCCAGCACTCAAGAGGCAGAGGTAGGAGGATCTCCTTGAGTTCAAGGCACCCTGAGATTACATAGTGAGTTCCTGGTCAGCCTGGGCTAAGAGTGTGACCCTACCTCGAAAAAAACAAAAGAAAACAACAACAAAAAATTCATTGAGGGCTAGAGAGATTGCTTAGCGGTTAAGGCGCCTGCATCCTAAGCCTGAGAACGTGGTTCCAATCTCCAGGCAGTTCCAACGTTTGTCCCACGCAAGCCAGTGGCGTAAAAACAATGCTGCACTTGACCACAAGGAGCTCATGCATCTGGTTCATTCACAGCGGCTGAGGGAGGCTGCTGTGCATCATCTCTATCTGTCTTTCCTCTCCCTCTCTCCTCTCTCTGTCTCTCAAAATAAAAAGTTACTGAAGTACTTAGGCCAGTTTTCATGAGAAGATTTTAAGTGAATTCTATAAAGCTGACTTCCTTAGATTTTAGTATCCTGTAAGAAAATATGTAGTTCCACATTGTACATCATCTTGGACTCTATTTTACAACCAGGAATACTTTTTTGTTTGTTGTGTAACAGTAATAATAATAAACTGGTCATGGTGGTGCATATACACCTTTAATCCAGCGCACTCAGAAGGCAGAGAGTGAGGATCATGAGTTCAAGTACCTGAGACTACATATGGTAAAATTCAGGTCAGCCTGGGCTAGAAGGAAACCCTACCTCAAAACAACTAAAAAAAAAAAAAAAAAAAAAACAGTAAATGCCAAATACCACAAAATGACCTGGTATTCATACTATACCTGATACTTGTCTGTCCTCCTAAGTCCCAAACTTGAAATTTAAGGTTTTTGTATGTCACTGTCTCTACATTGAATCCAATAGCTGAAAGAGAAATCAAATCGGTAGTACAAGTAGACTAACACACTCTACCTTCAACAAACAAAATCCAAACGAAGTCTTAGCAACTAATGATAATTGTTAAATCACATTACTGACTAAAATTTTGGTGAACAGCAAATAAACAGATAAAAACAATAAAAACTAGATTCTGCTGGGCATGGTTGCACAAGCCCTTAATCCCAGCACTTGAGAGGCCTGAGGATCATGAGTTCAAGGTCAGCCTGAGATTACACAGTGAACCTGGGCTAGAGTGAGTCCCTACCTCAAAACACTTTAAAAAAAAAAGGGGGGGGCTGGAGAGATGGCTTAGTGGTTAAACGCTTGCCTGTGAAGCCTGAGGACCCCGGTTCAAGGCTCCATTCTCTAGGACCCAAGTAAGCCAGATGCAAGGGGTGCATGCCATCTGAGTTACGTTCTGCATGCCTGAGGCCATGGTGCGCACATTCTCTCTCTTTCTCTCTACTTGCCTATTTCTGTATCTCTCTCTCAAATAAATAAAATAAAAAAGGTTTAAAAAAAAAAAAAACTATATTCTAAAATTCCGTAAAAACAATGAAATGGCTTTACAGAAACTAGTTCCCTAAGGCTGGCAATCTTATAGAGCCTCTGCAGAAATGCCCAAGAGCTCACTTAAAAGAAGGTCACATGTGCACTGTCAAGGGAAGGTATCTCATCAGCTGCCATTCTTGTTAGGTATAGCTCTGACACCACACAGTCAAGGCCAGATACTGCTTTCCTAACAACATCATGCAATCCCATTTCATAACAATAACATCAATGTGTTAGGCAGGTTAACACAGCACTTTTACATACTTCATTTAGATGCCATCAAAGCCAGTCAGTATTTAGCATCTTCATCTTAGTAAAGAAACTGGCTCTCAGTAAGATTCAGTGACAAGCCAACTTTAGAACAAAACAGCAAAACCTGGCTGTGTACCAGAACAGGGAACCTTACACTACACCCAAATGCCTCTGAGTTCATGTTCATACTAGAAGCTTACAAACCCTTGTCTGTTCATCATATGATCTATTTCTTCAGAAAGCTGTATCAGACAGAAAGCAGAGTGAGTTTACCATGCCAACACTTACTAGGAATAGTAGTCACGACTTCTCCAACCTGTAATCTGTACAGAATTGTGGTTTTTCCAGCACCATCTAATCCCAAAATTAAAATCCTCATTTCCCTGGTTCCAAAGAGACTGGAAAAAATACTTGAGAAAAAGCCACCTACAAGATGATAAAAGCAAACACATATTTAATATTACCTTTTCCATAAGGGCCACAAAACGTTAAACTTTGCCTTTAGAAAGTAGTATCCCTAGCCAGGCGTGGTGGCGCATGCCTTTAATCCCAGCACTCAGGAGGCAGAGGTAGGAGGACTGCTGTGAGTTCGAGGCCAGCCTGAGAATAAAGAGTGAATTCCAGGTCAGCGTGGGGTAGTGAGACCCTACCTTGAAAACCAAAAAAAAAAAAAAAAAAAAAAAAAAAAGGTGGTATCCCAAATATTAATGTTTTCCTGGGTGTACAAGTACTTTGGTTTCCAATGAAATATATTACTCAACATCAAACAAGTAATTATTGATACTGCTAGGTCCTAAATAATGTCAGTCACCAGGCTTGGTGGTGCATGCTTTTAATCCCAGCACTTGGGAGGCAGAGGTAGAAGGGATTGCATTGAGTTCAAGGCACCCTGAGACTACTTCCAGAGTGATTCAGGTCAGCCTGGGCTAGAGCAAAGACCCTACCTTGAAAACCAAAATAACAATAGTAATAATTAATAATAATGTTAGAGAGGCAAAAGGTAACAGTACTTTGGTTTCCAATGAAATATATTACTCAACATCAAACAAGTAATTATTGATACTGCTAGGTCCTAAATAATGTCAGTCACCAGGCTTGGTGGTGCATGCTTTTAATCCCAGCACTTGGGAGGCAGAGGTAGAAGGATTGCCATTGAGTTCAAGGCCACCCTGAGACTACCAAGTGAATTCCAGGTCAGCCTGGGCTAGAGCAAGACCCTACCTTGAAAAACCAAAATAACAATAGTAATAATTAATAATAATGTTAGAGAGGCAAAGGTAACACATATTACAAATACAGCCACTGCCCTCATAGATCCAGTTCATTTTCTCACAGGTGGAATAAGAATACATCAGCATGATCTCATCACTTAAAAACAAAGCACCAGTCCACACTAGGACAAGGAGATCCTCGTCCATGAAAAGCAGCAGCATAATTCTTCCATCACCAAGAGTTCCCCACGGAGCAATAAGTATCACAGGACACTATATAACAAGAGCTATTTTGTTGTTTTTTTTTGTTGTTGTTTGTTTGTTTGTTTGTTTGTTTGTTTTTTGAGGTAGGGTCTCACTCTGGCCCAGGCTGACCTGGAATTGGATATGTAGTCTCAGGGTTGCCTTGAACTCACAGTGATCCTCCTACCTCTGTCTCCCAAGTGCTGGGATTAAAGGCATGTGCCACCACACCCAGTTTAGTTTTATTTTTTGATTTTGTCTTTTTATTAAATATTTTTATGTATTTGTGAGGAAAGGGAGCAAACAAGAGTATGGCACACCAGGGCCTCTTGCTGCTACAATTGAACTTCAGACACATGTGCCACTTTTTGCACGTGGATTTATGGGGTTACTAGAAAAATCTAATCCAGGCCCAGCAGGCTTTGCAAGCAAGTGCCTATAACCACTGAGCCATATTCCCAACCCAAGAACTACTTTTTATTGAAAGGTCATTCTAAGGCTGGATGTGGTGTTACACATGTTTAATCCCAGCACTCAGAGGCAGAAGTAGGAGGATCACTGTGAGTTTGAGGCCACCCTAAGACTATATATAGTGAATGCCAGGTCAGCCTGGGCTAGAGTGAGACCCTACCTTGAAAAACAAAACAAAACAAAACAAAAAGTCATTCTAAAAAGTAAAGCCACATCTGACACCTAATGAAATACTTCCGAGAAGCTTTCTGCATCCAGGGTACAGTAAAAGTACTTGTGGCAAAGGCTCTTTGTCACCAAAGGCCACTAAGGAAAAAAAGTTACTTTCTTTTTGTTCGGTTGGTTTGTTTTTCCAGGTAGGGTCTCACTCTAGCTCAGGCTGACCTGGAATTCACTATGTAGTCTCAGGATGGCCTCCAACTCACAGCCATCCTCCTACCTCTGCCTCCTGAGTGCTAGGATTAAAGGCCTGCAGCACCATGCCCCGCAAAAAGTTACTTTTTTAACAAAAAAAAAAAAAAGAAGAAGAAAAGAAAAAAGCTCCACCTGGCTGTATAGACCTGTGACTTAGGAGGCTAAGACAAAAGGATAGTGAACTTAAGTCCAACTTAGTCTATACAGTGAGTTCAAGGCCAGGCTGGGCAACTTATACCCTCTCAAAATTTAAAAAGGGCTTGGGCTGTAGCTCGGTAGTAAAAGCACTTTCCTTGTATGCCTCAAGGTTGAGTCAATCCGCACCATAAATAAATGAGAGAGAGAGAGAAATAATGCCACACGTGGCTATTTGAAAAAGACAGCAAGAATGCAGAACAAACTCACCTTGGGAAAGTGAGAGTGGGTGGGACCTGCCAAAGTCCTTTCTACCGTTTACAGGTAGAAAAAGAGGAGGAAGAAGAAGGGTTATAAAAGGGCCGTGATCCTCAGGGCCAGCACTTACACCCTGCCCTGAAAACTCGAGGAGGGACTGTTAAGAATCCGGAGAATTGGCATCCTCGGGCTCCAGCAGAACCGGGGCCGGTGCCCGCGGGGAGCCCCCTCCCGGGAATGAAGGCCACGCTTTCCCGCCGGGACCCCGGCCTCCACCCTCTCCTCTCCCGAACTCCTCCCGTGCGCAGCCCACGAGCGGCCCCGGCCCGACTCCTCCAAGCGAGGCCCGCGGGGGGCCGCCGCCGTCCGCACCGGCGTTCGGGACTCCCGGGACACCTGGGCCGCGACACGCTGCAGGCTTCGTCGGCCCGGCGAGCCGGACCGGGCCGGGCCGGGGAGAAGCGCACGGCGGGGCTTCCCGGGGGTCCCCGGCGGCCCTCCTCGGAAGGCCCCTCGGCGCCGCCGTAGCCCCACCGCTCCGGCCCGCACTCCTCACCCATGATGAAGCCGCCCGTCCGCCCTCGCCGGTCCTCAGACACGGGCCGTGTTAGACTCGGCAGCGACCGCCCTACTCCAGCGCCGGCCTCCGGCTCGCCAGCGTTCTCCTCCGCCCGCCGCTCCGACGACAACTTCCACGTCGACCTCCCGGCGGGGGCGGGCGCGGGCGCTGGAGCGAGGCGCCACCGCGCCTGCGCGTCGGGCACGCCGGTCTGCGTATCCGCGTCGGCGCTTTCGACGTCAGGGCCCTGCGCGCTGGGTAGGGGAGGCGCCACGAGCGCAACGACGGAAAATTCCAAAGAGCACTGATGTCTCCAGATGCTGCTTTTCTAGCCGCCAAGGACTTCCTAAATTTCGAACTCGGAACCCATCGTGTGAAATTACAAAACTGGGGCGTGGCGAATCAGGCGACACAAAACGCAAGTCACTCGGCGAGGCTGCCAGCGTCCTAGCGGGAGCCAGGCTGCAGCTCGCGGGGAGATGCAGGTCGTGCAGCACTGTGCGCAGGCGGTCCACCTCTCCCGGATGGTCAGAAGTTTGCTTCTAGAAGGAGCTAGCATGACGTAAGGATAATGATCGCGAACCCCGCGCCACCATTGCCGAGCGGCCTCACACCTGAGGTCGCAGTGACATCGTCCTCTGGATGTTTCTTCCGGCGACATTGCACACCTGATCACCGTTCCGGGATCTGCAGTATGGAGGAAACTGTCGGCCTCTGGAGGACTGGGGACTTGTTCCCTTCGGGGACTTGATTTGGAAGTTGTGTCGATTTAGACAGTGACATGTGTTGGGACGAAGCATACCTGGGGAGGGGGAAACAAGGGAGTCAGGCTAATTTTTTATTATTTTTTTTAACGTTAAGCATCTCTTTAAAATTCAAAAGTAGGCCTGGATTGATGGCTTAGCGGTTAAGGCTCTTACCTGCAAAGCCTAAGAACCCAGGTTGGATTTCCCCAGTGGCCACGTAAACCAGATGCACAAGATAGCACCTGCCTCTGGAGTTCCTTTACAGCTGCTAGAGGCCCTGGCCACGCCCACATTTTCTCTCTCTCTCTCTCTCTCTCTCTCTCTCTCCTCCCCCCTTTCTCTCTAAAATAAATATGTTTTTTTAAAAATTCCTAAAAGCCGGGGCTGGAGAGATGGCTTAGCGGTTAAGGCATTTGCCTGCAAAGCCAAAGGATCCTGGTTCGATTCTCCAGGACCCACGTAAGCCAGATACACATGGGGGCACATGTATCTGGAGTTCATTTGCAGGGGCTGGAGGTCCTGGCGCACCCATTCTCTCTCTCTCTCTCTCTGTCTCTTTTTCTCTCTCAAATAAATAAAATTTTTAAAAGTTTTTTAAAAATCCTAAAAGTACATGGAAAAGTAAAGCATTTTATTTTAAAATATTTTTATTTATTTATTTTCAAACAAATAGAAAAGACAGAATGGGAACACCAGGGCCTTCAGCTGCTGCAAACAAACTCCAGACAAATTTGCCACTTTGTACATCTGGCTTTAAGTGAGTACTGGGGAATCGAACCAAGTCTTTACTCTTGCTTGGTGCATCTCTTTACATGGGTACTAGGGAATTGAACCCATGTTGCTATGCTTTGTGGGCCTGCCCCTTTAACCACCGAGCCATCTCTCCAGCCCCTAAAACACCTATCATTTATTCCAACCCACACACTCCCAGCTTTCCCCAGAAATAAGTTAACACTTTGAGGTTTTCTTCCCAAATGTAAATTTTGCATACTTTGTTTTTACTTACATTAGAAGTGTTCACCCATTCAACAGAAATTTGCAAGTTAAGAATTTTTCTAGCTTTTTTGGTGGATAATTGACACAAATTGTATATATGATATACAATGCGATGTTTTGATATGTAAATACATTGTGCAATGATTACCACAAACATCCATCTGGGGCTGGAGAGATGTCTTACTGGTTAAGGCACATGCCTGCAAAGCCAAAGGACAAAGGTTCTATTCCCCAGGACTCACGTAAGCCAGATGCACAAGGTGGCACATGCGTCTGGAGTTCATTTACAGCAGCTAGAGGCCTTAGCACTCCAATTCTCTATCTGCCTCTTTCTCTCTCTCTCTCTCTCAAATAAAAATAAAAAATAAAAGACTGAGGAAAAAACATCTTTCTACTCAAGTGTTTCTGTGTGTTGTAAGTATGTTAATAAGAGCTCAAAGCATTTTTTTCAGATATACAATACATTGATGTTAAATATAGTTACTTTTTTCTTTGTTCTTTTTTTTTTTTTTTTTTTGGTATATAGATGTAGGGTCTCATTCTGGTCCAGGCTGACCTGGATTTCACCATGTAACCTCAGGGTGGCCTTGAACTCACTGCAATCCTCCTACCTCTGTCTCCTGAGTGCTGGGATTAAAGGTGTACGCCACCACGCCCAGCTGTTCCTTTTTTTTTTTTTTTTTTTTTTTTTTTTTTTGGTTTTTTGAGGTAGGGTCTCACTCTGGCCCAGGCTGACCTGGAATTAACTATGTAGTCTCAAGGTGGTCTTGAACTCATGGTGATCCTCCTACCTCTGCCTCCCAACTGCTGGAATTAAAGGCGTGCGCCACCACACCCGGCTATGTTTATGATTTTTGTACTGAGCTTGCTTCACTTAGCATTTTTCTTCGAAGTTCATCCATGTTGTGATGACATGATTTCATTTTTAGGCTGATTATCCTTCCCTTGTGCATATGTATGTGTGTAAATATGCATGTCCATACATACCATATTTTAGTCTTTATTCACTTGGATTGATTTCATATTTTGGCTATCATGGAAAATTCTGCAATGATAGGAGTGCAGCTATCTCTGACATACTGATTTCATTTTCCTTGAATATATACCCCAAAGTGGATATGATAATTCTATTTTTAATTTTGGGGGAAATTTCCATACTGGTTTTCCATAATGGTTGTACTAATTTACATTCGTACCAAGGGTGCCTTTTTTTTTCTGTTTTTATTTTTGTTTTGAAATAGGATCTCTATCCCAGACTGGCTTCAAACTATGTCGTTGAGGACAAGTGACCCTGAATAACTTCTGATCCTCCTTTCTCCACCTTACAGGTATACACCACTGTGCCTGGTTTATGCAGTGCTGGGGTTCAAACCCAGGACGTTACACATGGAAGACAAGCACTCTACCTACTGAACTACACTCTCCCTATTTGGTTGCTGTCTTAAATTTACTACATAGATGTTGAATTAGATTTGTTCATTGCCTCATCCTCCTCTCAAAACCAGAGACTCAGAATGTTTCCTTGCAAAGGAAAGTTTGTTCTAGTTTTTTTTCTTTGTGATTATTAGTTGAGAAGGAGAAAGTGACTGCTTTACCTAAACAGTGAAACCTTTTTGTTTTTTTTGAGGTAGGGTCTCACTCTAGCTCAGGTAGACCTGGAATTAACTATGTAGTCTCAGGGTGAACTCAGGGCGATCCTCCCACCTCTGCCTTCCAAGTGCTGGGATTAAAGGCGTGCACCACTACGCCCAGCTCTGAAACCTTTTTTAAAACTTTACTTATTCATTCATTTTCAAGCAGCAAAACACAGAATGGGCACACCAGGGCCTCCAGTCACTGCAAATGGAACTTCAGATGCATGTGCCACTTTGTCTATCTGGCTTTATGTAGGTACTGGGGAATGAAGCCCAGGTTGTTAAGCTTTGCATGCAAATACTTTAACTGCTGAGCCTTTGTAAAGCTACTAGGGGCTGGGTAGATGGCTTAGCAGTTAAGGCTCTTGGCTACAAAGCCAAAGGGCCTAGGTTTAATTCCCCAGTACCTGCATAAAGCCAGATGCACAAGGTGGCGCATGCACCTGGAGTTTGTAGTGGCTAGAGGCTCTGGCACACCCATATCCTCTCTCTTTCTGCCTCTTTCTCTCTCTCTAACTAATTGATTATCAATCAAACATTTTAAAATAAGGCTATTAGTAAGCATTGTGTTGTGACAGTGTTGGACTTCAGGTGTGTGGCACTTTACCTTCATTCTCACATGCTCTTCATCCATCTTCCCCTCACCAAGTTTAGTTGCTGCCCTGGGCAAATCTGGACCAGTGCTGCTTTAAACCAACATCCTCCTCCAATTTATGCTTGAGAATAACTGCACATAATGCCCATGAATATGGTCCTTGAAAAGAAAACTGAAAGAACCAACCCCCAGCACTGCATAAATCAGGTGTATCGGGGCACACCCATAAGGTACAGATAGGAGGCTGAAGAGCTGGCTCAGTGGTTAAAGGCTTACAAAGCCAGCCCAGATTCAATTCCCCAGCCACGCAGGTAAAGCTGCATGGTCATTTCTTTGCAGTGGCATGAGACCCTGGTATATGTATACACACACACACACACACACACACACACACACGAAAGTAAATAAAATTATTTTAGAAAAATTCAAGATCATTCATCCTTAGCTACATAGGAAGTATGCTGTAATACAACTTTGTATGAAGACCATATGCTTTGAGCCAAATAATCAAATGAAATATATATTCATAGACTGAAGTACTGCACACAAGTTAAAAACATTTGCTGGACGTGGCAGCACACGCCTTTAATCCCAACACTCAGGAGGCAGAGGTAGGAGGATCACCGTGAGTTCGAGGCCAATCTGAGACTACATAGTGAATTCCAGTTGAGCCTGGGCTAGAGTGAGACCCTACCTCCAAAAGCAAAACAAAAGAAAAAAACAGTAATAGTCTCTCTGCCTGCCTTTCCTCACTCTGGCCACAGGGAGACACATGAATGAGACTGGCCTCTCCCCCCACCCAGGGGAGAGCATAATACTGTTTGTTGGTCTGGGGGAACTTTTCTGCTTGCTTCTGCTTTACAGTTTGGAGTAAAATCTTACTTTAATTACATGTATGATTTTCCTCTAGACTCTGAATCTACCCTTACACTGCAGATCTCCCATGTGGGTGCTTTCTCTAACTCTAGGCCTGTTAACTGTGTAGCTTCTCTAAACTCAGGGTAGCCATGGGTACAACTCTATTTTTTTACTGCTCATTTCTCATCTGAATTTCCTTTTTTTAATTTATTTCATGTATTTATTTTAAAAAGAGAGAGAGAACGGGTACCCCAGACCCTCTAGCCACTGCAAACGAACTCCAGATGCATGTGTCACCATATGCATTTGGCTTCTGTGGGTTCTGGGGAATCGAACTTGGGTCCTTAGGTTTCGCAGACAAGCTCCTTAACCTCTAAGCCATCTCTCCAACCCTGATCTGAATTTCTTGGTCTCTGTTTTGATATTTTCCATCTGCTATTCCTCCTTAATTTCCCACCATTTGCCCTCCTAACTTCCTTCCACAGGGAAGCACAAGGCAAATGCTATGTGTGCTTTTTCTAAATCTCCCTGCATACACACCTATGTTCTGTCCCCCACATGCTTGTGGCTCTACTCCAGTCTTTCCTTAAAAACCTCAGTTTTTCTTGAACCTTATGAACTATAGTGTTTTCCACATGGGTGTGTGTTTCCTACTTCCCACATGTTTATGACTCTGCTCTAGCCTTCTTCCTAGATCCCAATTTTCCTTAAATCCCTCAATTTGTGATTTTTCCCTAAATAAGCTTCATAATTCATAATTTTTAAAAAAAATTAATATTGACTTAGACAATACTTCAACCTTTCCTAATCTATAATGTGATCCAAATCACTGACACAGCAGTGTGACAAACACTAAGCAAAATCCCAGCAGGCAGTTTGATCAAAATCTTTGGTTTTTTTTTTTGTTTTTTTTTGTTGATAGATTGTTCTTTCTTTTTGAAACACAATTTTTTTCAAATCCAGTCATTGCTTTATTTTATTTTATTTTTATTTTTATTTTTTCGGTTTTTCAAGGTAGGGTCTCACCACTCTGGCCCAGGCTGACCTGGAATTAACTTTGTAGTCTCAGGGTGGCCTCGAACTCACAGCAATCCTCCTACCTCTGCCTCCCAAGTGCTGGGATTAAAGGCGTGCACCACCACGCCCGGCTATTTTATTTTATTTTTTATTTATTTGAGAGAGAGACAAAGATAGAGGCGGATAGAGAGAATTTGGGCATGCTAGGGCCTAAAGCCACTGCAAATGAACTCCAGACACGTGCCACCTTGTGCATCTGGCTTACGTGGGTCCTGGGGAATTGAACCTGAGTCCTTTGGCTTTGCAGGTGAGTATCTTAACCTGCTAAGCCATCTCTCCAGCCTGACTGTTCTTTATTAGAACAATGAAGTGCAACAGCTACTGTGAGAATGGTAGCTGCACAGCAGGTACAGCTGGGCTCAGGCTTTTATGGGATCAGAGACAGGGAATGATCAAAAGCTTTATTTTTCAAAAAAAAGTAATTTTTTAAAAATATATATTTTTAGGACTGGAGGGATGGCTTAGCGGTTAAGGTGTTTGCCTGCACAGCCAAAGGACCTCAGTTCGATTCCCCACGACCCAACTGAGCCAGATGCTCAAGGTGGCACATGTGTTTGGAGTTCATTTGCAGTGGCTGGAGGCCCTAATGCGCCTATATTCTCCCTCCCCCTTCAAATAAATAAATATAAATAAATATTTAAAAATATATTTTTATTTAGGATTGGAGAGATGGCTTGGTGGTTAAGGAGCTTGCCTGCAAAGCCTGACAACCTGGGTTCAGTTCCCCAGTACCCATGTAAAGCCAGATGTACAAAGTGGTGCATGCACCTGGAGTGGCAGGAAGCTGCTCTCTGTGACTCAAAGGTCACCAGAGTGGGGGGCCAGGCCGCATAACCGTGGTGGCACACGCCTTTAATCCCAGCACTCGGGAGGCAAAGGTAGGATCTCTGTGAGTTCAAGGCCAGTCAGAGACCACATAGTGAATTCCAGGTCTGCCCGGGCTAGAGCGAGACCCTATCTTAAAAATAAATAACCAAATAAATAAAGTCACCATAGTGCTGAGAAGTGACAGTGGAGGATTCAGCACTGATACATCTCTGTCATATCCTCCAAGTCTCAGGGTTCATTGCAGAAGAGACGGCAGAAAGAATATAAGAGCCAGACAGGCATGATAGTGCACAACTTATATCCCAGCACTCGGGAGGCAGATGTAGGAGGACCACCATGAGATAAAGGCCACCCTGAGACTACATAGTGAATTTCAGGTCAGTCTGGGCTAAAGCTAGGTCTACTTAAAAAACAAAATAGCTGGGCATGGTGGCTATAAAAAAGAATGTAAGAGCCAAAGGAAGGGCAGGACTGCTTACCATGAAATCTTCCAGACATGAACTGGCCTTGATAGTTATGACCTCGCAATGCCCGACACTACCTATACAAGACCTTCATAATAGCAGAAGAGATGATGATATCAAAATAAAAGAAACTAATTGGAAGGGGGAAGGAAGTCAATGGAGAGTGGATTTGAAAGGGGAGAGTAGGAGTGGAGGGAGGGAATTATCATGGTTTATTGTCTATAGTTATGGAAGCTGTCCATAGAAAGCTTTTTAAAAACATTTTTAGGACTGAATCGATGCCTCAGCAGTTAAAGGCACTTGCTTGCAAAACCTGACAACCTGAGTTTGATTCCCCAATACCCGTATAAAGCCAGATGCACAAAGTGGTACCTGTGTCTCAATGGCAGGAGGTCCTGGCACATCCATATTCCCTCATATTCTCTCTCTCTCCCCTTGCTAATAAATAAGATGTAAAAAACAAATACTGACTTACAGCTTCCTTTTAATCATATATTCATTTATTTACAAGCAGAGAGAGAATGAGAATGAAAATAGGCACACCTGGGGGGCTGGAGAGATGGCTTAGTGGTTAAGACACTTGCCTGCGAAGCCTAAGGATCCAGGTTCGATTCTCCATGTCCCATGTAAGCCAGATGCACATGGTGGCGCATGCATCTGGAGTTCGTTTGCAGTGGCTAGAGGCCTTGGCATGCCCATTCTCTCTCTCACTCTCTCTCTCTCTCTCTCTCTGTCCCTCTGTCTGTCTCTAATAAATAAATTAAATTAGAAAAGAAATTTTAAAGTCATCATTATTATAAAAAAAAAAAAAAAAAAGCCTGGTGTGGTGGCTCACGCCTTTAATCCCAGCACTCAGGGAATTACCGTGAGTTTGAGACCACCCTGAGACTACATAGTGAATTCCAGGTCAGCCTGGACTAGAGTGAAACCCTACCTCAAAAAAACCAAAAATTAAAAAGAAAAGAAAAGAAAATAGCCACACCTGGGCCTAGTGCCACTGCAAACAAACCCCAGACACGTGTCACTTTGTACATCTGGCTTCACATGGATACTGGGGAATCAAACCCCAACTGTTAGGCTTTACAAGCAAGTGCCTTAACCATTGAGCTATTTCTCCAGCCCATTCCCTGCTTTTTTAAAAATTATTTTATTTATTTTTGGAGAGAGACACAAAGAGAGAGACAGAGAGGGAGAGGGAGACAGATAAGAGAATGGGCGCACCAGCAGTCTCTCAGCTGCTGTGAATGAAATCCAGATGTGTGCGCCCCCTTGTGGTCAAGTGTGGCATTGCACCCTTGCGTCACTGCATCTGGCTAAACGTGAGACCTGGAGATTGGAACTGGGTTCTTAGTTTTAGCAGGCAGGCGCCTTAACCACTAAGCCATCTCTCCAGCCCCATTCCTTGCTTTTAATGTGGGTGTCGGGGACTGAACTCAGGTACTTATGCTTGCAGGGCAAGCAATTTCCCCACTGATCTATCTCTCCAGCACAACTTCTCATCAAGCGTTATAATTTTCTCACTTACTATGCTCATTGTTTATTGTCTCACAAAATCAGTGATTTTTGTCTTTTGTTATTGCCCACGGGCACTAAACAAATATTTTTAATTTTTTTGGTGTGTGTGTTCATGTGGGTGTGTGCATGCTACAACATGCATGTGGGGATCAGAGGACAACCTTTGGGTCAGTCCTTACCTTCCACCTCATTTGAGGCAAAGTTCCCTTTAAAAAAAAAAAAAAAAAAAAAAAAAAAAAAGCAAAACTTTTTGGGCTGGAGGGATGGCTTAGCAGTTAAGGTACTTGCCAGCAAAGCCAAAGGTTACAGGTTCGATTCCCCAATACCCACATAAGCCAAATGCACAAGGTGGCGCATGAATCTGGAGTTCATTTGCAATGGCTGGAGGCCCTGGTGCATCCATTCTCTCTACCTGTCCTCCCTCTCTCAAATAAATAAAATAAACTTTTAATTGACAGCTTCCATAAATGTAGACAATACACCATGATCATAATCCCCTCCCAAAACTCCCCTTTTCCCTCTCCCAAATTTTCCCTTCACTGAATCCCTTCTTTCCAACTAGTCTCTCTTCTATTTTGATGCTATCATTTTTTTCCTACTATTATACAGGCCTTGTGTGGGTATTGACAGCGACTGTGAGGTCATGAACACTACTGCCACTTTGCGTCTGGATGACAAACATTGTAAGCACTCCTCCCCTTCCTTTATCTCTTACAGTCCTTCTGCCACCTCTTCTGCAATGGCCCCTGCGCCTTGGTGGGTATATAGAGATGTCTCACTTAGTG
Source organism: Orientallactaga sibirica (assembly GCA_036365145.1). Classification (NCBI taxonomy): domain Eukaryota; kingdom Metazoa; phylum Chordata; class Mammalia; order Rodentia; family Dipodidae; genus Orientallactaga; species Orientallactaga sibirica. Next base: position 9,434,099 of record JAEOAD010000012.1, on the reverse strand, counting down.
TTGAAACCTCCACTGTTGCTTCTCCTCAACACTTTGACCATTTATTACTCACCCCAGTTGTTACCACCATCTGAAAAGAGAAGCTCCTCTAACCAAAGCTGATAGTAGCATTAATATGTGGCCATAAACGTAAGTGTTTGAGGACAGTTTGGTGGGCATCATGTATCCATTTAGCCAGAAAACAGTAGTAGTTTCCCCCTTAGAGCTTATGACTAGCCATAGTCTTTCGATTAAGTTTTCAGTACCAGGCATGAATTCCCTCCCTCAAATCCAATCAAACAGCAATTGGTTTCCCTCAAAACATACATGCCACCATTGCACAGGTTGGTAGATTTGGGCTGGCTGGCCATTTGTAAAACTTGCAGGATCCACTGCTGGTTAAAACTGTTGATTACAGCTGGGCGTGGTGGCGCACGCCTTTAATCCCAGCACTCCAGAGGCAGAGGTAGGAGTATTGCCATGAGTTCGAGGCCACCCTGAGACTACATAGTTAATTCCAGGTCAGCCTGGACCAGAGTGAGACCCTACCTCAAAAAACCAAAAAAAAAAAAAAAAACAGTTGATTACTTTTCTCCTAAAGGCTGCATGCTGTGTAGCTCTTTCTTCCTTTAGACAGCTAGTCAACAGGGAGGAGGCTTCCAGCTGAGCTCCAGCTTGCTTTCTCAATAACCTGCAGCCCATGTGGAGTCTTCAGCAACAGAGTCTTACCATCTAGTTCTGGTGGGCAACCAAGAGCCTTGGCAATATAGCCGGTAATGTTTTAGGTACATCAGAGGCTTCCCTGGCCAACAACTCACTGGGAGGTATCCCACCCCTGACAGCGAATTTTTCCTAATATTTAATTTACTTATTTATTTATTTATGAGAGAGAGTATGGGAGCACCAGGGCCTTTTGCCACTTCAGATGCATGTACCACTTTGTGCATCTGGTTTTACATGGTGTATTAGTCAGGGTTCTCTAGAGGAACAGAATGGACAGAATGAATCGTATTAAAAGGGGATTTATTGGATTAGCTTACACAGTCCAGCAATAGCAGGTTGCAGGTCCGAGAGTCAAGAAACCCGGTAGCTGCTCAGTGCACGAGGCTGGAGGCCTCAGCAGTCCCAATCCGGCACTGAAGGCCTGGAGGCTTCCTGGAGAGACGCTGCTCTTCAGTCCACCCTGGTCTTCAGTCCACACTGGAGAGCAGCAGCAGGTACCAAGCAGAAAACACCAAGCAGCTAGTAGCACCAGCAGCCAGGTGGGAGAGAGAGAGCCTTTCTTCCCAGAGCTCCTTTTTATCAACCAGCCCCCTCCTCCAAGAGGGGCCACCCACTCTGGGGGAAGGCTTACCCCTGGGGGAAGGATTCTTCCTTTAGTTAATCCTTCCTAGAGGCAGCCTCAGAAACACACTTATGAGGAATGTCTGTGGATTCCTAAACAAATCAAGTTGACACAAACTTAACCATCACACATGGGTTCTGAAGAATCGAACCTGAGGCCATAAGGCTTTGCAATCAAGTGCCTTTAACCACCAAGCAATCTCTCCAGCCTCCATTCTGCAGTGTTATTAAATTGTTTTCTACCTATCTTCAAGGAAACTGTTCTACTAAGAGAAGCCACCAGGTGGTGGTAGTGATTAAAACTAATTACAGTTAGACTCGTCAAGTTATTAAAAGTTGAGGGGACTATTCTTCATCTTTTATCTATTCACCTATATATTATAAATATCAGTCTTACTATATAGACCAGGCTGGCCTCAATCTCTGTGTGCCCCAGGCCAGTCTTGAACTTAGGATCTCTTGCTTCAACTTCCTAAATGCTAGGTATATGAGCCTTGCCAACAATCCTGGCTCCAGAGTGAACGGCTCAATCTTTTATAGGTCCAAAAATGGACCAAAAATTACTAATTTTAAAAACATGGCTGGGTGTGGTGGTGTATACCTTTAATCCCAGCATTGAGGGCCAGCCATGGTAGGAAGATGGCTCTGAGTTCAAGGCCAGTCTGAAACTACATTCCAGGTCAGCTTGGGCTAGAGCGAAACCCTACCTCCAAAAAAAATAAATAAATAAATGTGGGACTGCTGGAGAGATTGGTCAGTGGTTAAACGCACTTGCTTGCAAGGCTTAATGGCCAGAGTTTAATTCTCCAGTACCCACATAAAGTCAGATGCACAAAGTGGTACATGTATCTGGAGTTTAGCCTGTAGCATTAATGTTCCCAAAAGAAAGGAGATGTGTTAGTATACTGTGCCATTTTCTAGATGATGGGGGAAGGATCCAATATGGAATTTCCCTAATCTCCTTAAGTGAGGCAATTGCTTAAGCTACAATCTTATCTACTCAAAATTGGATGACAATAAAACTATCTAAAATTAGTTTCTATTAAAATTCAACTTTCTCTTTTTACTTTTGGAAACAATGGAACTTGCTACCACTGTTCCTGTCCCATATTTCAAAACCTAATATGCATAACATAATATCTATGTGACGTTTGTAAGGTTTGGGAGTGACCAAGACCACGCAGACCACTCTGAGGCAAAGATGCACCACCACATCCGGCTAAAAGCTTTTATTCGGGAAAAGCACAAGCTGCCGGGACTGACTCACAAGAGCGGAGCACAGCCAACCTGAGTTTGTAGATACCAGGCTTTATAGGCTTCTTCAGTTGGGGGAAAGGTGAGGAAGGGAAAAGAACTCCTTTGTTCTTTACCTTAGCCATTTCAACTAGCTAGGGTGTGAGACCAAAACAGTGACCAGGCGACTTAAGGAGGCAGGAAACCATGACCTGAGGGCATTGTTAGACAAGAAAGGGGTAATGGCTGGGCCGTTTCTTGAGGAAGGTGGATAACCTACTTCCTTGTCTCTGTCACCATCCTGCTGTCCTTGGTGACTCCATTTTTTTGGGAGCCTGTACTGACCTAACAAAGTTGGCATCTCATTGAATTAAAAAAAAAAGATTCTGAGCTGGAGAGATGGCTTAGCGGTTAAGGCACCTGCCTGCTAAGTCTAAGAACCCAGTTCCAATCTTCAGGTCCCATGTTTAGCCAGATGCAAAGTGGCGCAAGGGCGCAATGCCACACTTGACCACAAGGGGGCGCATGCATCTGGATTTCGTTCACAGCAGCTGAGAGACGTGCCCATCTCTATCTGTTCTCCTGTCCCTCTCTATTTGTCTCTCTCTGTGTCTCTCCAAAAATAAAAAATAAAAAAAAAATTTTAAAAAAGATTCTATAGTATTTATTGGTATTATGATTTCAACAGCTGGGTTAAACAACCTGCCTTACACCAATTGTATCTCAAATAATGGAGTGAACTCCCTGCCTGGAAAACAAAGATTCTTATTACCAATAGACAGAAGTTGTTTTAATCTTTACAGTTAAAATAAGGAAGTGGGGCTGGAGAGATGGCTTAGCGGTTAAGCACTTGCCTGTGAAGCCTAACAACCGTGGTTCAAGGCTCAATTCCCCAGTACCCACGTAAGCCAGATGCACAAGGTGGTGCATGCATCTGGACTTTGTTTGCAGTGGCTGGAGGCCCTGGTGTACCCATTCTCTCTCTCTCTCTCTCTCTCTCTCTGCTTCTTTCTCTCTCTGTCTGTCTGTTGCTAATAAATAAATAGGTAGGGCTGGAAGGATGGCTTAGCAGTTAAAGTGTTTGCCTCCAAAGCCAAAAGACCCAGGTTTGATTCCCCAGGACCCACATTAGCCAGATGCACAAGGGGGTGCATGCATCTGGAGTTTGTTTGCAGTAGCTGGAGGCGCTGGTGCACCCATTGTCTCTCTCTCTCTCTCTCTCCCCTTCTCTCTCTATCAAATAAATAAATAAATAAAATATTAAGATAAATAAATAAATAAATAAATAAATAATTTTTTTTTAAAAAAAAGAAGTGCTTTGAATATTGCCTAACAGACCACTGTGGGAAAAATGTCACAGCCATTCAAACTATGCAACCCTGCTTTGCATCTCTATTTAGTGCTTGGGTTTTTTCTTTTTTTTTTTCAAAGTAGGGTCTCACTGTAGTCCAGGCTGACCTGGAATTCACTATGTAGTCTCAGGGTGGCCTTGAACTCATGGCGATCCTCCTACTTCAGCCTCCCAAGTGCAGGGATTAAAGGCGTGTGCTACCATGTTCAGCGAGTTTTTTTTTAACCAATTTTCAATATTTGTTTTTATAAAATAAGCTTTAAGTCAAATATTAACTTGTCGTTTTGACAAGAGGAAAGAACTACATTGTTTCTTATCAAATTATTGACCAGGAAGTGCTGATTTAAAGTTATTAACACTGAAGTTTGCTGTAAAAACTCTTGTGTAAAACTGTAAGGCACTAGTTTCACAAATTGGAATGCTTTTTAAATCATTGTTTTGCATGATGTGTAATATTCCCACACAATGCAGCAAACAGAAGCTAAGTGAATCACTAGTAAAAGGGCTCTCTCACTGGACTTGGACACATGAAGCACAGTGAGTCTCAGTCTTGGTAGACTTCAGTCATGTAGAACTTTTGTCTAAAATACAGGGTTTCGGGCTGGAGAGATGGCTTAGCGGCTAAGGCGCCTGCCTGCTAAGCCTAAGAACGCTGGTTCCAATCTCCAGTGGTTCCAATCTCCAGGTCCCACGTTTAGCCAGATGCAAAGTGAGACAAGGGTGCAATGCCGCACTTGCCCACAAGGGGGCACACTCATCTGGATTTCGTTCACAGCAGCTGAGAGACTGCTGGCACGCCCATCTCTGTCTCCCTCTCCCTCTCTGTCTATCTCTCTCTCTGTCTCTCTCTCCAAAAAATAAAAAAATAATAAAAAATATTTTAAAATACAAGGTTTCCTTTGTCTCTATCTGCCTCTCTCTCAAGTAAATAAACTTAAAATATCAAAAAGAAAAGGACTAGAGAGATGGCTTAGTAGTTAAGGTGTTTGCCTGCAGAACCAAAGACCCAGGTTTGATTCCCCAGGACCCACGTAAGCCAGATGCAGAAGGTGGTGCATGTGTCTGGAGTTCATTTGCAGCAGCTGGAGCCCCTAGCGTGCTCTCTCTCTCTCTCTCTCTCTCTCTCTCTCTCTGTTTCTATCTGCCTCTCCCTCAAATATATATTGTTTTACAAGGTAGGGTTTCACTCTAGCCCAGGCTGACCTGGAATTCACTCTGTCTTCTCAGGGTGACCTTGAACTCAAAGCGATCCTCCTACTTCTGCCTCCCAAGTGCTGGGATTAAAGGCATGAGCCCCCACACCTGGCCCCTCTCAAATTAATTAATTAACAAGTTAATTAAGCTGGCAGGGTGGTTGCCTAGCATGCACAAGCCCCAGTACCACATAAACCACGTGCATGCCTGTCTCCCAAGCACTCAGGAGGGGAAGGCATGAGGATCGGAAGTTGAAGGTTATCTTCAGCTACAAAGGGGATTTGAGTTATTTGGGGCTTTATGAGACCCTGCCCCCTCCACACACATGCACATGCACCCACAAAAAAAAACCTCATAGGAGGAGTTTATCTTTATAAACCTTTTTTTGTTTATTTGTTTATTTATTTGAGCATAACAGAGAAAGAAAGAGGCAGATAGATAGAACGAGAATGGGCGTGCCAGGGCCTCCAGCCACTGCAAACGAACTCCAGATGCATGCACCACCTTGTGCATCTGGCTTACGTGGGTCCTGGAGAATCAAACCGGGATCCTGTGGCTTTGCAAGCAAACACCTTAACCGATACGCCATCTCTCCAGGTCCAAGGTTATCTTTAGTTCTGAGTTTGCAAACCTCAATGTCACCTCCTAAGCTGAGTTCATCAGGATGGAGTGACATGTCATATAGGCAGCCCAGAGCAAAAGACTTGAAAGAGGTCTGAAATTTCCATAGAACTCTAGGAGCCCAAAGAGCTCAGACTGTTTTATAAGAGCAACACTGTGGCCTGGAAGCCACCTAAATCAAAAGACGCAAAATCAGACTTGAGCTCTCCTCCTTTTCTTCAGGCCCTGGGTCCTTCTGTCTTGTTAAGGGAGACCAAGGAAAACTCAGAACTGTAAAAGCTTCAAGACACACAAGTAGCTACACAAGGCCTACGTAATAGGAGAAAAAACTGATGGCATCAAAATTGGAGAGGGTCAGAGAGATGGCTTAGCAGTTAAGGCACTTGCCTGTGAAGGCTAAGGGCCCAGGTTCAATTCCCCAGGACCCAAGTAAGCCAGATGCACAAGGTGGTGCATGTGTCTGGAGTTCATTGGCAGTGGCTAGAGGCCCTGGTGCACCCATCCTCTCTCTTTTCCTCTCTCTCAAATAAATAAACAAATAATATTTTAAAAAAATAAAAGAGAAGACTGGAGAGATGGATTAGTGGTTAAGGCACTTGCCTGCAAAGCCCAAGGACCCAGGCTCGATTTCCCCAGTACACACATAGAGCCAGATGCACATAGTGGCTCTTGCATCTGGGGTTTGTTTGTAGTGGCTGGAGGCCCTGGCACACTCATTCTTTCTTATCTGCCTCTTTATCCCTCTCTCTCAAATAAATAAATAGAAATAAAATATTAAAATAAATTTTGGGGGGGCTGGAGAAATGGCTTAGTGGTTAAGGCGTTTGTCTGTGAAGTCAAAGGATCCCAGTTCAATTCTCCAGGAACCATGTAAGCCAGATGCACAAGGAGTACATGTATCTGGAGTTCGTTTGCAGTGGCTAGAGGCCCTGGAGTGCCCATTCTCTCTCTGTCTGCCTCTCTTCTATCACTCTCTCTGCTTGCAAATAAATAAATAAATAAATAAATTTTAAAGATACTACACAACAAATTTAGGACTGGAGAGATGGCTTAGCAGTTAAGGTGCTTGCCTACAAAGCCAAAGGACCCACATAAGCCAGATGCACAAGGGGCATACACATCTGGAATGCATTTGCAGTGGCTGGAGGCCCTGGCTCGCCCATTCTCTCTGTCTCTCTACCTGCTTATTTCTCTCCCTCTCTCTCTCTCATAAATAAATAAATAAATAAATAAATAAATAAATAAATAAATAAATTTTTTTAAATAAATAAATAAAAGAGAGACTAGTTGGAAAGAAGAAGGGATTCAGTGGAGATGAAGAGCTGGGAGGGGTGAAAGGGAGGTGGTAAGAGGAGATTATGATCATGGCATATTGTTTATATTTATGGAAATTGTCAATAAATAGTTGAAAATAGTTTAAAAGAAAAGAAAGAAACACAAGTAGCTGGGTATGGTGGCTCATACCTGTAATTCCAGCCCTTGGGAGGCAGAGGAAGGAAGATTGCCATAAGTTTAAAGCCAGTTTGGGCTATCTAATGAGTTCCAAGAGAAGAGAATTGGACTATAGTGAGAGGAGAGAGAGAGAGAGAGAAGGAGAAGGAAGAGGAGAAACAAAACAAAGAAAGAAGAAAAACTAAGACAGTAGTTGGAAGTAACAAAGGCTTTTCTAGACTGGTCATCTGATGCTTGCCCCTCCATACCCCACTCCACTTGTCTGCATACTTAAGATAACTGAACTCTAACCAGTGCCAGTGGGGGGAAATTACTAGATTATTGATTATATAAATGAAACTTCTCTCCATGTATATACATACATATGTATATATGTATGTTCAATTATTCAGTGTTTTTTTTTTTTGATTTTTGAGGGACTGAGGAATCGAACTTGGGTCAATACGCTTTGCAAGCAAATGCTTTAACTGCTGAACCAACCTTCCAAGTGCTGAGATTATAGGCATGAGCCACCTTACCTAGTTCTTCAATATTCACTTTAAGTCCTATTTTTTTCTTTTTGTTTTTTTGAGATAGTGCCTCACTCTAGCCCAGGCTGATCTGGAGTCTCAGGGTGGCCTCAAACTCACAGTGATCCTCCGACCTCTGTCTTCTGAGTGCTGGGATTAAAGAAATGCACCACCATGCCAGGCTCCTGTATATCAGGCACACACTACTGGGCTTATATAAGCATGATATATTATCCTTGTCAATGAATGTCCATCCACATTTTATTTTATTTTAGTTTAGAGAGAACAAGCGGGGAGAGAGGGAGAGAATTGGCACACCAGGGCCTCAGCTTCTGCAGTCGAACTCCAGACACTTTCACCATCTAGTGGGCACGTGCAACCTTGTGCTTGCCTCACCTTTGTGTGTCTGGCTTATGTGGGATTTGGAGAGTTGAACATGGGTCCTTAGGCTTTGCAGGCAAGAGACTTAACCACTAAGCCATCTCCCCAGCCCCATCCACATTTTTAAAGATTTTATTTTTATTTTATTTATTTTTGGAGAGAGATACAGAGAGAGACAGACAGAGAGGGAGAGGGAGACAGATAGAGATGGGCGCACCAGCAGTCTCTCAGCTGCTGTGAATGAAATCCAGATGTGTATGCCCCTTTGTGGGCAAGTGCGGCATTGCGCCCTTGAGTCACTTTGCATCTGGCTAAACGTGGGACCTGGAGATTGGAAACTCTGGAGATTGGAACCAGCGTTCTTAGGCTTAGCAGGCAGGCGCCTTAACCACTAAGCCATCTCTCCAGCCCACCATCCACATTTTTAGAAAGTAAAACCAGGCCTGGGGTGGAACTCAGTGGTAAAGGCTGGCCTAGCCTTTACAAGGCCCTGTTTGATCACCAGCACCACCACCACCAACAAAAACAAGGTAAGGGGCTGGAGAGATGGCTTAGCAGTTAAGGGATTTGCCTGCGAAGCCAAAGGACCCAGGTTTGACTCCCCAAAACCCACATAAGTCAGATGAACAAGGGGGTGTATGCATCTGGAATTCATTTGCAGTGGCTAGAGGTTGTGGCACAACCATTCTCCCTATATCTGTCTCCTTTTTCCCTCTCTTGCTCTCTCTCTCTCTCGTTGCAAATAAATAAAATAAAATAATTAAAAATATATTTTAAAGCTGGGCGTGGTGGCGCACGCCTTTAATCCCAGCACTTGGGAGGCAGAGGTAGGAGGATTGCTATGAGTTCGAGGCCACCCTGAGACTACATAGTTAATTCCAGGTCAGCCTAGGCCAGAGTGAAACCCTACCTCGAAAAAAAAATATATATATATATATTTTAAAATTAAAAAAAAAGATAAACACTGACCATATGCCACAATCTTCACTGAACGTGCACTCCATGCCAGTCATGGGTGCATCTCCCAAATACCCACCTTGCATTGTCTGTATGCTTATTGATTCACTCTCCATGTGACTGTCATATGAACCCTAAACAGTCCATGTTGTGGTTGACCCATGATTTAAAGTCAATGAATTTGAAATGTATATAAGTAAGCAATTTGCTCAAGGTGCATGACTAGTATAAGTTGCTGAAAGAAGATGGGGCTAGAACAAGACCCTACTTCGAAAAAAAAAACAAAAAAAATGTTTTAAGAGTTTGAGAGATGGCTCAGCAATTCAGGTGCTTGCCTGCAAAGCCTAACAACCCAGGTTTGATTCCCCTGTACCCACATAAAGCTGGATGCACAAGGCGGCACATGTGTCCAGAGTTCTTTCATTCACAATGGCTATAGGCCATGGAATACCCATTCCCTCCCTCCCTCCCTCCCTTCCTTCCTTTCTTTCTTTCTTTCTTTCTCTCTCTCTCTCTCTCTCTCTCCTTGCAAATAAGTAAAACTTTTTTATTTTTAATTTAAAGGGCTGGAGAGATGGCTCAGCAGTTAAGGCACTTGTTTGCAAAGCCTAACAGCCAGGGTTTGATTCCCCAGTACCCACATAAAACCAGATGCACAAAGTGGCATGTGTGTCTGGAGTTGTTTGCAGTGGCAAGAGGGAGGCTCTGGCATGCTCATCTCTCTCTCTCCCTCTTCTCTCCCATAAATAAATATTTTCTTAAAGTCTTAAAAATGTTGCCTTACATGTGCAAAGTTCTGGGACACAAACACACATTAATTAGATGAATTTAGGATTCTTCAACCCATATTAGATAGTTCCACTTTTTACTTCTGAGATTTTAAAAAAGATTTTATTTTATTTTATTTTTTTTATTTATTTATTTATTTATTTATTTATTTATTTATTTATTTATTCATTAGAGACAGAGAGATGGAGAAAGAGAGAGAAAGTGAGAATGGGCTCTCCAGGGCCTCTACCGACTGCATACGAACTCCAGACGCATGCGCCACTTCATGCATCTGGCTTACATGGGACATGGAGAATTGAACCTGGGTCCTTAGGTTTCATAGGCATACGCCTTAACTGCAAAGCCACTGAGATGGTTTTTAATGATCCCCAATTCATATTTACTGCATTTTGTACTAGAGAGCTTCAAATATTTTCCCTCATTGGGGAGGATTACTTCATTACTGCTCTTGCAGCCAATTCACTGGGAGTTTTTTAGCATGCGTATGTGTTCTGTGTGGGTACATATGTGTGCATGTGTGTGTGTGTCCTTGAGAAGGCCAGAGCATGACAATGGGTGTCTACCTTAGTGGTTTTGTTTGTTTATTTTTTATTTATTTGAGAGAGGGAAATACACACACACACACACACACACACACACACACACATACACACACATAGAAAGAAAGAGAGAGAGAGAATGGGGACTCCAGGGCCTTTTCAAGCACTGCAAACAAACTCCAGATGCATGTGTCACCTAGTGCATATGGCATACATGGGTCCTGGGGAATTGAACCTGGGTCTTTAGGCTTCACAGGCAAGTGCCTTAATCACTAAGCCATCCCTCCAGCCCTGTTTAATTGTTTTTCTTTTTTTTTTTTTTTTTGAGACAGAGTTTCACTGTAGCCCAGGCAGCCCTGGAACTCACTCTGTAGTCTCAGGCTAGCCTTGAACTCATGGCGATCTTTCTACTTCTGCCTCCCAAGTGCTGGGATTAAAGGCGTGTGCTACTACGCCAGGATCCTTGATAGCTTTTTTTTTTAAATTTTATTTATTTACTTATTTGAGAGAGTGAGTGAGGAGAGAAACAGAGAGAGAGAGAGATAGAATGGGCGTGCCAGGGCTTTCAGCCACTGCAAACAAACTCCAGATGCATGTGCCACCGTGTGCATCTGGCCTTGAACTCACAGAGATCCTCCTACCTCTGCCTCCCAAGTGCTGGGACTAAAGGCTTGTGCTGCCACACCTGGCTTGAGAGCCAGTAATTTTCAACATAGAAACAAGTAAATAAGTTATTTACAAATCACAATAAATGCTGTGGAGGAAGTCAGTAGGATAATGAAGAAAATTATAACTGCGGAGAAGATGGTAAGGGAAGTCTCCAATAAGGTGACACTTGACCTAGAGCCTGAAGGTGAAAGATGATGGGGGAAGAGTGTCCAGCCACAGTGGACAGCGGTACTTGATCTTATTTGCTCAGTTCACCATAGCACAATGTTGAACTCAAAATATACTTCTCAAATGAAAATGAATTTGCACTGCTTTGTCAAGTACCAAAACATATTTGTAAAAAAAAAAAAAGTTACTGATTTATTTATTTGCAAGCAGAGAGAGGAAGAATATGAATATGGGCATACCAGGGCCTCTTACCACTACAAATGAACTCTAAATACATGCACCACTTTGTGCATCTGGTTTTAAGTAAGTGCTGGGGAATTGAACCTGGGTCAGCAGGCTTTGTAAGCAACTACCTTTAACCACTGAGCCATTTTTCTAGTCTGTAAAACATATTTTAAAGGCCACCTGATCCAAAGATTTTTTAAATTTTATTTTTATTTATTGATTTGAGAGAGACCGAGAAAGAGGTGAGGAGAGAACAGGTGCGCCAGGACCTCCAGCTGCAGCAAACGAATTCCAGATGCATGTGCCCCCTTGTGCATCTGGCTTACGTGGGTCCTGGGCAATCAAACCTGGATCCTTTGGCTTTGCAGACAAGAGCCTTAACCACCAAGCAATCCCTCCAGCCCTGATCCAAAGTTTTATTAAAGTCTACAAAGACAGTTTAGAGCTTCACAGTGATTATTTGTGTACATGAGTTTGGTGATCTCTCGTGAATAGCGATGGATGAACAGAAAGTTCTTACCACGTCCCTATTGTGTTCCGGATTCTGTGCTGGACTCTGATGATGAAGTACCAAGGCAAAAATAGGACTTAAAGCCTAGTGTGGTGGCACATGCCTTTAATCCCAGCACTCAGGAGGCAGAGGAAGAAGGATTGCTGTGAGTTCAAGGCCACCCTGAGACTATATAGTGAATTCCAGGTCAGCTGTACTAGAGCGAGAACATACTTCAAAAAACCAAAAAGAAGCTGGGCGTGGTGGTGTACGCCTTTAATCCCAGCACTCAGGAGGCAGCGGTAGGAGGATCGCCATGAGTTCGAGGTCACCCTGAGACTACATAGTGAATTCCAGGTCAGCCTGAGCTAGAGTGAGACCCTACCTCAGAAAGCAGGACCCAGGTTCGATTCTCAAGGTCCCACATAAACCAGATGCACATGGTGGCATATGCATCTGGAGTTCATTTGTAGTGGCTAGAAATCCTGGCACACCCGTTCTCTCTCTCTCTCTCCCCTCTCTCTCTGCCTCTAATAAATAAATTAAAAAAAAAAAACACAGGTAATTCTTGTGTGATCTTGTCCTACATCTTAAAAAAAAAGGACTTAAAATGAATATTGAAGAACCAGGTCAAGTGGCTCATGCCTATAATCCCAGCACTTGGGAAATTGGTTCAGCGGTTAAGGCACTTGCTTGCAAAGCCTAATGACCCAAATTTGATTCCCCAGTACCCACATAAAGCCAGATGCACAGGGTGGCACATGCTTCAGGAGTTCATTGTCAGCAGCCGAAGGCCTTTGTGCTCCCATTCTCTCTGTCTGCCTCTCTTCTATCTGCTTGCAAATAAGTAAATAAATAAAAAGAGGGTTTTTTTTAAGCTGGGCGTGGTGGCTCATGCCTTTAATCCCAACACTCGGGAGGCAGAGGTAGGAGGATCACCTTGAGTTCAAGGCCACCCTGAGACTACATAGTGAATTCCGGGTCAGCCTGAGCTAGAGTGAGACCCTACCTCAAAAAAAAAAAAAAAAAAAAAAAAAAAAAAAAAGGTTTTTTTTTTTTTTTTTTTTTTTTTAACAACAACAACAACAACAACACTGAACAGTGAGGGCAGGGAGCTGGGGAGTCAGTCAGTAAAGCCTGCTCTTCAAGCATGAGGGCCTGAATTTGGGTCTCCAGTGCCCACAGAAAAGCTAGCCATCGTGGGAGACACCTGCAGTCCAGTGCTGGGACTTGGGGACAAGACTCTCTAGGGCTTACTGGCTGGATTGTTTCCTTGACTTGATGAACTCTGGGTTCACTGAGAGGTTCTGTATGCAAGAACAAGACGGAGAGCGATCGAAGAAGCCATCTGATGTTGACCTTTAGCCTCCACACACACACACACACACACACACACACGTACATGCACACTCACCCACACACACGCAGACCCACACACACACATACATACCTCATATACATACAATTGTAAAAAGAATAAAACTAAGGGCTGGAGAGATGGCTTAGTGGTTAAGGTACTTGCTTTAGAAATCTAAGGACCCAGGTTTGATTCCCCAGTTCTCATGTAAGCCAGATGCATATGGTGGCTCATGCATCTGGGGTTCATTTGCAGTGGCTGGAGGCCCTGGCATGCCCGTTCACACACTCTCTATAGTCAATAAATAAAAATAAAAATTCTTAGTAAAGAATAAAAATAAAATTAATACTAGGATAAGCATCAAAACTAAGGTAATAGTTTTAGAAATATATATTTTTGGTTTTTTGAAGTAGGGTCTCACTCTAGCTCAGGCTGACCTGGAATTTACTATATATTCTAAGGGTGGCCTTGAACTCATGGAGATCCTCCTACCTCTGCCTCCCTAGTGCTGGGATTAAAGGCATGTGCCACCACACCAGGTTGGATACTTTTTCCTTTACAGTTTGGGGCTAACCTGTTAACTTTTCTGCAAGCCAGCTTTCCCATCTGTGGCTGGGGACAGATCAGTGTTTTTTTTTTTTTTTTCAAGTAGTTCTATGGTATCCTTGGAGAACCAAACGCACCTTCCTCACCAAGGCAGTGACTATATGTTTCATATGTTGACATCCCATGTGGAAGTGTTGTTATGGAAACAAGCTTCACTGACTAACAAAAGAAAAACATGGATCCGGGCATGGTGGTGCACGCCTTTAGCCCCAGGACTTGAGAGGCAGAGGTAGGAGGATCACCATTTGTTTGAGGCCACCCTGAGATTACATTGTGAATTCCAGGTCAGCCTGGGCTAGAGCAAGACCCTACCTCAGAAAAACAAAAAATTTGGAAACCACTGGGTTCCTGAACTTTCTGTAATACAAAATATGGGTATTGTGACAGGGAATTTGGTGTCTTAGAACTCCTTACAAACTATATGTAGGCATCCACTTTTAGATAATTCAAGAAAATAAAGGACAAAAATTCTTCCACTTTACCAGAAATCAGATTTACTTATAATACAGATAGAATACATCATATACAGAACATTAAAGTTCCCTGCCTCCTTCAAAGGTATGCATGGTGGCGCATACCTTTGATCCAAGCCCTAGGGGTCCAGAGGGAGGAGGGTTGCTGTGAATTTGAGGCCAGCCTGAGACTACATAGTACATTCCAGATTAGCCTGGGTTAGAGCAAGACCCTACCTAAAAAAAAAAAAAAATATATATATATATATATATATATATATATATACATACATATATCTCAAACAAACAAACCCATATTCAATTATTATGGACATTTTAAATTACAATTGTTCTTTCAATTTTTTTAAGGAATCATGTATTTTAACAAATTTCTTTTTCTCCTCTCAAAATATCTGATAATCTTTTAAGTAATAAGGAAGGAAATACTAGGTTGGCAAAATGTGGGATGTGAAAATGGTGTTATGGGCATGAGAAACTGCTCCTATTATGTTAGCAAGTTTCAAGTCCCTTACAAAAAGAAGAACTAGTTTGTCAATACCAGTTTTGCTTAGTCATTTAATTTTTTTAAAGTTATTTTGCACTTGTGTATTAGCTTTTTCGCTGGCATCAATGTGGGAAAGTCACATGAGTTCAGACTTGTGCTAATTTTTTCCTGTTCTTTTCCTCTTTGACACCTATCTAGTCTGTACGGATATTATGAAACTAGTAGCAAAGACCTCTAGTGCTTGCAGAAAAGATTCCCAACCCTTTCTTCTCATGCCTTAAGGACCTACACAGTGCTTGTTTCTTTAGACCATGTGAAAATGCTATGCCATATCATTATAGCGTTGTGGATTGAGCAGTGACCTTATTTGGCAATGCGCATGTCAGATATTCATTGTTGACCTGGAGAAACATTGTGTAAGTAGTTCTTTCCCCTCAGGGTTTCATTTTTGGGGAGTTTCCTCCAGGACCTTCCTATGCCATGCCTACCTCTGAACCCCAACTAAGCCTGAAGTCGTTAAGCAAGTCTCTCACATTTCACATTTCCCTTGCTTATCCCTCGCTGACATCTAGATAACATAAGACATTTATGCTCAAGTATCAGAGAAAAAAAAATACAGCAGGGCTGGAGAGATGGCTTAGCAGTTAAGGCACTTGCCTTCGAAGCCTAAGGACACAGGTTTGATTCTCTAGGACGCCAGGTTTGATTCTCTGGAGGTCCCACAATAAGCCAGATGCACAAGGCTTTCTGTTTCTTTCTTTCTTTTTTTTTTTTTTTTTTTTTTTTGCATCTGGGTAGTCTCACTTGGCAATGGATGGACACCCTCAGGGTGGCACCCATTCTCTCTCTCTCCCGAGTGCTGGGATTAAAGCGGCTTTCTTCTGTTTCTAATAAATAAATTAAATAAATAAAAAAACTTAAAAAAAAAAAAAACAGTAGTGTTGCTCCCAAGAAAACATTGTCATCCAGTGGTTTTCTGAAAAACAATCAATATCGTGGGACTTCAGGTAGCAACACCAGGAAATCTGAGCTTTATTCAGGGGTTTCTTCTTTTGTTTTGCTTTTGGGGGTAAGGAGGAGGGAAAAGATGGCACCAACAGTTGTATGTTCTTAATTTAAAATTTTTATTTATTTATTTATTCACTTATTCACTTATTTGCATGGAGAGGAGAGAGGGAGAGAGAGAGAATGGACATACCAGGGCCTCTAGTCACTGTAAACAAACTCCAGATACATGTACCAGTTTGTACATCTGGCTTTAGGTGGATGCTGGAAAATCAAATCTGAGGCGTAGGCTTTGCAGGCAAGTGCCTTACCCACTGAGCTATCTCTCCAGCCCTCATTTTCCCTTTTTTTTTTTTTTTTTTTTGGTTTTTGGTTTTTGGTTTTTCGAGGTAGGGTCTCACTTTGGCTCAGGCTGACCTGGACTTCACTATGTAGTCTCAGGGTGGCCTTGAACTCTCGGTGATCCTCCTACTTCTGCCTCCCGAGTGCTGGGATTAAAGGCGTGCGCCACCACGCCCGGCTTTCATTTTCCTTTTTTAAAATTGTGTGTGGGGAGGCTGGGGCTATGGCTTAGCAGTTAAGAAGCTTGCCTGCAAAGCCTAAGGACCCAAGTTTGATTCCCCAGGACCCATGTAAGCCAAATGCACAAGGGGACTCATGCATCTGGAGTTCATTTGCAGTGGCTGAAGGCTCTGGCGTGCCTATTCTTTCTCTGTCTACCTGCCTATTTCTCTTTCTCTCTCCCAAATAAATAAATAAAAATAAAACCTTTTTAAAATTTTTGTGTGGGGGCTGGAGAGATGGCTTAGCGGTTAAGGCATTTGCCTGCAAAGCCTGAGGACCCAGGCTTGATTCCCCAGGACCCAAGTAAACCATATGCACAGGGTGGCACATGAGTCTGGAATTTGTTTGCAGTGACTAGAGGTCCTGGCCATGCCCATTCTCTATCTATCTTTCTCTCTCTCTCAAAATAAATAAATAAATAAATAAATAAATAAATAAATAAATAAATAAATAAATAAATAAATAAAACAAAATAAAAAATTTTGGCTGGGTGTGGTGGCACATGCCTTTAATCCCAGCACATGGGAGGCAGAGGTAGGAGGATCACCATGAGTTCGAGGCCACCCTGAGACTACATAGTGAATTCCATGTCAGCCTGGACCAGAGCAAGACCCTACCTCGAAAGACCAAAAAAAAAAAAAAAGTGTGTGTGTGTGTGTGTGTGTGTGTGTGTGTGTACATGTGTGTCATTGTGCACATGTATGATCAGGGACAACCTGTGGATGTCAGCCCTTGCCTTCTACCTTGTTTGAGACAGGGTCTCTCCTATTATTTTTTTGCCACTGTGAATGCCAGGTTTGCTGGTCCCTGTGTGAGCTTTGAGCTTCTCCAGACTCCACTTCCCATTGCCTTGGGCATGTTGGGATTACACTCATTTGCCATTTGAGTAAGGCTTTAGGTGGGTTCTGAGGATCCAAACTCTGGTCATGAGGTTTGAGCAGCAACAACTGAGCCTTCTCCACAGCCCCCTTTTTATGGGCTTTTCAGACTCTTCCCCAGAAAGGACCATCTTTGTTAAGTGGAGGTAAGCCCTCTGCCTGTCTTCTTCACTGCAACTTGTTGACTCATGGCTCACACTGTTCCTCTGAGAATGATTACTAAGCAGTCTTCCAAGGCTTAAGCAAAAAATGAACAAGGAGGCTGCCTAAGACAATTGGATTTAAATTAGCAACATGGAAAGGAGTCACATTACTTTGTCTGTTAGGCAATATTTCTGCTAACTTGGGATTTTTCCCATTAAAAATATTCACACATGCCAGGCATAGTGGCACATGCCTTTAATCCCAGCATTCGGGAGGCAGAGGTGGGAGGATTGTCATGAGTTCAAAACCAGCCTGGGACTACCAAGCAAGTTCCAGGTCAGCTTGGGCTATATTAAGACCCTACCTCAAAAAATACAATAGAGAGCTGGGAGTGGTGTCACAGGCCTTTAATCCCAGCACTTGGGAGGCAGAGGTAGGAGGATCACCATGAGTTCAAGGCCACCCTGAGACTAATTCCAGGTCAGCCTGGGCTAGAGTAAGACCCTACCTCAAAAAAAAAAAAAAAAAAAAAAAAAAAACAACAATATATAAGGCTGGATAGATGGCTCAGCAGTTAAGGCACTTCCCTGCAAAGCCTAAGGACCTGGGTTTGGTTCCTCAGTACCCACATAAAATCCAGATGCACAAGGCACATGGATCTGGAGTTTGTTTGCAGTGGCTAGAGGCCCTGGAGCTCCCATTCCCTCTATCTGCCTCTTTCTCTCTCTCAACTAAATAAATAAAATATTTAAGAAAAAAATATGTATATATATTTCACACAAATAAAGAAATGTGGAAGCCAAGCATGGTGCACGCACATTAATCTAAGCACTCAGGAGGCAGAGGTAGGAGGATCCTAAGAGTTTGAGGCCAGCATGGGACTACAAAGTGAGTTCTACATCAGCCTGGGTTAGAGTGAGACCCTACCTTGAAAAACAACAACAAACAAACAACAAAAAAACACAAACACACATAAGAAAAGTGGAACACATTGGACATTAAAACTGAAAGAAACCAAAAAAAAAAAAAAAAAAAAAACAAAAGCCCCACGTGGTGGTGCATACCTTTAATCCCAGCATTCTGGAGGCAGAGGGAGAAGGGTTGCCATGAGTTCAAGGGCACCCTGAGACTACATAGTGAATTCCAGGTCAGCCTAGCCTAGAGTGAAACCCTACCTCGAAAAACAAACAAACAAACAAACAAACAAACAAACAAACCTGAAAGAGACCTTTTGGGTCTTCTAGGCAAATGCACACATTTTATAGAAAAAAAAGCAGTACCTCCTAAGCTAAGTCACCCCAGATCACCCAGCTTGGAGTGAGTCTCATCCCTCAGTCAGAGGCTCTGGTAGAATCGTGGCCCTCTTTCTATTGCTGACAGGAGTAACAAATTTACATCCAGTTGTCATTCTGTGGTCAAGGCCTGTCTCCATCATGAAGCTGCAGGAGCCCCACCTGGTTTTGTTTGCCACTTGTTAGACTAGTACCGGGCACATGTCAGGGTACGAGAGTTTGCTCCATGAGTCTCAGTGACATAGAGTCAACTTGTAAGTGAACACCCGGTCAACGCTTGTTTTGTCCTTGAATCACTGCCAGGCCATCACTCTCATATTCATATGGACACATTACTGGAGTCAGTCAAGGATATTGGAGATTCTCCTACATATCGTAAAATTGGTAAAATATAAATTGAGAAATTTTTGTGACTGAGCCAGTCAGTTTTCTCATTGCTGTGATCAAGTATTTGGGTCCACAGTTCAGTTTCCGTGGCTTCCGTGTATGGTTGTGTGACCCTGTGCACTTGGGCAGAATATCGTGTGGGAGAGAGAGGTTCACCATTGCATGTCAGACAGCAAACACACAGAGAGGGAAGTCCTGGGGACAAACATATATATATATTTTATATATATTATTTTTTTTTTTTTTGGTTTTGCTAGGGTCTCACTCTGGTCCAGGCCCTGGAATTCTGAGTCCTGGAATTCCTCCTACCTTATCCCTCCCGAGTGCTGGGATTAAAGCGGGTGGCCTGGCTCAAACATATTTTTTTTTTTTTTTGGTAGGGTCTTGCTCTAGCCCTGGCTGACCTGGAATTCATTATATATTCTCAGGGTGGCCTGGATTCATGGCGATCCTTCTACCTCTGCCACTTGAGTGCTGGGATTAAAGGTGTGCGCCACCACACCCGGCTCAAGCATAATTTTTTAAAGAATATTTTAAAATTTTTATTTATTTATTTATTTATTTATTTGAGATGGGGCGGGGAGAGAGACAGAGAGTGAAAGAGAAAGAGAATGGGCATGTCAGGGCCTCTAGCCACTGCAAATGAACTGCAGACACATGTGCCACCATGTGCATCTGGCTTACACGGGACCTGAAGAATTGAACCTGGGTCCTTAGGCTTTTCAGGCAAGTGCTTTAACTGCTAAGCCATCTCTCCAGCCCTCACGCATAATTTTTAAAGGCATGCCCCCAGTGACCTACTTCCTCCCACCAAGTCCTACTCATAAAGTTTCAACAACCTCCTCAAATAGTGCAACCATCTGGAGATCAAGTTTCCAACACATGAACCCATGGGTGTACCTTTCACAACCAAACTGTAACATTCTGCTTCTGGCCCAAAGGCTCATGTCCATTTCATAATGCAAAATACATTCAGTCCATCTCCAAATCCCCAAAGTTTTAACAGTTCCAACATTTTTCATAGTTTATCCAGAGTCCTTACTGAGACTTAACCAACCTGTTAGTGGTGAGCTGTTATAAAATCAAAATGAACATCGCATACTTCTAAACTACAATGACACAGAGTACTCATACCATTTCATATTTTACTTTTATTCATTTATTTGAGAGAGAGAGGCAGATAGAGAGGGAGACAGAATGGGTGCACCAAGGCCGCTAGCTGCTGCAAACAAACTCCAGATGTATGCACCACCTTGTGCATCTGGCTTACATGGATCCTTTGGCTTTGCAGGCAAGCACCTTAACTGCTAAGCCATCTCTCCAGCCCACCATTCCCATTTCAAAAGGGGAGAATGGGACCATAGAAAGGACAGATGGGGGGGGAGGGTCTGGCATGGTGGCACACACCCTTAATCTCAGCCCTTGGGAAGCCATAGTAGAAGAATTGCCATAAATTGGAGGCCACCCTGAGACTACATAGTGAATTCCAGGTCAGCCTGAGCTAGAGTGAGACCCTACCTCGAACCTCAAAAAAAAAAAAAAAAAAAAAAAAAAAAAAAAAGATGTGAGCCACAATACTCATTTAAAGAAAGATAACATAGTTTTTGTTTTTTTCAAAATAGTGTCTCACTTTGTAGTCCCAGACTGGCCTCGAATTCACAGTGATCCTCTTCCCTCGGCCTCCCAAATTCTGGGATTATAGGTAAAAGTAATTTTTAAAAAGAAGTTGTCTGTCTCAGAGCTCCCTTCCACCTCCAAACTGGCTCCCCTACTCCCCTCCCCTAGCCACCTCCAAACTGTGCCCACTACCCCCACACAGCAACCCAGACAACCTGGCTCCTAGAACTCACACTTCTACTGACCACCTTCCACTGACCAGTCCACCATACCCCAATAAGCATAAAAGCCCTTCCAACACCAGCTTCACTCTCTTTTCTGTCCCTTCTGACCCGCAGCTGTGTATATTTCTGTCCCTATTCTCTACCCATGTGTACACTGTCCCTTCCCTCTTCATCTCTTATTTATTCTCTCTCTCCCTTTCTCATTCCCTCCATTCCCCCTGTTGTAGTCAGCTTCAAGTTGCTGGCAGAAAGTATCCAACCAAGAGCAGCTTGTGGGAGGAAAGGGTTTGTTTTGGCTCACAGACTCAGGGGGAAGCTAATGATGGCAGGGGAAGGCAACGGAATGAGCAGAGGCTGGGCATCACCTCCTGGCCAACATCAGGTGGACAACAGCAGCAGGACTATGTGCCAAATACTGTCAATGGAAAGCTGGCTATAACATCCATAAGCCCACCCCCAAGAACACATCACCTCCAGGAGGCTCCAATTCCCAAATTGCCACCAGCTGGGGACACCTGAATCAAACCACCACACCCCTTTTCTCTCCCTTTCTTTCTATCTATTTTGTCCACTTAGCCGGTAGCATATCTGCCCACAACCCTGGGTCCTTCTTCCTGGCAGGTTCTCTCTCGTGCCAGGAGTCCCTGGGCAGATTTCCTGGAAGGAACTCCATGGACAGGTGGCTCAGTGAGCCAGTCACTTCCCAGGAAGCCCAGTCTGGAATGTCACAAACATATACAGTCACCCCTGGGCTGTGCACTCCTCCTTCCATTCTCTTAAAGCTCTTTTGCCCTGCCTCCAAAGCCACAATGCCACCCCAAGATTTGGGGCAGATTATTTATTTATTTATTTATTTATTTATTTATTTATTTATTTATTTGAGAGAGAGAAAGAAGCAGAGAGAAAAAGAGACAGAGAGAGAAAGAATGGGTGTGCCACGGCCTCCAGCCACTGCAAATGAACTCCAGACGTATGTGCCACCTTGTGCATCTCCCTTACGTGGGTCCTGGGAAATCAAACCTAGGTCCTTTGGCTTTTCAGGCAAGTGCCTTAATCGCTAAACCATCTCTCCAGGCCCTAATAATTTGATTCATAACATCTCTGGTCTCCAGTCCTCCTTCCTGAACACACACCCACCCTCCCTAGAAAAAAAAACCACCTGACAGATATATGTAATGGTGACCTGGTTTGTGCCAGGCACTGTACTAAGCACAGGGAAAAAAAAAAAAAAAAAAACAACAACTTTGGTGCAAAAATGTATACAGAATGCTCTGAAATGGTGTTGGTGGCAATGACTGGTTGAGTCTGTGGTATGATTCTGGTGCGCATATACGTGTGTGTGTGTGTGTGTGTGTGTGTGTGTGTGTGTGTTTGCTCTGATACTGGGGATTGAACACTGGGCCTTGTACATGTTAGACAGTGCTCTACCGCTGAGCTACATTTTTTTACTTATTCATGAGCAGAAATAGAGAGAGAGAGAGAGAGAGAGAGAGAGAGAGTATGAGCCCACCAGAATCTCTTGCCACTGCACACTAAGTACAGACATATGGGTCACTTGTTCATCTGGCTTTAAGGGGAATTGAAACGGAGCCAGCAAACTTTGCAAGCAAGTACCTTTAACCACTGAGCCATCTCCCAGACCTGAGCTACATCTTTAGACCTTTTTCTGTTTTCTTTTCTTTTCTTTTTTTTTTTTTTGAGGCACTTTCACTCTGGATCAGACTGATCTAGAACTTAATCTGTAGCCCAGACTGGCCTTGAACTCACGGTAGTTCTCCTGCTTCCATCCCTAAGTGCTGGGATTACACATGTGAGCCATTATGCAAGGCTCCTTTTTATTTTGTACCTTTTATTCTGAGATTAAGGTCTCACTGAGTTGTCCAGGTGGGGACGTGAGGGCCATCTGTCTGTGACATGATCACCCATTGACCACCAGGGTTCATTCACCAGAGCTGCTGGCAAGGTGAGTGATCCCTTCCTTGCTCACTGCTCCGTGTGTGTGCCTCCAGAAGCTGAGCACTTGGTTGAAGAGGACGGCTGTCCTGAATAGAGGAGAGCCATTCTTGGTCATGGGTATATGAGTACTGAGCTCTCCTAACAGAACCTCCAGACAAGCTCTTAAGCTGGCCAGATGGGCCTTGAATTCACTCTCTAGCCCAAACATACCTTGAACTTTCAATCTTCCTGGATACAGCTTCAAAAGTAACTGGAATTGTAGGCCTATACCACCAGGCCTGGCTTCCTTTGGTTTGTTTGTTTGTTTTGTTTTTCAAGGTAGGGTCTTGCTCTAGCCTAGGCTAACCTGAAATTCACTATGTAGTCTAGGGTGGCCTCAAACTCACAACAATCCTCCTACCTCTGCCTCCTGAGTGCTCAGGATTAAAGGTGTGTGCCACCATGACCAGCTTCCTTGTTTGTTTGTTTTTTTTTTTTTGTTGTTGTTTTTCAAGGTAGAGTTTCAATCTAGTTCACTCGGGAGGCAGAAGTAGGAGGTTTGCTGTGAGTTCGAGGCTACCCTGAGACTACATAGTGAATTCCAGGTCAGCCTGAACTAAAGTGAGACCCTACCTCGAAAAAAAAAAAAAATATATATATATATATATATATATGTTGGAGAGATGGCTCAGCATTTAAGGCACTTGCCTGCAAAGCCTAATAATCCACATTCAATTCCACAGATGCGCAAAGTGGTGCATGAGTCTGGTGTTCATTTGCAGCTGCTACAGGCCCTGGAACTCCCATTCTCTTTCTCTGCTTACAAATAAATAAAAAATATTTAAAACTAAATAAAGAAAGAAAGACAGATGTATGTGCCACTGTGCATCTGCCTTTACGTAGATACTGGGGAATTAAACTTGTGCTGTTAGGTTTGTCAGGCAAATGCCTTAGCCACTGAGGCATCTTTCCAGTCCCCCAGTACATTCTTAATTACTCATCTTTTTTTTTTTTTTTTTTTAGAGAGAGAGAGACAGAAAGAGAAAGAGAGAGGAAGAGGCAGAGAGAGAGAGAATGGGTGCACCAGCGGCCTCTCAGCCACTGTGCACAAACTCCAGGCGCATGCGCCCCCTTGTGGCCAAGTGCAGCATTGCACCCTTGCATCACTTTTTGTGTCTGGCTAAACGTGGGACCTGGAGATTGAATGGGTGTTCTTAGGCTTGGCAAGCAGGCACCTTAACTGCTAAGCCACCTCTCCAGCCCTGTCAGTTTGTTTTTGCATGTATTCATGTGCATATGTGTGCGTACGTGTGTAGTATTGTGTGTATGCAGATGAGTGTGCTCCATGTACGTACATGCAGAGGCCAGAGAAATTGGGTGTCCTTTTATTGCTCATCCATGTGCTTCCTTGAGTTGGGGGTCTCTCCTTCAACCTGCAGCTGCTGTTCCTCAGTGAGCCCTATGATTCTTGGGTCTCACCACTTCCCTTACCCCCACCAGAAACTTAGGATAGAGATGGGCAAGGCTATGCCCATGGTTCTGGGGAGTTGAACTTGGCAGTCTCTAGCCTAAGAGGCCCTCACACTTTTAACCACTGAGCAATCTCCTCTACCCTAGGTTGAGTCACACCAAAAGTGTTCTCTGGGGATAAGTCAAAGCCCACCGAGAACTTGAAGATTTTCTGGAAGGACAGAACAATGGCAAAGACCTTCAGTATCCGTCAGAACACTGACTCCACCACCTCCGGGATGCTGACCTTGCGAGCGTGTAGGTTTCCTTCACTGAGCAGTGGGGTTAAGGGTAGTGCTTACCTGGGGCTGGAAAAGATTATTGATAATAACATGAGAGTGCTCAGGCACACCCAGGGTATCATAGATAACCAAGCGTCAACTGCCGCTAGCGCTGTCACCGCGGTGACACCTGCCCTGCGGGTCACCACCGTTTAGAGGGGGGGAATATCTGGGATTTATCTGGGATTGTTTTGGGCTGTCCACTTTTAAACCTGGAAGTCTTTTCAGTCTCAGGTAAATAGGAACAGGTAAGTGGGAGTCACCTTTCATAAAACAAATCGCTTTGGAAGTACATGTCACACATTCGAGAGGATTCTGAAGGGCAGGTTGCTTCTCTGAGTTTTTTCATCGCCGCATCCCAGAGTCCCACAGCCTAGAGGGCATCAGACTTGATCGAGTTTGTATTTCCATATGTTAATCAAGTCAGTAGATGATACGACGACCCTTAGTCCATGGTATGGGTTGAACCGAGTTTTGCTTTCCTGATTATGAAGGGGAGGGACTGGATTAATTTGCAATTTGCCTGTGCATAGTATTTCCATAAAGGTGAGGCTTTTCCTCAGGCAGAGTGCTGTGTGACCTTCCGTACTTAACCTCTGTCATGTAATAAGTAATAGCAATGGTATTGCAATTATTATTATTAATATTAGGCATATTAGTTGTTGTGGCACAAACCTGTAATCCCAGCAACTCGGTAGGCTAAAGTAGAACTGAAAGTTCAAAGAAAACTGGACAATTTAGGGGAAATTCTACTTGAAATAAATGACAGTAATAATGACAATAAACAAACAAGAGCTAGGAAACAGCATAGTGGTAGAGTATTAATCTAAACGTGCTCTAGGCCATGAGTTCAATCCCTAGTATTGGGAAAAAAATGGTATTAGGTATGCCAGGCATGGTGGTGCGCACCTTTAATCCCAGCACTTGGGAGGCTGAGGTAGGAGGATCACCGTGAGTTTAAGGCTAGCCTGAGATTACTATTTTGAAGAACCAAGCAAAAAAAAATAATAATATTAGGCATAATAAAAACTGAATTTGATAAATGGTGGAACTGAGATTTCAATATTTCCTAAATCTGAATTTTTAAACCATTTTTCCTGATACCTTAATTTGAGAAAAGGAAAAAAAAAACAAAGATATATGAGAAGAAATACTGAAGAAATATAGTATATGAGTGCATTTGTCTCAGAGTATGAATATAGATATCACAAAAGCAAGGCCAATAATTTACAGATTTGTGCCAGGAAATTTGTGGGCATCTTAAATCCTAGCATTCAAGAAGCTGAGATAGGGATGTGAGGGCCATCTGGCTGTGACATATCACCCATTGATCACCAGGGTTGATTCAGCTGATCTGGCTGGCTAGGCGGGTGTCCCCTTCCTCCCTCATTGCTCCATAAGCATCCCTCCCGAAGCTGCACGCTCGGGCAAAGAGGACAACCTTCCCCGAATAGAGGAGGACTGGTCTTCGGTCAAGGGTATACAAGTAGCTGCGCTCCCCTGCTAGAACCGCCAAACAAGCTCTCAAGAAGCTGAGATAGGAGAATCACAAGCTTGAGGTCAGCCTGGGCTATGAGAGTCTGTTTCAAAAAATCAAAATAAATGTACATGCATAAATAAAATAATACAAATTAAAACAAATCTTGAATTTGATAGTTTTTACTCCTTTAAATTTTTGAATATTTTGAGTTAATTTTTAAAACTTTTTACTGATAACTTTCCTACATGTATATAATGTATTTTGATTATAATCCCCCCATTACATTCTCTTGTCCCCTTCTCCATCCCTTTTCTTTTCTTTTCTTTTCTTTTCTTTTTTCTTTTCTTTTCTTTTCTTTTCTTTTTGTTTTTCAAGGTAGGGTCTCACTCTAGCCCACGCTGACCTGGAATTCACTATGTAGTCTCAGGCTGGCCTCAAACTCACAGCAATCCTCCTACCTCTGCTTCTCAAGTAAATATTAGGATTAAAGATGTGTGCCAACATGCTTGGCCCCCCATCCCTTTTCTTTTTTTTTATTTTTTTTTAATATTTATTTATTAATTTTGGTTGTTGTTGTTGTTTTCCGAGGTAGAGTCTTGCTCTAGCTGAGGCTGACATGAAATCACTATGTATTCTCAGGGTGGCCTCAAACTCACAGCAATCCTCTTACCTTTGCCTCCCAAGTGCTGGGATTAAAGGTGTGCATCACCATGCCCGGCCTTTTAATATTTATTTTTATTTATTTATTTATTTAATAGAGACAGAGATTGAGAGAGAATAGGCACACTGGGCCTTTAGCCACTGCAAATGAACTCCAGATGCATGTGCTACCTTTGGGCATCTGGCTTACGTGGGACCTGGAGAATCAAACCTGAATCCTTAGGCTTCCCAGGAAAGTGCTTTAACCGCTAAGACATCTCTCCAGCCCACGCCCCCATCTCTTTTCTACTAGTCCCTCTTCTCTGATGTCTTTTCTTTTTTATTTATTTGAGAAAGAGAGAAAGAGGCAGATAGAAGACAGAGAGAGGTGAAAGGTATGGTTTAGAGGCCAAGGCATTTGTCTGAGAGAGAACGGGCATGCCATGGCCTCTAGCCACTGCAAATGAACTCCAGACGCATGTGCCACCATGTACATTTGTCAACTCAGTGGAAAGGAACCCATACCTGGAACTGGGAACCAGGTTAGATTCCTATGGAGACAAAGATTATGCTCTCCAATGTCAAGCTCCCACTAGTCTTTGGCTGAAAGAGGGGCTACATCCATCTAACTTCCCCCAAATTAATAACGCTTACCCAATTTAGCCTATGCTGACTTCACTCTCCACTGGAGAACCCGTTTTTCTTTTTCAGAAGATAGAGAGACCTCACATCTCAGTCAAGGCCCAGGTGAAACCACAGACAAAGTGGGGAGACAAGCAAGAGTGCTGCTTCCATGGGGAGCCTGACAATCAGCGCCAGGGCGAAGGAGACAGACGCTGAGGACACTCAACACCTACCAAAGCAGAGATCCAGAGGCTCCTAAGAGCTCATCACTGAAGTAGACTTAAAACTCACCCACCACGACTCAGGGAATTTTGTGGAAGAGGAGACAGAAAGATTGTAAGAGCCACAGTTTGAGACATGCCCAGAGGCACTGTCTCCTGCCAATAACTGGCTGCTGCTCCCACAACACATAACGCACAACCCCATGGGGAACACCAGCAACCCCACTGAGGAGGGCCCCCAGAGGAATGGGGGGGCAGGAAGAAGGGAAAAGATGGCACCGACACATGATGTATCCATACAAAGTATGTTCTTTTTTGTTTGTTTGTTTTTTCAAGATACAGTCTCATTCTAGCCCAGAATGACCTGGAATTCACTCTGTAGTGTCAGGGTGGCCTTGAACTCATGGTGATCCTCCTACCTCTGTTTCCCGAGTGCTGGGATTAAAGGCGTGCGCCACCACGCCTGGCCAAAGTATGTGCTTAATATGAATAAATAAATAGCCAGGCGTGGTGGCGCACACCTTTGATCTGAGCACTTGGGAGGCAGAGGTAGGAGGATCGGATCACTGTGAGTTCAAGGCCACCCTGAGACTACATAGTGAATTCCAGGTTAGCCCACTCTAAAGTGAGATACTATAAAAAAAAAATAGGGCTGGAGGATGGCTTAGCCGTTAAGGCATTTGCCTGCAAAGCCAAAGGATCCAGGTTCGATTCCCCAGGACCCATGTTAGCTAGATGTACAAGGGGATGCACAAGTCTGGAGTTTGTTTGCAGTGGCTAGAGGTCCTGGTATGCCCATTCTCTCTCTTTCTCTTCTCTCTCTCTCTCTCTCCCTCTTTCTCTGTCAAATAAATAAGTAAATAAAAATTTAAAATTATTTTAAAAAACAAAAATAAATAAATAAATAAATAAATAAATAAATAAATAAATAAAATAAAAAGAAGAAGCATGCAGTTCTCTCTCTCACAGCGGGTAAAGCAGGGCAGGAGAAGAGACTAGGAGGAGGGAAAAGGAGGGACCTGGGTTAAAGGATAAGATAGGAGGGATGGACAAGAGGGAATAGGCTCATGGTGATGTCACACTTTAGGTCAAAGGGATAAACCTCAACAGACCAAACAAGGACTTGGGCAAACTCATATGCTACTCAGTGACTCATAAAAGAGCATAAAAATTGTTATGTTTATAATTCCAGGTTGAGGAGATGGCTCAGCGGTTCAGTGCTTGCTGCTTAAGTATGAGGGCATCTTGGCCCAGAGACCACCAAGTTCAACTCCCCAGAACCCATATAACAAGTTGTTTGTAGCCACACTTGTCTATAACCCCAGTCCACAGTGGAGAGAAGGGGAATGTGGGTAGAGATCAGAGAATCCCTAGGGCTTGCTGGGGGACCGCAGCTCCCAGTTGAGGTGACCCCATCAGAAGAAAGTACGTGGGTAAATGCTAAGAGAAGGACACCCAAAGTTCTCTGGCCTCTTCACACTCACACATGGGGCATGTGCATGTCCACACATGGGTGAATACACCACATAGCATACACACCATGTCACACACAAACTCTATACGCACACAGACACACCTGAACAAATTTAAAAAAAACCTCACTGGGCTGGGCGTGGTGGTGTACACCTTTAATCCCAGCACTAGGGAGGCAGAGATAGGAGGATTGCCATAAATTCAAGGCCATGCTGAAACTACAGAGTGAATTCCAGGTCAGCCTGGGCTCGAGTGGGACCCTACCTTGAAAAAACCTCACTGGGCTAGGGCGATGGCTCAGTGGATGAAAACTTTGTCACACAACTGTAAATCCTTGAGTTCATATCCGCACACACAAAATGGCCTGGAGCCTGGATATTCATGACCTCACAGTGCCTACAAAGAACCCTCATAATAGTAGGAAAAGATGATGACATCAAAATAAAAGACAGACTGATTGAGAGGGGGAGGGGATATGATGGAAAGTGGATTTGTGAAGGGGAAAGTGGGGAGGAAATTATCATGGTTTATTGTCTATAATTATGGAGGTTGTCAATAAAAAAAAAAGTTAAAAAAATAAAATAAAAACCTCAAAGTCTGGGCTGGAGAGCTGGTTTAGTGGTTAAAGGAACTTGCTAAAAGCCTTGGACTAGGTTCAAAGCCTGATAGGGTGGCCATGCATCTGGAGTTCATTTGATTCTCCCCCTTCCCTCTATAAATAAATAAAAATAAAAAGGGTAAACAAAACCATCTGGGTGTTCATTTTTAAAAAGTAGTATTTTAGAGCTGGGCGTCTGCTCTCTAATCCCAGCACTAAAGAGGTAAAATATCTAAACAAAAACCCTGAGACTACATAGTTAATTCCAGGTCAGCCTGATGGCACACACCCTACCTTTTTTTTAAAAAAAAAAGTATATTTTATTTATTTATTTGAGAGAGAGAGGAAGAGTCACAGAGAAAGAGAGAATGGGCATACCAGGGCCTCCAGCCACTGCAAACGAACTCCAGATGTGTTTACCCCCTTATGCATCTGGCTTACGTGGGTCCTGGGGAATAGAATCAAGTTCCTTAGGCTTTGCAGGCTAATGCCTTAACTGCTAAGCTGCTGGAAGGAGAAGGAGGCCTTGACCGGAGTTCTTTAGGCCTGGCCTCTTTCTTTGTGTCTGTTTGTCTCTCTCATCCATGATTAGCCTCCCCTTGAGCCCTTTGTTGAACCCCTGCTGGCCAGGGCACGAAGCCACTTCCCCAGCCCAGTGTCGCTCACCTTTAAACCCAGCACTCAGGAGGCACAGGTAGGAGGATCATCGTGAGTTCCAGGCCACCCTGAGACTGCCTAGTGAATTCCAGGTCAGCCTGGGCTAGAGTGAGACCCTACCTCAAAAACCCAGCCAATCAATCAATAAAATCCTAGAAGTCCTCATGTGCCTCCCACTGCTCTTTCATCCTTGTGGGTCATTCACTCAATATGTACAAGGGAGATTATTCCCTTGCTACTCATGTTGAAATAAACAGAACTGTACACTCTGTCCTTGCAAGGAACAAGTAACACCCACATCCATCCAAGGCTGTCCTGGGTCAAAGACATCAGATACTAGCTGGGCGTGGTGATGCATGCCTTTAATCCCAGCACTCGGGAAGCAGAGGTAGGAGGATCACCATGAGTTCAAGGCCACCCTGAGACTACATTCCAGGTCAGCCTGGGCTAGAGTGAGACCCTACCTCAAAAAACCAGAAGAAAAACAAAAAAGAAATAAGCAGGGGCTGGAGAGATGGCTTAGAGGTTAAGGTGCTTGCCTGTGAAGCCTAAGAACCCAAGTTCGATTCCCAAATACCCACGTAAGCCAGATGTACAAGATGGTGCATGTTTCTGGAGTTCCTTTGCAGTAGCTAGAGGCCCTGGTGCATCCATTCTCTATCTGCCTATTTCTCTTTCTTTTTCTCTCAAATAAATAAAACAATATTTTAAAAAGAAATTGCATAAATAAATTTCTTTAAATAGGGGCTGAAGAGTTGGCTCAGTGGTTGAGGTGCTTGCTGACAAAGCCTGATGACCTGAGCTCGATTCTCCAGAACCCATGTAACCAGATGCACAAAGTAGCACATGCATCTGGAGTTCATTTGCAGTAGCTAGAGGCCCTGGCATGCCCATTCTCTCCTTCTTTCCCTTGCTCTCTCTCTGTCTCTCTGGAGGCAGAGGAAGGATGATTGCCATGAGTTCAAGGCCACTCACCCCCCCCACCGCTGCGATGGAAGAGGACCAGGAGCTGGTGTGAAAAATATCAGGATTGAAGACCTCAATGGCTGAAGGCGAGAGGAAGACAGTCCTGGGAATGGCCCAGGCAGCTGGACTAGGTAGACAGTGTGTGGTGTTTGAATTGCACAAGGTGAACCCTACCTTAGGAAATTCTCCGCTGTACCCGATCATGAAGCTCCCGCAAGTGGAATTTTGTGGTTACACTATGGCCCATCCTGCAGAGAGCAAGCATTCAGACACAGGATACACTTCCAGCACTTGAGCAATTTCAGAAAGGCCTTAAGGAGCTCATGGATGTGTGCCAACATGTCATTGATAAGTTTGAGGCCAGCATAAAGGACTATAAGGACCAAAAGGCAAGTGGAAATAACCACACATTCTAGTCCCTTATGTAGGATACAAGGAGGGTCATCCCCAGGATTCTGCAAAAACCAGAACTGGAATTTGCGATTACAGCATGCTCCGTCCTTCAGAAAGATATGGTTCTAGCTGAGGGCCTCTAGCTACTGCAAATGAACTCATTACAGACCCATTACAGTTGCTGAATCTTCTGCAAGAAGTTTGCATTTGCCTAATAAATTCTCTCTCCTATTTAAACTAAAAATAAAAAGTAAGCTGGCTGTGGTAGTGCATGCCTTTAATCCCATCACCTGGGAGGCAGAGGTAGGAGGATCGCCACAAGTTTGAGGCCACCCTGAGAATACATAGTTAATTCCAGGTCAACCTGGGCTTGAGTGAAACCCTACCTCGAAAAACCAAAAAAAAAAAAAAAAAAAAAAAACAAAAATAAAGCTGGGTGTGGTAGCGCACGCCTTTAATCCCAGCACCTGGGAGGCAGAGGTAGGAGGATTGCCATGAGTTTGAGGCCACCCTGACACTACAGAGTGAATTCCAGGTCAGCCTTAGCTAGAGTGAGACCCTACCTTGAACCCACCCACCCACCCGCAAAAAAAAAAGGCCAAAATAAATAAATAAAAGATTTACTTTTGGAGGGCTTTACCTCATCCTTGGGCATGGCTCTTCCTCCTTTTTCCTTCTCATAATCAAATAACATCTTTCTAAACTTAAATAAAAGGATTTTATTTTAGTTTTGGTTTTTCGAGGTATGGTCTCGCTCTAGCCCAGGCTGATCTGGAATTCACTGTAGTCTCAGGGTGGCCTTGAACTCACAGCAATCCTCCTACCTCTGCCTCTCGGGTGTGGGGATTAAAGGCGGTGATTTTACCTTTTTGAATCTTGCATTTTCTTTTCCACTTTTTTGTTTTTTGAGAAAAGATCTCATGTAGCCCAGGCTGGACCTGAGAGCTTATTTGGAGGTCCTAGCAGGCAAACGCAGCTACTCATATGCCCTTAACGGAAGAGCGAGGACTTTGCTCTGTTCTGCTAGCTGCTCCTCTATGGTGACCCTCCTTTATTTCAGGAAGGTCGTCCTCTTTGACCGAGGGCATGAAGCTTTGGGAGGGACCCACATGGAGCTGTGAGAGAGGAAGCCCACTCCTGCCTAGCCGCTGCAAACAAACTCCAGATGCATGTGCCACCTTGTACATCTGGTTTACGTGGGTCCTGGGGAATTGAACCTGCGTCCTTTGGCTTCACAGGCAAGTGCCTCAACTACTAAGCCATCACTCCACCCCCCCAAAATATTTTTGACATCAGTTCAATCCCAATGTATATATGGTTTTGGAACTTGGGTTGAACATTATTAAGTTGTTGTATTTAGTTTACTTATTTTCACCCTACATTATTCCATTATGTGAACATAACGCAATTTATATGTATGTATTTGTATTTTATTTCTTTACAAGCAGAGAGATACAGGCAGAGAGAAAGAGAGTGGAGGAAGAGAGGGAGAATATGGGCACAATAGTGCCTCTACCAACAACAAACTCCAGACACACACACAACTTTTTGCATCTGGCTTCTGAGGGTACTGGGAAATCGAACCTAGGTCATTAGGCTTTGCAGGCAAGTGCCTTAACCACTGAACCCTCTCTTCAACCCATATGTGGGTATTTATGCATATATGTACATAGATACTATAGATAGTCTTTTCCGTTTTGTTTTGGTTTGGTTTTTTTTTTTTTTGGTTTTGCAAGGTAGGGTCTCACTCTGGTCCAGGCTGACCTGGAATTAACTATGTAGTCTCAGGGTGGCCTCGAACTCTCGGCGATCCTCCTACCTCTGCCTCCCAAGTGCTGGGATTAAAGGCACGCGTCACCATGCCCGGCCTTGTTTTGTTTTGGAGTCAGGGTCTTGCTCTAGCCCAGGCTGACCTGGAATTCACTATGTGGTCTCAGGGTAGTCTCAAACTCACGGTGATCCTCCTAGCTCTGTCTTCTGAGTGCTGGGATTAAAGGGATGCAACACCTCTCCCAGCCTTATATATAGTTGGGTTTTTTGTTGTTGTTGTTTGTTTGCTTGCTTTTTGACGTAAGGTCTCACTGTAGCCCAGGCTAACTTGCAATTCACTCTGTATTCTCCGGGTGGCATGAACTCATGGTGATCCTCCTACCTCTGCCTTCCAAGTGCTTGGATTAAAGGCATGAGCCACCACGCCTGGCCAGTTTTATAGATAGTATAGTGTAGATAATACATTTACTGTACACATAGTGAATGGGACTATAAATCAGGGGCAGAGCTCTTGCCTAGCATGTGTGAGGCCCTGGATTATATTCCCAGAACTACACAAACAAATTTAAAGTCAGTGTTGTGATCTACCAATGTGTTCCAGAGACATCTAAAACCCAGCAATTAGTCTAAACCCAGCACTAAATCACCGTGAGGCTTCTGACCTCTCTGAGCACTGGTTTCCTCACCAGCAAAATGGAGAAAGGCCTTGCTCTGCCAGCCTCAGGGGACAACTATGAGCAGTAACTCACAGCCAAGATCATCCCCCAGCCTCCGTATGTGCTTTGTCACTTGCTTGGGGACGAAAGTTGTGGCTCACTGAGCTTAATTAGGGTTGTTTGCATGAGCATGAGTGGGGGGTTATTCCCTGGAGCCTGGGCAACTTAGCAGTAAGTACACTACTGAAAACAAATATTTCTAACCAACTGCACGTCAACATAGTGAATTAGAAAGAGAAAACAAGCTGGGCGTGGTGGCACACGCCTTTAATCCCAGCACTCGGGAGGCAGAGGTAGGAGGATCGCCATGAGTTCAAGGCCACCCTGAGACTACATAGTGAATTCCAGGTCAGCCTGGGCCAGAGTGAGACCCTATCTCGAAAAACCAAAAAAAAAAAAAAAAAAAAAAAAAGAAAGAGAAAACAGACATCATGAATTAATTCAGAGGAGGAGGGAAGAGCATTGTCCTGTCCCTTTCTCAGACTGATGGATGGTTTAGGCTTAAAGCGTATTTATTTATTATTATTATTATTACTTTTTTTTTTTCTTTCGAGGTAGTGTCTCACTCTAGCCCAGGCTGACCTGGAACTCAGCCTGTAGTCCCAGGTTGGCATCTAACTCACGGTAATCCTCCTAGCTCTGCCTCTTCTGTGCTGGGATGAAAGGTGTGTGCCACCACACCTGGCTATATTTTATTTTATTTTATTTTATTTTTCAGGTTCTAAATCTTCTGAGGCCGCAAGTGCTGAGGTGGAGAAACACGCTGGTTCTTCAAGCTCAGAACAGATATGAATAAAAAAACCTGGCTCAGGTCTAGCTCTTCTCTCCATACCTGGAGAGCCATCAAAAACGCCAGCAGGGGCTGGGCGTGGTGGCGCACGCCTTTAATCCCAGCACTGAGGAGGCAGAGGTAGGAGGATCGAGGTGAGTTCAAGGCCGCCCTGAGACTGCAGAGTAAACTCCAGGTCAGATTGGACTAGAGTGAGACTCTACCTCGAAAAACCAAAAAACAATAATAACAAAACAAACAAACAAACAAACAAAAAAGCAACAGCACCAGTCCAGTAGGGAGTCAGAACTTGGCTATTTAGCAAGTCTAGAGAGCTCCCTGGCACACAGGCAGTCATGGTTGAGGACACAGGCCTAACAAATCAACACGGTGTTGGAACCTCCACGCATCTGGGTGAAGCTGGGTGATTTTTGCCCAGCCCTGTAGAAGAGGTTTCTATTGGCGTTGGCACTGGGAGAAGCTAAAGTAATTATGGAAAACACACAGACCTTGTGGAGAGCACATGGTCGCTACAGCAAGTGCACAGATCCTGTAGAGAACATGTCACTGGGAAGCAGCAGTTACACAGCATGGGAAGACGGGTTGGTGTGATATAGTTGCATTGGCTGCTTCTCTTGGGCTCTATCTCCATGAAGCTCCAGGACGCAAGGCTGTCGCCGTAGTCTCTTTTTCCTTGTCACTCCAGAGATAAGAACAGATGGGTCACACTGGCTCAAAGCCTTGAGTTTGAGTCAGGTTAGAACTGGTTTGAAAATCTCTAGCCCTTACTAGCTGTTTGACCTTCAGTGTGCAGCTTAATTTTCTCAGCCTCCATTTCCTCATCTGTAAAATGGAAATAATGATAAGGTAAGAACTAAAATTTGGGGACTATTTGTTGAAATGATAGGCTGATCCCAAACACATGCAGAGATCCACTTGAATAAACTTCATAGTTAACCCTATGGGTAAGTGCATTTTTATAAAAGATGACACTGGGGCTGGAGAAATGGCTTAGCAGTTAAGGCACTTGCCTGCAAAGCCCAAGGACCTAGGTTCCATTCTCCATGACCCACATAAGCCAGATGCACAAAGTGGTACATGCGTCTGGAGTTTCATTACAGTGGCTGGAGGCCCTGGCCCACCCATTCTCTTTTTCTTTCTATCTGCCTCTCTCTCTATCTCTCTCAAGTAAACAAATAAATAAATATATTTTAAAAATGGATGACAGCTGGGTGTGGTAGTTCACGCCTTTAATCCCTGCACTTGGAAAGCAGAGATAGGAGGTTCGCTCTGAGTTCAAGGCCACCCTGAGACTACATAGTGAGTTCGCTCTGAGTTCAAGGCCACCCTGAGACTACATAGTGAGTTCTAGGTCAGCCTGGGCTAGAGTGAGACCCTACCTCAAAAAACCAAAATAAATAAATAAATAAATAAATAAATAAATAAATAAATAAATAAATAAAAAAGAGAAAAGAAAAGAAAAAAAAGAAAAGAAAAGAAAAGAAAAAAAAGGATGACACAGGGATTAAGTTGCTTGTTCAAACACAGGTCTGGTAATACTAATTTACAGCATTATTGCAAGGCTTAAATAATCAGTTGCAAAGTAGAAGTAAATACAGGATCAGGGTAACTTGGTGGTCCAAACGTCTATAGATGGAATCAACCCATAAGAAGGTTCATGAAGTTGTTTAATAGCACCTTAGAATATGACAGGTTGGGAGTGTAGCTCAGTGGAAGAGTGTTTACCCAGTACGCCCAAGACCCTAGATTCAACCCAAGTACTACAAAACTAACTAAATCATGACACTGGGCTAGAAGTATAGATAAGTGACAAAGCATTTGCTTAGCATGTGTAATGCCTTGGGTTCAAGCCCCAATGCCCAGGAAAACAAATCCCAGTATATATTCCATATATATATATATAAAATCATAGATCAAGACAAGTTGGACTAATTGAAAACATTAAGGGGGCTGGGGAAATGGCTTAGCAGTTAAGGAACTTGCCTGCAAAGCCTAAGGACACAGGTTTGATTCCCCAGAACCATGTAAGCCAGATGCACATTGCGGTGCATGGGTCTGGAGTTTGTTTGCAGTGGCTAGAGACCCTGGTGTGCCCATTCTCTGTGTGTGTCTGTCTGCCTGTCTCTCTCTAGTAAATAAAAATATATTTAAAAAAAAAACTGCTGAGTGTGGTGGTGCACGCCTTTAATCCCAGCACTCGGGAGGCAAAGGTAGGAGGATCACCATGAGTTTGAGGCCACCCTGAGACTACGACTACATAGTGAATTCCAGGTCAGCCTTAGCTGGAGTGAGAATCTACCTCTAAAAACAAAACAAAACAAAACAAAACAAAATTAAGGGACTGGAGAGAGACATGGCTCAGCAATCAAGGTCTATTGCTTGCAAAGCCTAACTGCCTGGGTTCAAATCTCCAGTATCCACATAAAGCCACATGTACAAAGTGGCACATGTATCTGGAGCTTATTTGTAGTGGGCAAGAAACCCCAGTGTGCCCACTCTCTCTCCCTCCCCCTCTCTCTGTCTCTCTCTCATTGCTTGAAAATAAATAAAGAAACATTTTAAAAAACATTATGAATAAGAGCGCTAATGTGGGATATGAGTGTGATCTAGCTGTGACATCTGTCACCCCATTGATCATGAGGGTTGATTGCATTGATCTAGCTGGCTTGGCGGGTGTCTGCTTCCTCCCTCACTGCTCCATGTGCTCTTGGCGGAAGTCTACTACCTTTCCTGAATAGACCAGGACCGCTGTTGGTAAAGGGTCCATGAGTAACTATGCTCCCCTGCTAGAACCTTCACACATTCTCTTCAAGAAAGCTGATATGGCCAGGCACAGTGACTCATGCCTCTAATCTCAGGACTCAAGAATCGAAGGCAGGAGAATTGCCATGAGTTTGAGGCCAGCATGAGGATACATAGTAAGATCCAGGACAGACTGAGCGACTGAGTGAAACCCTGTCTCTAGAAACAACAAAACCAGGCCGGTTGTAATGGCCCATGCCTTTAATCCCAGCGTTCAGGAGGCAGAGGTAGGAGAATCACTGTGAGTTCGAGGCCACCCTGAGACTACATAGTGAATTCCAAGTCAGCCTGAGCTAGAATGAGACCTTATTTCAAGAAACCAAAAAAAAAAAAAAAAGAAGAAGAAGCAGTTCTTAGCCAAGTGATGGCCCACATCTTTAATCCCAGATAGAGATAGGAGGATCACTGTGAGTTCCAGACCAGCCTGGGCTACAGTGAGGTCTTGGAAAAAAATCCAAACGGGGGGTGGGTACTGAAGAGATGGCTCAGTGGTTAAAGGGACTTTCTTGTAAAGCCTAGTAACCTGGGCTCGATTCCCCAGTACCCATGTAAAGCCAGATGTACAAAGTGGTGCATGCATCTGGAGAGTTCATTTGCAGTGGCAGGAGGCCTTGGTGCACCCATACTTTCTCTCTCTATACCTCTCTCTCTTTGTCTCTGAAGCAGTTCTTTTATTTTTTCCAAGGTAGGGTCTCTAGCTCAGGCTGACGTGGAATTCACTATGTAGTCTCAAGGTGGCCTCGAACTCATGGGGATCCTCCTACGTCCACCTCCCGAGAGCTGGGATTAAAGGCGTGTACCACCACACCCAGTTTAATACTTTTGTTGTTGTTGTTTTTCGAGGTAGGGGCTCGCTCTAGCCCAGGCTGACCTGGAATTCACTATGTATTCTCAGGGTGGCCTCGAACTCAATGAGCTTCTCCTACCTTTGCCTCCCAAGGGCTGGGATTATAGGCAAGTGCCACCATGTCCGGCTCCTGAAGCAGTTCTTCAATCCCCTAAATGTGGAGTTATTTTAAAATTGCAAAAAATCATTAGGACTTGAACTTAGTCTCCCTTTTTGGAGTTCTGCAGTTCCCTATTCTCAGAAAATGCAATCTTCCACCTGAAGCTTGGTACCATCTGATTTGAACACCAGCTCATTAGTTGCTTAAGATTTTCTAAAATCATCTCAGTTGCCACTGAGGACAATGAACTTCTGCAAATGAAAATCTGTCCATGAGGGATCCTCTTAGCGGAGCCCTTAGCTTTTTTCTCAGCTCACTTCTGGATTTGAGGGCAGTGAGTATCCATGCCCAGTCCCTCTCCCGAAGAAAAGCATGCTTGTGTAGATACTGGGTGGCGATATCTCAGAGGCAGTCAGTCCTTAGACATATAATGTAAAATAGACATCACAACAGAGCCGTATAGTGAGGGCTCCTTGACTTCAGCCCATTGTCTCTCCTGGAAGGGTTGGCTTAAAACAGCATAGAGAGGCTGGTCATACTAGCCAACGAGGAAAGCAAGTGATTGCTACTCAGCTGAGGCTGAGGAGGAATGCTAGAGACTTCTAGGCCAGTCTGGGCAATAAAGCAAGACTGGCTAAAAAAGTGTGTAGTTGGTATTTTTCTAGGGAAAGATCTCCTAGCTTCCAAGGAGCTTTGACCTCAATAATGCCAAAAAGATGATTATACCTTCCTTCCTCCCTCCCTCCCTCCCTCCCTCCCTTCCTTCCTTCCTTCCTTCCTTCCTTCCTTCCTTCCTTCCTTCCTTCCTTCCTTCCTTTCTTCCTCCTTCCTTCCTTCCTTCCTTCCTTCCATCCTTCCTTCCTTCCTTTCTCCTCCTTCCTTCCTTCCTTCCTTCCTTCCTTCCTTCCTTCCTTCCTTCCTTCCTTCCTTCCTTCCTTCCTTCCTTTCTCTCTCTCTCTCTCTCTTTCTCCTTCTCCTTTCTTTTCTTTCTTTTTTGAGGTAGGATCTCAGTCTAGCCCAATCTAACCTGGAATTCACTCTGTAGTCTCAGGCTGCCCTTGAACTCACAGCCATCTCCCTACGGCATGCCCTACTATAACCCACTTTTCTTTCTTTCTTTTTAAAATATTTGTTTCCTTTTCTTTTTTCTTTCTTTATTAGAGAGAGAGAGAGAGAACGGGCATGCCAAGGCCTCTAGCCACTGTAAACAAACTCCAGACACATGTGCCACCATGTGCATCTGGTTTATGTGGGACCTGAAGAATTGAACCTGGGTCCTTGGGCTTCCCAGGCAAGTGCCTTAACTGCTAAGTCATCTCTCTAGCCCTTAAAATGTTTTTTTTTTTTTTTTAATGTGCAAGAAAAGAGAGAGGGGGGGGGGAGAAAGTGAGATAGACAGAGACCGAGCTAGCACCAGGGCCTGAACCCCACATCCATGTGGCCTCAGCTAGCAGTGATCTCTTACTTCTGCCTCCATAGTGCCAGGATTAAAGGCGTATTGTTTTGTTTTGTTTTGTTTTCCAAGATAGAGTACCACTCTAGCCCATGTTGACCTGGGATTCACTATGTAGTCTCAGGGTGGCCTCGAACTCATCCCTTCCAAGCACTGGGGAGAAAAGTGAGCACCACCACACCCGGCTGTTCTTTTGTTTTCAACATTTATAATTACCTAGTATTTCTCTAGTGGATTTACGTGTGTGCAGGGTATGAGTACTCCAGGCTGCGGTGGAATTCAGCATTTAGTCTCAGACTAATCTCACAACACTCCTCCTCCCTCTGCTGGGATCAAAGGTGTGTATCACTACACCTGGCCAGGCCTGCTTTTTTGAGTCAGGGTATATCATTCTGTACCCCTGGAACTCACTAGGTAGTCCAAATGGGCCTCAAACTCATGGGTGATCCTTACCTGGGATTAAGGGAGTGACCATTGTTTGTTTGTTGAGGCAGGGTCTGGCGAGGAGCCAAGGCTGACCTTGAATTTGCAATCCTATTTTTTTTTTTCTTTCTCCCAAGGCAGCATCTTACTCTTGGCCAGATAGGACTCAAACTCACTGCACTCCTCCTTATGTCTGCCTCTGGAGTGCCAGGATTCAAGATGTTCGTCACCATACCTGGTTAGCAATCTTTTTTCAGTTTCCCAAGTAGTTGGGATTTTAGGTGTGGGTTACCAAACTCACCGGCTATGGTGTTTATTAGAATTTTTTTTCTTGTCATAGAACTTGTCTAAAGCCGGGCGTGGTGGTGTACACCTTTAATCCTAGCACTTGAGAGGCTGAGGTAGGAGGATGATGTGAGTTTGAGGCCAGCCTGGAGCTACAGGGTGAGTTTCCAGGTCAGCCTAAGCTGGAGTGACACTCTACTGTAAAAAAGCCAAAAGCAAAACAAAAGAAAAACTTATCCAGAGCTATAGCTAGATCTGGGACAGCAACTAGCAGAGTAACGAGTTCAGAAATAAATATTCAGAGACTGAATGAAATCAGGTGTCTCAAAATGGGTGTATACACTGGGGTCTGGTACAGACTGAAGACCAGTCAATAAGAAAGATAAGGGTTTATACTGGTCACAATAGTATCTACATTTCAGAAGAGGGCCTATGTGTCCCTATTTGCATAACAAGCTGTCTCAGAAAAGAGCCTTTAACCTAGAACAATTGGAGAAGACCTCTAGATCTAACCAAGCACTCCACTGACAATTTAGAAATCATGTGCCCTCCTCTGCTCCCAGCCCTCAAGGTTTACCAATAATTCTTTTTTTTTTTTTGTTTTTGTTTTTGTTTTTTTTCGAGGTAAGGTCTCACTCTAGCTCAGGCTGACCTGGAATTCACTATGTAGTCTCAGGGTGGCCTTGAACTCACAGCAATCCTTCTACCTCTGCCTCCCGAGTGCTGGGATTAAAGGCGTGCGCCACCACGCCCGGCTACCAATAATTCTTAGGCGGAGTTTCCCTCTGGCCAAATGGGATGGCTTTTAAAGGAGTGCAGGGCGCTAGCAAGATGAGAAGGATACCATCTCTATTCCAAGATATCCCAACCTGGTACTGCATTAGACTTGGATAATCAGGTAAGGTGCATGGGTTGAAGGAGGAGGAGGGTGCATTGAGATAGGGGTACAGGTAGAGATGGCATCCTTTCCGCCAAAGCCCCTCCTTCCTTTTTTTGGTTTTTCGTGGTAGGGTCTCACTCTATCCCAGGCTGACCTGAAATTCACTACGTCGTCTCAGGGTGGCCTTGTACTCACAGCCTTCCTTGAACTCACAGCCTTCCTCTTACGTCTGCCTCCCGAGTGCTAGGTTAAAACCGTGCGCCATCACGCCTGGCCCATATATATATATATTTTTTTTTGACAGGATCTTACATACAATATTCTCTATGTAATCCAGGCTGTCCTCAAACTTGTGGTTCTCCTCTGCCTCAGCCTCCAGAGTGCTAGGATTACTGACGTGTTCTACCACATACAGCCAGTTCTCTCTTGAATGCACAATGGAAACTAAGGCTAAAGGTGGTCATGAAAAGTCCTGGTGACAGGGTTGGGGCTCTAAGTTTTCATATATATTATTTGTTTATTTGAGAGAGAGAAAGAGGCAGAAAGAGAGAGAGAATGGGTGCACCAGGGCCTCCAGTCATTGCATGCAAACTCCAGACACATGCTCCCCCTTGTGCATCTGGCTTACGTGGGTCGTAGAGAATTGAACCGGGATCCTTTGGCTTTGCAGGCAAATACCTTAACCTCTAAGCCATCTCTCCAGCCCACTAAGTCTTAAACTCTCTAAAAGCCAAGCTGCACAGAAAGGCAGTTTGGGTAAAATGGTTTAACCTATGCAGTCTGACTTGGGGAGGTCAGAGTGCAGGCTGTTCACGGTCCAGCAAAGAAAGAGGATAGAGTTCAGCATTGGGAGAGAAGTAAGATGAATAAAACAGAAAGGTGATAAGAACGACGAGTGGACAAGAAATATGTAGGTCAGAGGTTTCAATGGGGGCTAAACCCAGCAGAGAAATTGAGCCAGGGGAGTGGGGGTATGGACCCCTGGTTCATGAGTTTTGGTTCTATTGCTTCTGGCTCAGATGATGCAAACTACTAGATGCATCTTCAAAATAATAGCCCCTGGTATTTTACTGGCCACATCATGAAATGGAAATTATGAAGCCACTGTGTCTTTTAAAAAAAATCCCCTTTGTTGCACTTCCTTAAAAATAAATACTTAATGCAACTCTGCCAGTGCACTCTTGATAGTTGTGTCAACGCGTGTGATGTTAATGAAACATCTCGGTCAAGGGGTGAAGTGTCTTCCTGGTAAGTGATCGGCTTGAGTTTTTCAAGGCCTTTGTAGTAACTTCCATTTTCTCCTTTGGCTGAGTGGTTTCTTGGGTTAGGGTCTCATCGTCTCTCTGATCACTTCCAAGAAATCATTAAGCCACTGAAATGTCCAATAGGGTTTTCACAGTGATGTTTTTCTTCTCTCAGGGGAGTTGAACCCGGATCCTTTGGCTTTGCAGGCAAATGCCTTAACCACTAAGCCATCTCTCCAGCCTTGTATTTTCCAGTTTTAAATACTAAAGAGTAAGCTCAATGTGTTTCCTAGACAAGAACTTGTATTAACAGAGTTGTTGGGTTTGTTAAGTGAGATGATGACCCGCATTAGACTACCACATCTCTCTCATGTGGGTTTTATTCTTTAACTTTGTGCATCACTCTATGGGTCGGACAGTTACAAAGCATTTTAGATTTTGGTTGCTGTGATAACTGAGGGTTTTAGACTTTAGAGCAAAAATCCAGAGCATTTCAAGGGATAAGAAGGAACATAATATAAAGCAGTTTTTTCTCCCTTGAGAAAACCTTGTCTTTTTACAGTAATCCTCTTCTTGCCTCAGTCCCCCAAGTGCTGGGATAACTGGCACGAGCCACCATGCCCGGCCAAGAACATGGTTTTGGGTAGATTCCCAGAGGGCAAAAGGGTTATTTTAATATTTGCTTATCTACTTGAGAGAAAGAGGCAGCCAGAGATTGGGTATGGGTGTGTGAGGGCCTCCTGTCACTGCATACGAACTCCAGACACATGTACCACTTAGTATATCTGGCTTTACATGGGTACTGGTGAATCGAACCCAGGCCATCAGGCTTCGGAAGCAAGTGTCTTTATGTGCTGAGCCATCTCTCCAGCCCTCAAAAGCCACCCCCCGCCCCCACCCAGGTAAGGTCTCACTCTAGTCCAGGCTGACTTGGAATTCACCATGTAATCTCAGGGTGGCCTTGAACTTGAAGTTCTTTCTGTACCTGCAAAGCCTAATGACCCAGGTTTGATTCCCTAGTACCCAAGTAAAGCCAGATACAAACTGGGACATGTGTCTGGAGTTCATTTGCAGAGTCTAGAGGCCCTGGCGTGCCCATTCTGTCTGTCTGTTTGTCTGTCTCTGTCTCGCTGCTTGCAAATAAATAAAAATGTTTAAAGAAATAGTAATAAATGTTAGAGTTTTACAGAATTGTTTATTTATTTAATGGTTTCCCCTCCCCCCTCAGAACGTGGGATTGAACCCAGGATCTTTTGCATGATAGAAAATTGATTTACCATTTTCATCCTCAACTCAAGAATCATCACTAGATGGGCAGTATGGTGAGTTGACATTTTAGTTTACTTTCTTTTATTGACTTCTTATTTTAATGACATTTTTATGCATGTGGATTTAATGTATTTTGATCATTATCTACTCCCATTACCTTCTCCTGTTTCCCTTTCCACTGAACCTCTTCTTTCCAACTTTTTTTCTGCTTGTGAGTTTGCATGCATGTGCATAATCCACAGAGCTTAATTAGGGTTGTCTGCATGAGCCTAGGAAGGGTGTTATTTACCACAGCGTGTT
The DNA here is from genome assembly GCA_036365145.1 of Orientallactaga sibirica. Lineage (NCBI taxonomy): Eukaryota > Metazoa > Chordata > Mammalia > Rodentia > Dipodidae > Orientallactaga > Orientallactaga sibirica. Next base: position 9,389,512 of record JAEOAD010000012.1, on the reverse strand, counting down.
CAATTTCCTACTAGCTACACCACTACAAAAAAATGCCTCTTGCTCCTCCAGCAACTTGCCAGAACTCCTCAGGAAACATCGGATGGGGGCCTCAAGCCCCGCTCCATCATCTGTGATGAACAGTAATGGTCGAGGTCTCATGAAGATAATGATCGTTTAGTTGACATTTCAAAATCTTCACTCTCCCTCCACTTGGATCAGATAGGAAATGATTTACAAAGCAATGGAATTTTTACTTTATGTCTTGTACTTGTGAAATTCATCAACTATATATTATTCATCAACTATATATTATTTCTCTCGCTCTCAATCTCTCTCTCTCTCCCCCCCCCCAGTTTTTTTTTTTTCCCAAATTTTTGAGGCAGGGTCTCACTGTGTATCCTCAGGCTGGCCTTGAACTCAAGTCAATCCTACCTCAGCCTGCCAAGTGCTGGGACTAAAAGTGTGTAACACAATGCCTGGCCTCTTTCTTTCTAATTTAATCTGCTCACTGTTTTCTAAATCCATCTTCCTGATCAGTCTTCGCTACTTTTTTACAAGCATGCGAAACACTTAGGAGCTGAAGGTTGAATACTTTTTTGTTTGTTTGTTTTTCGAGGTAGGGTCTATCTAAAAACTAAACTGTAGAAAAGTGACTTTTGCCTGGAATTGATTTTGTCCCTGAGGGTACATCTGCAGATAATCTGAGACTCTAGATTGTCATGACAATGAAAGGGCCGTGGGTATCTGGTAGGCAGAAGCCAAGGATGTACTGAGCACCCAACACAGGATGAAAACTTAGCCCAGGGCCTGGAGAAATGGCTTAGTGGTTAAGCACTTGCCTGTGAACCTGAAGGACCCTGGTTCAAGGCTCGATTCCCCAGGACCCATGTAAGCCAGTTGTACAAGGTGTCGCGTGCATCTGGAGTTCGTTTGCAGTGGCTGGAGGCCCTGCCACGCCCATTCTCTCTCTATGTACCTCTTTCTCTCTCTGTCACTCTCAAATAAAAATAAAAATAAACAAACAAAATAAATAAATAAAAAAAAACTTAGCCCACCCAAAATGTCAGTAGCTGAAACTCTCCTTAAAATAAAATAGTACTTTAACTTTCATTGATACTTTCACGTGTTCTATCCAATAGAGTTGTATCGAACAAGACAGGTTGGGCCAAGCCTTTGAAGATGCTTTTGAGGTAATGCGGCAGCACTCGAGCAGGGATCTTCAATACTCCCCAGGTAAAGACAAGGCTTGCTCTTCTCTTGACACAGAGATGGCTGGTTGGTCACAAATGCATGTGAGAACAATGGCCCCGCATGGTAGCACACACTTGTAATCACAGCACTTGGGAGTCTGATCTAGTGCTCTAGAGAGTTGGAGGTGAGACCTACTCATAAAACCAAAAGGAAAAATAAGAATAATGAGCAGAGGCTGGGGCATAACTTAGTGGCAAAGCACTTGCCACGTGTGAGCTAGGCCTGGCCTTTATCCAGACCTTGTGTGTGTGCCGTCCACACCACCTCTGGGCAAATTTATATATTTTAATTTTTTTTTTTTTTTTTTGAGGTAGGGTCTAGCTCTAGCCCAGGCTGACCTAGAATTCACTATGTAGTCTCATGGTGATCCTCCTACCTCTGCCTCCCAAGTGCTGGAATTAAAGGCATGTACCACCATGCCCACCCAGCCTGAGGTCATTTAAAAAAATATTTTGGGCTGTAGAGATGGCTTAGCGGTTAAGGCCACTGTCCGCTAAGCCTAAGAACGTCAGTTCCAATCTCCAGGTCCCACATTTAGCCAGATGCAAAGTGAGGCAAGGGCACAATGCTGTACTTGCCCACAAGGGGGTGCACACATCTGGATTTTGTTCACAGAGGCTGAGAGGCTGCTGGCGCGCCCATCTCTATCTGTCTTCCTCTCCCTATCTCTCTGTGTCTCTCTCCAAAATAAAAATAAATATTAAAAAAATTTAAAAAATATTTTAATTAATTTATTTGCAAGTTGAGAGAGAGAGAGAATGGCATGCCAGGGCCTCTAGGTGGTGCAAATGAATTCCAGATGCATGTGCCACTTTGTGCATCTGGCTTTATTTACATGGGTACTGCAGAATCAAACCTGAGCCTTAGGCTTTGCAAGCAGCTGCTGAGCTGTCTCTCCAGCCTCCTGAGGTCTTTTTTACCTAAAGCATGTAGGATTAGTTCTAATGCCAAACTCATTCAGGGTTATTTAGCCAAAATAAAAAGTTCACATACAGAAAAGCAGTGAATGTAGATAAGGAGATTCCCCATAGGAATACAAAGACATACATGATTAAGAAGGGCGTGGCAGGGCTGGAGAGATGGCTTAGCACTTAAGGCATCTACCTCCTAAGCCTAAGAACACTGGTTCCAATCTCCAGGTCCCATGTCTAGCCAGATGCAAAGTGACACAAGGGCACAATGCTGCACTTGACCACAAGGGGGCGCACGTATCCGGATTTCGTTCACAGCAGCTGAGAGACTGCTGGCGCGCCCGTCTCTGCCTTCCTCTCCCTCTCTCTGTTTCTCTCCAAAAAAAAAAAAAAAAGAGAAAGAAAGAAGAAGAAGAAGTGTGTGACATACACCTTCAATGCCAGTACTTTTGAGGTAGAGGTAGGAGGATCATGGTTTGAGTGGAGCCAGTCTGGGTCACAGAGCTAGGACCAATCTGGCTTAACAAAATCTATATCTACATATATGCTTGTATTTGCTTATATTGTTTAACTATCCAAAAAATGCTTCTTAGATGGGCATGGTGGTACATACATGGTTGATCCCAGCACTCAAGAGGCTGAGGTAGCAGGATCACCATAAGTTTGAGGCCAACCTGGGTTCCTGGGCTACACAGTGAGTTCTGGTTAGCCTGGGCTAGAGTGAGACCCTGCTTCAAAAGAACAAAAACTAGCCGGGCGTGGTGGTGCACGTCTTTGATCAATTTCAGCACTTGGGAGGCAGAGGATCCCCGTGAGTTCGAGGCCATCCGGGGACTAATAGTGAATTCTAGGTCAGCTTGAGCTAGAGTGAGACCCTACCTTGAAAAACCAAAAAAAGCCGGGTGTGGTGGCGCACGCCTTTAATCCCAGCACTCGGGAGGCAGAGGTAGGAGGATCGCCATGAGTTCAAGGCCACCCTGAGACTACATAGTTAATTCCAGGTCAGCCTGGGCCAGAGTGAGACCATACCTCGAAAAACCAAAAAAAAAAAAAAAAAAAAAAAAAAAGCTTCCAGATTGATCTAATTGATCCCACAGACCTTGCACCCACCCAAGATACAGTCTCCATGGAAGAATACATGTTTCTTCCTCACTTGTCTTCCTCGTCTACGTACTGTATTCTAGATGAGATGCAAATACATTGCCTCTTGAGTTTGTATAGTATTGCATAAAGTCCTGAGATAAAGGGAACGATATATTTATGCCACTACTTCTTTTTTTAAATTTTTTATTTTTATTTATTTATTTGAAAGAAGGAAAGAGGAAATGAGAGAGAGAGAGAAAGAGGGAGAGAATGGGTGCACCAGGGCTTCCAGCCACTACAAACGAACACCAGATGCATGCACCACCTTGTGGAACTGGCTTACATGGGTTCTGGGGAACTGAACCGAGATCCTTTGGCTTTGCAGGCAAGTGCCTTAACTGCTAAGCCATTTCTCCTGCCCCATATGCCACTACTTCTGTTTGGATGACACCATACAGGAAATACACAGTGGTAAGACAACACAGGTGGCAGCAACTGAATAGAATATGGGCTGCTTCCGTGTGTGTGTGTGTGTGTGTGTGTGTGTGTGCATGTGTAAATAAACATGTATGTAAACTTGGACTTACTAAGTGCCTTTCTCTATTTGAAAATTAGATTACAAAAATTACCTGGCTTTCATTAACCATTACCCTCACATCAGAAGCAATTCCAGCTACTATGGAGTGTTGCCCGCCGAGGAGCCTGCCTGTAATTGGAGAACTGTAGTAGTGAGTATTTCACCAAGAGAGCAACCCTCTGGCCCAGGAGCTCTTCCTGTCTGTGTCAAGCTTCCCCATTCGAATACGCCACCCTACCACAGCTGTGAGGTGGCACTGACTGTGGAAACCCTAAGGACTTATCAACTGTGACTTGAACTTTGTGATTATTTTGAGACAGGGTCTCACTATGTGGTTCAGGCTAGCCTCAAACTCATGGTGATCTTTCTGCCTAAGCTTTCAGAGCTGAGTGTTGGGATCACACGCATGAGCCACTAAGCCCAGTTGTGATCTGAACTGGGACAATGTTCATTAATGCCTCAAGAAGGACAGCACTCTCTGGGTGTGGTGGCTTACACCTACAATCTAGCCTGAGCTACACAGTATGCGCGACCCTGCCTCAAAAAAAAAAAAAAAAAAAAAGGCTGCAGAGATGGCTTAGCGGTTAAGGCACATGCCTGCAAAGCCTAAGGACCCTGCTTTGATTCTTCAGGTCCCACGTAAGCCAGATGCACATAGTGGCGCATGCATCTGGAGTATATTTGGAGTGGTTAGAGGCCCTAGTGGGCCCATTTTCTCTTTCTCTCTCTCTCCCCCTTTCTCTGTCTCTAATAAATAAATAAATAAAAACAAAATCTTTTTTTAAAATGTTTATTTTATTTTATTTTACTTATTTGAGAGAGAAAGAGGCAGAGAGAGAGAGAGAGAATGGGAACACCAGGGCCTCCAGCCACTGTAAACAAGCTCCAGATGCATATGCCACCTTGTGCATCTGGCTTACGTGGGTCCTGGGGAATTGAGCCTTGAACCAGGGTCCTTAGGCTTCACAGGCAAATGCTTAAACACTAAGCTCTGAACCAGGGTCCTTAGGCTTCACAGGCAAATGCTTAAACACTAAGCCATCTCTCCAGCCCCCAAAATCTTTTTTTAAAAAAGGCAGTGTTCTTATGTTACACATCTTAGCCCATCTGGATAACTGTTGAAAAAGTTACATTTCCTCTAAAAATATAGGAGCTACATTCCCTTGCTTTATCTCTTTAAAAAATATTATTTATTTTTATTTATTTATTTATTAGACAGAGAGAGAATGGGCACACCAGGGCCTCTGGCCACTGCAAATGAACTCCAGATGCATATGCCACTATGTTCATCTGGCTTACATGGGTTTGGAGAAATCAAACCTGGGTCCATAGGCTTTGCAGGCAAGTGCCTTAACAGCTAAGCCATCTCTCCAGCTCCACTTTATCCTTTTGTGTTGGCGTGCTCTATGTTTCTTTTTCTTCTTCTTTTCTTTTAGTTTTTCTTTTTTATTTATTAATTTTTTTATTGACAACTCTCTTAATTATAAACAATATCACATGGTATTTCCTTCCATCCCCCCATTTTCCCCATTTGAAACTCCACTCTCCATCATGTCCTCTCCCCCTCAATCAGTCTCTTTTATTTTGATGTCATCATCTTTTCCTCCTATTATGTTGATCTTGTGTAGGTAGTGTCAGGCACCGCGAGGTCGTGGAAGTAGGGTCTCACTCTACTAGCCCAGGCTGACCTGGAATTCACTATGTAGTCTCAGGGTGGCTTTGAACTCATGGCGATCCTCCTACCTCCGCCTCATGAGTGCTGGGATTAAAGGCCTGTGCCACTAGGCCCAGCTCTTTATTTTGATGCCATCCTCTTTAGTCAGACAATAGCAAGCATTACTCATGACTTCCCCTACCATAGGCCTTTGACTAGGTTTTCAGTATCAGGGAAATATTCCCTCCCATGGAACAGGCTTCCAGTCCAATTAGAGAGCAGTTGGTTCCCCCCATAACAAACAAACATGCCAGTACTGCACCATTTGGCACATTTGGCCTGGCTAGCCAATCTTAAGGCTTCTCTCTCCCATATGACTGCTTGCAGCATAGCTTTTTCTAGCTTTCTATCAGCTGGTCCATGGGGAAGGATATTTTAAGCTCAGCTCCAGCTTTGTCAGTGATCTTCAACCCAAGCATGTGGAGTCTTCAGCAAAAGGGTCTTACCATTTGTTCTGGTAGGAAACCAAGAGCCTTGGCAGTAGTCTATAATGCTCTGGGGGCATCAGGGACCTCCTTAGCCAACAACTCACTGGAAGATGTACCATCCCTGGCACTGAAATTTTTCTAGTAACAATCTATGGCTTCTGGGTGTGCCATTATGCAAAAAAAAAAAAAAAATAGGTTTCCATATGGCTTATTTCATAACATCTTAATTTTTTGTTTTGTTTTTGTTTTTGTTTTTGTTTTTTCAAGGTAGGGTCTCACTCTGGTCCAGGCTGAACTGGAATTAGCTATGTAGTCTCAGGGTGGCCTCGAACTCATGGCAATCCTCCTACCTCTGCCTCCTGAGTGCTGGGATTAAAGGTGTGAGCCACCACGCCCGGCTAACATCTTAAATTTTGACTAACCTTCCTACCACATTTCCTTGACTCAGTCCTTTCCCCTGACCTCACTTGGGCTACTGTACCCCAGTAATCTGTTAATCTACTTACATCTATACAATACTCTCGGGGCTGGAGAGATGGCTTAACAGTTAAACGCTTGCCTGTGAAGCCTAAGGACCCCGGTTCAAGGCTCGATACCCCAGGACCTACGTAAGCCAGATGCACAAGGTGGTGCATGCATCTGGAGTTCATTTGCACTGGCTGGAGGCCCTGGTGTGCCCTCTCTCTCTCTCTCTCTCTCTGCCTCTCTCTCTGTCTGTCATTCTCAAATAAAAAAAGAAATCTAAAATACTCTCTCCTTAAGTCCTCTCATTTCCTCCCTCCCTTATATAGCCCAACTCTTCGTATCATTGATTCTTTATATTGTTTTTTTAGTTTCTGTCTCATTAATTTCTGCCCTAGTATTTATTCTTTTCCCAAGGCCTTAAGGTGAAGCATTAAGTTATTTACTTGTGACCTTCCTAATTTCTTAATATAGGCACTTAAGGCTATAAATTTCCCCCTTGAGATTGCCTTCAATGTGTCCCATAGGTATGCTGCATTATCTTTACTTGACTCTATGAATTTTTGATTTCCTTTTTGATTTCTTCAATGACACATTCATCATTCAGTAGTGTATTGTTTAGTTTCCATGATTTTTATGTATGCTTTATAGTTTTCCTTGTTGTTGATTTTTAGTTGAATCCTATTGTGATGAGATAGAGTGCAAGGAATTATTTCAGTTTTCCTATATTTGTTAAGGTTTGCTTTGTGTCCTAATATATGGTCTATTTTAGAGAATGGTCCATGTGCTACTGAAAAGAATGTGTATTCTGCAACATTTGGATGGAATGTTCAATAGATATAGGTTAGATCCATTTGTTCTATGATGTCATTTAATCCATATGCTTCTGCTGAGATGACCTGTCAATTGAGAGTGGGGTATTGAAGTCACCCACTACAACTGTTTGGTGTTATCTGTGATCTTAAGTTTATTAGTGTTTGATGAAATTGGGAGCACCTGTGTTAGGTGCATATATGTTTAGAATTGTCATATCCTCCTGTTGGAGTGTTCCTTCAATCAGTATAAAGTGACCTTTATCTTTCCTCACTAATGTTGGTTTGAAGTCTGTCCTGCTGGTATTAGGATAGCAACCCCTGCTTGTTTCCTAGGCCCATTTCCTTGAAATGTGACTTTTCCATCCTTTCACCCTAAGGTAGTATCTGTCTTTATGGAGAGGTGAGTTTCTTGAAGCAATAACTAGAAGGATTCTGCCTTTGTTCTATTTTATTTTTGAGGCAGAGTCTCACTATAGCCCATGCTGACCTAGAATTCACTGTGTAGTTTCAGGATGACCTTAAGCTCACAGTGATCCTCCTACTTCTGCCAGGCTGACCTGGGATTCACTATGTAGTCTCAGGATGGCCTTGAACCTCCTACCTCTGCCTCCCAAGTGCTGGGATTAAAGGAGTGCATCACCATGTCTGACCCCCTTCTGGTTTTTGAATCTTATTAGTAATTTGTTACTAGCCTTATTTATGGTGGCACACACCTTTTTTTATAAACTTAATTTTTTTTTCTGATTTATTTTTATTTATTTATTAGAGAGAGGGAGGGAGAGAGAGAGTATGGGCACATCAGGGTCTCTACCCATTGCAAACAAACTCCAGATGCAAGCACCACCATGTGCATCTGGCTTATGTGGGACCTGGAGAATTGAACCTGGGTCCTTAGTTTTCGCAGGCAAATGCCTTAACCACTAAGCTATCTCTCTAGCTCCCCCTTTTTTTGAGAGACACAGAGAGAGAGCTAGAGAGAGAGAGAGAGAATGGGCAGGCCAGCAGCCTCTCAGCAGCTGTGAATGAACTCCAGACACATGCGCCCCCTTGTGGGCAAGTGTGGCATTGTGCCCTTGTGTCACTTTTTGCGTCTGGCTAAACGTGGGACCTGGAGATTGGAACTGGCATTCTTAGGCCTGGCAGGCAGGCACCTTAATAGCCAAGCAATCTCTCCAGCCCCTTATTTATTTATAATTTTGGTTTTTTCAGGGTATGGTCTTGCTGTAGCCCAGGCTGACCTAGAATTCACTATGTAGTCTCAGGCTGGCCTTGAACTCATAGCGATCCTCATACCTCTGCTTTTCTTTTCTTTTCTTTTTTTTTTTTTTTGGTTTTGCAAGGCAGGGTCTCACTCTGGCCCAGGCTGACCTGGAATTCACTATGTAGTCTCAGGGTGGCCTCGAACTCACAGTAATCACCTCTGCTTTTCAAGTATTGGCATTAAAGGTGTGTACCACTACCACGCCCGGCTGGCTTGCCTTTACAGGTGATTTGATGCTTCTCTGCTGTTTTCAATATCTTTTCTTTGGTTTTTGTATTTAGTCATTTAATTATAATATGGCAAGGAGAGATTCTTTCCTGGTAGTGTCTGTTTGATGTTCTAAATGCTTGTGTATCTACATTAGCATCTCTTTCCTTATTGGGAAAATTTTCTTATGATTTTGTTGAAAATACATATTGTGCCTTTGGAGTGAAATTCTTCTCCTTCTACTATACCCTGAATTCTTATGTTTGGTTTCTTTATAGTGTCCCAAATGTCTTAAAATTCTCACTCATGCCGTCCTATTAGCCTATGCTTCTCTTTGTTTGTGCTAAATCTGCTACCTTGTCTTCTAGTTGAGATATGTCCTCTCTTAAATTCATTCTATTAGTGAGATTTTCTACAGTATTTTTTATTTGACTTACTATCTTTTTCATTTCTAGTATTTCTATTTATTTTTTATTTATTTGAGAGTAACAGACAAAGAGGCAGATGGGGGTGCAGAATGGGCATGCCAGGGCCTCCAGCCACTGCAAACAAACTCAGATGCCACTTTGTGCACCTAGCTTACGTGGGTCCTGGGGAATCGAGCCTCGAACCAGGGTCCTTAGGCTTCATGGTCAAGCACTGAACCACTAAGCCATCTCTCCAGGCCCTCTAGTATTTCTTTTGACTTTTTTTTTTTTTCTGTTTTTGGTTTTTCAAGATAGGGTCTCACTGTAGCCCAGGCCGACCTGGAATTCACTATATAGTCTCAGGGTGGCCTTGAACTCATGGCAATCCTCCTACCTCTACCTCCCAAGTGCTGGGATTAAAGGCGTGCGCCATCACGCCTGGCTCTTTTGTTTCAATTTTTTTGACAACTTCCATAATGATAGACAATAAACCATGGTAATTCTCTCCCCTCCCTCACTTTCCCCTTTGTGACTCCACTCTCTATCATACCCCCATCAGTCTCTCTTTTATTTATTTCTTTTGTTTTCTTTTTTTCTCTTTTATTTTGATGTCATGATCTTTTCCTCCTATCTGATGGCCTTGTGTAGGTAGTGTCAGGCACTGTGAGGTCATGGATATCCAGGCCATTTTGTGTCTGGAGGAGCACATTGTAAGCAGTCCTGCCCTTCCTTTGGCTCTTACATTCTTTCCACCACCTCTTCCACAGTGGACTCTGAGCCTTGGAAGGTGTAACAGAGACGTTTCAGTGCTGAGCTCTCCCATCATTTTTAGTATTTCTGGTTGGTATTTCTTCAGTATTTCTATTTTCTTATTCGTGTCTTGTATTGACCTCCTTATTTCATGAAGTTGTTCTCCTGTGTTCTCTTGGGATTCTTTCAGGAGTTTGTTTTCTTCTTTGATTTGAATTTTTTTTTTTTTTTTTTTTTGGTTTTTCCAAGGTAGGGTCTCACTTTAGCTCAGGCTGACCTGGAATTCACTATGTAGTCTCAGGGTGGCCTTGAACTCACGGTAATCCTCCTACCTCTGCCTCCCGAGTGCTGGGATTAAAGGTGTGTGCCACCACGCCCGGCTTTGATTTGAATTTTGTAGGCATTTCATCTAAATCAGTCTCACTGGAGGTAATTTCCAATAGATTTATAATTTTTTAATTATTAATTTTTTATTGACACCTTTTATACTTACATACAAAAACATATGATATTTCCCTCCCTTCCCCCCATTCCAGTTTAGAACACCAATCTCCATCATATCCCCTCCCTCAGATTTATAATTTTTGGTAGAATTAAATTGTCTTCGTTTTTCTTTTCTTTTCTTTTTCCCTTTTCTTTTCTTTTCCTTTTCCTTTCCTTTTCCCTTCCTTCCCTCCTTCCTTCCTTCCCTCCTTCCTTCTTTCCCTCCTTCCTTCTTTCCTTCCTTCCTTCCTTCCTTCCCTCCTTCCTTCCTTCCTTCCTTCCTTCCTTCCTTCCTTCCTTCTTCCTTCCCTCCCTCCCTCCCTCCCTCCCTCCCTTTCTTTCTTTCTTTCTTTCTTTCTTGAGGCAAGCCCAACAGACTGGCCTTTTTTTTGTTGTTTGTTTTTTTGAGGTAGGGTCTCACTGTGGCCCAGGCTGACCTGGAATTAACTATGTAGTCTCAGGGTGGCCTTGAACTCACAGCGATCCTCCTACCTCTGCCTCCCAAGTGCTTGGATTAAAGGCGTGTGCCACCACACCTTTTTTTTTTTTTTTTTAATGCAAGAGAGAGAACTGGAGCGCCAGGGCCTCCAGCCACTACAATCAAACTCCACATGCATGTGCCCCTTTGTGTACATGTGCAACTTTGCACACTTGTGTCACTATGCATCTGGCTTTCATGGGACCTGGAGAGTTGAACATGAGTCCTCAGGCTTCACAGGCAAGCACCTTAACTGCTAAACCATCTCTCCAGCCCTTGTCATTTTTTTTTGTGTTTCTTATAATGAAGAAATTTTTGCACCTTGGCTTAATTTGATGGTTGGGTCTTCCAATTACCAGCAGTATTCTTAGATGTGTAAATCAGATGTTATATATCTTCAGGGTAGGAGCCTAAGGTTCCAGGTGTGGCTCTTATATTACTCCCAGAGTAACAGCAGAAGTGACCATCGGTGTTGGATTTGCCTGCTGTGCAAGTATTCTAGTGGGCTGGGTGGAGCAAAAAACAGGCAAATTCTAAAATCCAACTGAGCAATATACATACTCAATCAAAACCAGCATGAAAGCTGGGCGTGGTGGCGCACGCCTTTAATCCAAGCACTTGGGAGGCAGAGGTAGGAGGATCGCTGTGAGTTTGAGGCCACTCTGAGACTGCATAGTGAATTCCAGGTCAGCCTGGACTAGAGTGAGACCCTACCTCGAAAAAAAAAAAAAAAAACCCAGCATGGAGTATTTATTCATGTGTAGGGATTGAAACAGATAGAGCCAGTGCACTGAGATGGCTTATCAGTTAAGGCATTTGTCTGCAAAGTCTAAGGACTCAGGCTTGATTCCCCAGTACCCACATATGGCAGAAGATGGCACATGCATCTGGAGTTCATTTGCAGTGGCTAGAGGCCTTGGCATGCCCATTATCTATCTGTCTTTGTCCTTTTCTTTCTCTCTAAGAAATATATATAGTTTTGAATACAAGTAGATTATCTGACAAAGCCAAAGACCCTAAGGGTGCACTGACTCCCACCCTTAATCCTGTTGACTAGTAGGCTGAGATTTCTGGTCTGTAATGGGTTCCAGGTCAGCCTGGGTCTGAGAGAGACCCTGCCCCCAAGAAAGACAGAAGACCAAGACAAACTGGCACTATAAATTAGGAACTAGCAAAAGCAACAAAAGCCAACCAAAAAGCTGACCAAAAGTACATCAATCAAATCTAACACATAACCTTCCTGACATGGAAGGTGAAAACTGCATTTCCAGTGCAGGTCTATGTACCTGGTGTTGGTGAAGTAGGCCTTATGACCTTTTGGGATGGCTTCCAGTCTCACCTATGCTGAGTGCCACCTGGTTCCCTCTTTGTTGTGCTGTGGGCTCTGCTAGGCTGGTTGGGTTGGTGGATCTGCTGTCCCGATCTGCTGTGCTGGGTGCTGTGTGTCTAGTTTTGTTTTTTTAAATAAATTTTTTAAAAATAAAATTTATTTATTTTTTATTAACAACTTCCATAATTATAGTCAATAAACCATGGTAATTCCCCCTCTTTCCATCATATCCCCTCCCTCTCTCAATCAGTCTCTCTTTTATTCTGATGTTGCTATCTTCTCCTCCTATTATGATGGTCTTGTGTAGGTAGTACCAGACATGGTGAGGTCATGGATATCCAAGCCATTTTGTGTCTGGAAGGATGCACTGTAAGGAGTCCTACCCTTTTGGCTCTTACATTCTTCCTGCCACCTCTTCTGCAATGGACTGTGAGCCTTGGAAGGTGTGATATAGATGTTTCAGCGCTGAGCACTTCTATCATTTCTTCTCAGCACCATGGTGCCTTTTGAGTGATCCCAGAGGTCATTGCCATCTGAAAAGAGAAACTTCTCTATCCAAAAGTGAGAGTAGCATTAATATATGATATGAACAATAAGAAAAGTGCTTACAGGGCAGTTTGCTGAACACAGTATGTACAATTAGCCAGACACCAGCAAGTGTTACACTCCCAGGGCTCATAGTAAATATTTATTTATTTGCAAGGAGAGGGGAGAATATAAATGGGAGAATAGAGGCACTAGGGCCTCTTGCCACTGCAAATGAACTCCAGATGCATGTGCCACATTGTGCATCTGGCTTTATGTGGGTCCTGGGAGATTGAACGCAGGTTGGCTGACTGCAAGCAAGCACCTTAATGGTTGAGTATCACTCCAGCCCTCACCAGCAGTTTAAAAGGAAAACAGACTGAATTCATCTTTTTTTGGAGTTTGGAGCTCCAGTCTCTTTCTGCTTTTGTTTTCTGAGAAAGGGTCTCACTCTACATGCCAGGCTGACCTGAAACCTCCACTGTACCTCAGGCTGCTATTAAGTTCAAAGCAATCTGAGTGCTGGGGTTTCAGGCATGTGCCGCCACACTTGGCTCTTAGTATGGGTCTTTCTTTCCCAGTGGCATCTTTTCTTTCTCATTAATGCCAAGGGTTATACTCCATCCCTCAGTTCTCTTTCTACTGGTTTGATGTTATTCATTTTTGTTTTTGAATAAGCCTTTATTTGAAATAATTAGTAACATTTAAATGTTGACAGCATTTATATTGTTTAGATATAATTTTCTTTTTATGAAAAATTGTGTCTGAATAACAGGCATTCATTTCTGTGTCTTTTTCTTGATACTATCAAATGTGACTAACAGATGTTTCAGACATAGACATAAAAATGCCATGTCTGGTTCAGAGAAGGTATCACCTAGAAGTTGCCCAGAAATTCAGAAGCTAATTAATTAAAAATATCTAGGAGATGTGTATTACAATAAAGTCTGAAAAACAATGATTTTGGTATAAAAAGCTTTGTCTTTACATATTAGTCACATAGATATTGATTTAACTTATAATGCCTCATACAGACCCTGTGGTGATGATGATAATGATAATGATGGTGATAATGAGGATCATGATGGTGGGTGTAGCATGATGGGTCCTTTATATTATAGCTCATATAACCCTTATAATAATGATGAGGTAGATGCTATTCAACATTAAGTAATAGAGCCCAACTTGGTAAATCTCCTTGCCCAAGACCTTACACCTAGCAAGTATTTGAACCAGGGTGCAGACCCAAACAACCTTACTCCCAAGTCCTGTATTTAATTAACATTACTTATCCTACTATTGACCTGTAAAATTCTCTAGTTTATATGTCAGTTTCTTCTCCCCAACCTTCCACTTGTCTCCCTTGTCCATTCTTAGGAACAGGGAAATTGGACATGGACTTGTCTTTTAAAATGGGTGGACGGGCTGGAGAGATGGCTTAGCGGTTAAGGCGCCTGCCTGCTAAGCCAAAGAACCTGATTCCAATCTCCAGGTCCCACATTTAGCCAGATGCAAAGTGAGGCAAGGGCACAATGCTGCACTTGCCCACAAGGGGGTGCACACATCTGGATTTCATTCACAGCAGCTGAGAGACTGCTGGTGTGCCCATCTCTGTCTCCCTCTCCCTCTCTCTCTCTGTCTGCCTCTGTCTCCAAAAATAAATAAAGTTAAAAAAAAATGGGTGGACTATCATTTACAGTATTTCAGAGCAAGTTTGAATCATCAAATCCAGAAGTCTTCTTTTCTTCAGCTTTTGCCAAAAATATGTATTTATTTTAGTTGAATTTCCTTCCCTTTTTAAAAAATATATTTGATTTATTTTATTACTTATTCGAGAGAGAGAGAAAGAGGGAGAGAAAAAAAGAGGGAGAATGGATGCACCAGGGCCTCCAGCCACTGCAAACGAGCTCCAGATACATGCGCCCCCTTGTGCATCTGGCTTTCATGGGTCCTGGAGAGTCGAACCCGGGATCCTTTGGCTTTGCAGGCAAATGCCTTAAGTGCTAAGCTATCCCTCCAGCACCCTGGGTGTGATCTTGCTGAAGCAAGGCAGCACCTCTGATAACCTGGAAAATGCTCAGTACTCTTTATGCCCTTGGCATTTGACTTCTGCTGCCAATTGGGAGCCACTTTCCTTAACATCCTTCTGTCTTGTGTCTGTAGAACACTGCTGGGGACTTCTGTTTGGAAGAAAATAGTCATCAACCTCTGCAGAACATAACTGAAAACCAGCTGGTACAGCCTGCCCTCTTCCAGCAAAGAGGGGGAAAAGGTATGCTGATGTAGATTAAAAACAAAACATCTTTTTCATAGCAACGTTAATGGATTTTATGATATATCTATGTTTTTTTTTCTTTTTGAATTTTTTATTTTATTTTATTTGAGAGAGAGAGAGAGGCAGATAGAGAGAGAATGGGTGCATCAGGGCCTTCAGCCACTGCAAACGAACTCCAGACACATCCACCCCTTGCGTATCTGGCTTACATGGGTCCTGGGGAACTGAATCTGGGTCCTTTGGCTTCACAGGCAAACACCTTAACCACTAAGCTATCTCTCCAGCCCTGTTCTTCTTCTTCTTCTTCTTTTTTTTTTTTTTTTTTTTTTTTTTTTTTGCATTTTTGTTTATTTGTATTGTTTTTCAAGGTAGGGTCTTGCTATAGCCCAGGCTGACCTGGGATTCACTACCTAGTCTCAGGCTGGCCTTGAATTCACAGAGATCCTCCTACCTCTGCCTCCTGAGTGTTGGGATTAAAGGCATGCACCACTGTGCCCAGCAGAGAGAGAGACAGAGAGAGGGAGAGAGAATGAAAATGGCCATGCCAGTACCTCTAGCCACTGCAAATGAACCCCAGATGCCTGTGCCCCCTTGTTCATGTGTACTAAGGAATTGAACTGAATTTGTTATGCTTTCCAGGCAAGCACCAAAACTTCTCAGTCATCTCTCTAGCCCTGTTTTCTTTTTAATTATGAATTATTGAATTTATTTGAGGAGAAATATTGTCTAGGAAAAGGCTGGGTTATTTACACAACACACACACACACACACACACACACAAGATCAGAAATAGTGAAGGACTTAGAGATCAAAGATAAACATTACATATAACTAGAATGAGAGGGGACCCCCAAACATGACAAAGATAGAAGGCAAGAAAAAAAACCAAACCCAAGTTTAGGTTAAGTATTCTCCCCTTCCCACCCAGCCAGTCTGGGAAGGAGGGAATGACTCACATGGACGCTCAGGCCAGGTCACAGGGAACAAGGAGGAGAAGAACCTGGAAAGAGGGCCTGGGCCATGTGTGTAACCACCTTTATGTGGATCAGACAGCCAATCAACGTGAGCCTCCTCATCTGGCTCAGGTGTGTAAGCAGAGATATGATTGGTTCGGACTTGACCCGGAGGCTGTCCCAGAGAGGCCAAGCTGAAGATGCAGTTTCCATTGGATGTGTCACTGGCAGCTGTCTTGGAGAGACGGATCAGACCCAAGTCTGAGTTTTGTCAGGGTGGACAGAATGGTATCTCCTTGTTTTCTCTTGGGCTTCTGTCCCTAAGTAACTGCCTGAAAGAAGCTAGCTTTCTCCCATTTCCCCTTCATTTCCCCCCTGCAGGGAAGAAATGAAGTGCTGTAGAGGAAGTGGCAATGGGCATTCTGTAACTTCAAGCTGAATGGGGCTCAGGATGTTGCATTAAGAGTCTTTCCCGGAGGAGAACTGTGTAGAAGCCCAAGGAACTTGTGAGCCAGTGTGATGTCTCGTGGTCTTTTGTCTTTTAAGCTGAGAACGTATTTAGAAACAACAGTTCAAGGCAGTAGAAATGGTTTTGCTCCATTGAAATGAGACAAGTTTAAGTGGAAGCTTGATGCGGAAAATCGATTGAGACTTATCTGCTCACTTGAAACAGTATGTTAAGTCTTCCATGGGTTTTGTCACATAAGAAGCCTGTTGGTGGGAATCTGGGTCTTTCAGGTGAGCCTGTATGGGTTTAACTATGACAGCTTGATTTCGCCCTCATTGGCCTAGCTACAGTCATAAAAAAATCAGCAGTTAAGGAAACCATTAAGATTTTTTTTCTTAAAATATTTTATTTTTATTTGTTTATTTATTTGACAGGGAGAGAGAGAGGGAGAGAGAGAGAGAGAATGGCGCGCCATAGCCTCCAACCACTGCAAAAGAACTCCAGGCACGTGCGCCCCCCGCCCCTCCTGTGCATCTGGCTAATGTGGGTCCTGGGGAATGGAACCTAGGTCCTTTGGCCTTGTAGGCAAATGCCTTAACCACTAAGTCATCCCTCCAGCCCAAGATTTTTTTTTTTTTACGTAGGGTTTCACATTAGCCCAGGCTGACCTGGAATTCACTATGTAGTCTCAGGGTGGCCTTATACTCACAGCGATCCTCCTACCTCTGCCTCCCGAGTGCTGGGATTAAAGGCGTGCACCACCATGCCCGGCTCAAAGATTATTTTTTGGCATGAGGCATAAGTCAATGCAAGAAGTTGGTATTGTAAATTGTAAACATAGACCCAAGAAAATGGGCTATCTGAATTGACTGTCAAACAGGGAATGTATAAGCCAAAATCTTGTTTACATTGTACATTTCTCTCTGAGTTTTTTTTTTTTTCTCTGAGCTTTTAAGACCAAGTAGGTAGCCAAATCTACTTAAATGTGTACTTTTGGAGGTCAATAGTTGCTCTTTAGGGACCTAAGAGGAGCTCTACGGCTCTATCATGTTATTTGTGCTGCCTGTTCTGATGAGTCAGGGCCATGCTGACCAAGTGGCTTCTCATGGAGGCTTTTCTTCTGCTTTAACTCTCCTCTGGCAGACTGTGCGCTGTTTGGAGTCAGTTCCTGGGACCTCCATAATCTCTTTGATGAAGAGAATAGGTGACTTACTAGAGATTTCAGACAAGCTGGGAGTGTCCTGTCATTTCTTGTGGCCTATTTGAACCTGGGAGCAGGAACCAAAATATTGGTTGTACTTTAAAAAAATATATTCATCTATTGAGAGAGACAAAAGAAAAGAGAGGCCGATAGAGAATGCGCACACCAGGGCCTTCAGCCACTGCAAACGATCTCCAGACGCATGCGCCACCTTGTGCGTCTGGCTTACATGGGTCCTGGGGAATCGCACCTGGGTCCTTGGGCTTCACTGGTTAGCAATCCTCCTACCTCTGCCTCCCAAGTGCTGGGACTAAAGGCGTGTGCCACCATGCCTGGCTCTTTGTTTCTCTTCCCTTCTTTTCTGTGAAGGTCAGGTTGGATAATTGTAATTTCTAGGTGGCACTGCAGCCAGGCTTTCTGACAGAAAAAAACAATAAAGTCTCTTTTTGAGGCTCATCGGATCTAACTGAGCCCATGTTTTAAGGATGTAATGTACTAGCGACTTAGGTATGTTGGAGGCAGATTGTTTCAGCTAAACTGAAATGGAGGAAGATATTTCAAGGTTTTTGCCCATCTCCTTGCCAGGAGGAGCCTGGGACTGAGATTTCCTGTTACCAACTCTGTCAGGGTTTTGAGATGGGCTCCTCCTCTGTGGTCTTTGGTATTCCTGGTGTTTTAAAAACTTAATCACCTGACCTTTTTTTTTTTTTTTTTTTTTTTTTTTTTTGGTTTTTCGAGGTAGGATCTCACTCTGGTCCAGGCTGACCTGGAATTCACTCTGTAGTCTCAGGGTGGCCTCGCACTCACAGCGATCCTCCTACCTCTGCCTCCCACGTGCTGGGATTAAAGGTGTGCGCCACCATGCCCGGCTCACCTGATCTTTTACAAAGGGCTTTATGACAGTATCTGGTATAGCCTCTAAGCAAACCTGATTGTTGTCTTTTATAAATACAGTTTAAGGATTTTGTAACCTGGTCAAATACCTTGAGACTCAGTTTACCCATTTGATCCCTCCATCTAGCAAAAGATTCTGACAAGTGACTTTAGTTGATCATAAGCAAGAGATTAATACTACCTTTGTGCTATTTGGTTTCCTTTTTTTTTTTTTTTTTTTGAGGTAGGGTCTCACTCTAGCCTAGGCTGACCTGGAATTCACTCTGTAGTCTTAGGGTGGCCTTGAACTTATGGTGATCCTCCTACCTCTGCTTCCCGGGTGCTAGGATTAAAGGCGTGCACCACCACACCCGGCTTTGGTTTCTGTTTTTTATGAGAGGGAGAGAGAGAGAGGGAGAGAATTGGTGTGCTTGGGCCTCCAGTAACTGCAATTCAACTCCAGATGTGCATGCCACCTTGTGCACATACCCAACCTTGGGCATGCATCACCTTGTGTGTCTGGCTTATGTGGGATCTGGGGAGTTAAACATGGGTCCTTAGGCTTTGCAGATAAGCACCTTAACCACTAAGCATCTCTCCAGCCCTGGTTTCCCTTTTGTGTTCTTGTCACCTTTCAGAGGACCAGCCTGAACTCTAAGGAGTCATTGGGAAACATGAATTGATTTTAAAATCTGCTTGGGCTGGGCATGGTGGTGCACTTGGGAGGCAGAGGTAGGAGGACTGCTGTGAGTTTGAGGCTACCCTGAAACTACATAGTGAATATCTGGTCAGCCTGGGCTGACCCTACCTCGAGACCCTACCTTGAAAAACGAAAAGTAAAATAAAATAAAAATAAAATCTGCTTGGGTCTGAGAAAGGGGAGCACTGGATGCTGAGCTCACAGCCAGCTTATAACATCTTTAAGCAGGACATGGCAATCTGCCAACTGGAATCAAGAACAAGAAGGACAGAACAGAGGACTAAACATCTTAGCATATTAAACATTAAATTGACTAGGAAAGATAGAAGAATGGTTAGTCTCTTATTAGTAAGTTATTTAAGTGGTGGAATAAGCAAGATTAGGAGCTTTTTTTCTAGACTTCTAGTTTCAAAGGAATCTCCCCACAAAATGGGCCTGGCACATGTGTGGCAGCTGTAGAATGACATCTGGTATGTGTTTGACACCAATATAGACCCTGCACACATGGCTGGAACCTATACTTGAAAGGAGATGACGATGTTGAAGGTCTTCAATCATTCTCATCCTCTCTCTTTTTTTTTTTTTATTTACTTATTTGAGAGAGAGAGAGAGAGAGAGAGAGAACAGGCACACCAGGGCCTCCAGCCACTGCAAATGAACTCCAGATGCATGCACCCCCTTGTGCATCTGGCTTACGGGGGTCCTGGGGAGTTGAACCTGGGTCCTGAGGCTTTGCAGGCAAATGCCTTAACCGCTAAGCCATCTCTCCAGCGCCCCCCCCCCCCTTTCATTCTCATCCTCTATCTTCCCCAAGGCATCTCCCAGGGTCTGGCTGCCTGACAGATGCTGGCCACTGTCAGCGACCAAGGGAAGAAAAACTCCCTCACTTGTGCTGGCCATCTTTCTACTCTAGTTGAGATATCCTTTGTGCTTTTACCCCAGGAATGAAAAAAAAAATGGAATGTGAAAATTTTACCAAGGTAACATGTCTATTATTTATTTAATCTTGTGCCCCACATGGAAATTCTAGAACATCCTCACAAGCATGGGGACAGATGAGAACACAGGGCTTATCTGGATTTGTATTAAGTTGATAAGAACTGGGGTTAGCCTGAAAATCTTAGCTTCTTCTGAAAAGAGATTGATTTTAGGTAAGTTCTCGTTTTTCTAGGTTGCTTTTCTAATCCTCTGCTCAACCATAACCCACAAAAACTTTGATAACTACCTTTTAAAAAAAACTTTTAAACATTTTTTATTTTCATTTATTTATTTGACAGAGAAAGAGGGAGAGAGAGAGAATGGAGAGAGAGAGAATGGGTGTGTCAGGGCCTCCAGCCACTGCAAACAAACTCTGGACACATGCACCCCCTTGTCATCTGGCTAACGTGGGTCCTGGGAAATCGAATCTGGGTCCTTTGGCTTTGCAGGCAAATGCCTTAAACGCTAAGCCATCCCTCAGCCCCCCTTTTAAAATAGGATCATTAAGAGAAACCACATTTAATTGATAATCTGAGATCTAGGACTTAACCATTCTATCATTGTAAAGTTATTTTCTTTTCTAAAAAAATATAATTTTTTTGTTGTTATTTTTTTGAGGTAGGGTCTCACTGTAGCTCAGGCTGACCTGGAATTCACTATGTAGTCTCAGGATGGCCTCAAACTCACAGCGATCCTCCTACCTCTGCCTCCCGAGTGCTGGGATTCAAGGTGTGCACCACCATGCCCGGCTAAAAATTTTTTATTTATTCTAGAGAGACAGAGGGAGAGAGAGTCAGAGTCAGTAAGTTATAGGTGTGCTAGGGCCTCCTGCCACTACAAAGGAACTCCAGATGCATGCACCACTTAATGCATCTGGCTTTATGTATGTACTGGAGAATTGAACCCAGGCAGTCAGGCTTTGCAAGCAAGCACCTTTAACCACTGAGCCGTCTTCCCAGGTCCTTAATGTTATTTTCTTTTTTTTTTTTTTTTTTTTTTTTTGGTTTTGTGAGGTAGGGTCTCACTCTGGTCCAGGCTGACCTGGAATTAACTATGTAGTCTCAGGGTGGCCTCGAACTCTCGGCGATCCTCCTACCTCTGCCTCCCGAGTGCTGGGATTAAAGGCATGCGCCACCACGCCCGGCCTTAATGTTATTTTCTAAAAGCATGATCATATACTTTAGTATTTATTTGTTTATTTGATGTTGGGGACCAAACCGCTGGGCATTTTTCTTTTCTTTTTTTGGTTTTTCGAGGTAGGGTCTCACTCTAGCCCAGACTGACCTGGAACTCACTATGTACTCTCAGGGTGGCCTTGAACTCATGGCAATCCTCCTACCTCTGCCTCCCGAGTGCCTGGGATTAAAGGCATGTGCCACCACGCCCGGCTCTTTTTTTTTTTAATTATTATTTTTATTGACTTTTATACTTACATACAAAAAATCCCCACCTGATATTTCCCTCCCCTCCCCCATTCCACTTTAGAACTCCAGTCTCCATCCTCCCTCTCTCCATTAGTCTCTCTTTTAATTTGATGACATCATCTTTTTCTTCTATTTTGAGGGTCTTGTGAAGGTATTGCTAGGCACTGCAAGGTCATGGATATCGAGGCCAATTTCTGTCTGGGCAGTTGCATTGTAAGAGGTCATATCCTTCCTTTGGCTCTTCCATTCTATCCACCCCCTCTTCCGCAATGGTCCCTGAGCCTTGGAGGGTGTGACAGAGGTGTTTCAGTGCTGGGCACTCCTCCATGCCTTCTTCTCAGCACTGTGTTGCCTTTTGGGTGATCCCAGTGGTCATCACCATCTGAAAAGAGAAGCCCCTGGGCATTTTTCATGCTATACAAGTACTGTGCCCGAGTTTCTTTATTGTGTGCATAAGTATGTGTTTGTGTGTGTGTGTGTGTGTGTGTGTGTGTATGTGTGGAGGTTTAAGGACAGTGTTGGAGTGTTTGTCTTCTCTTTCCACATTGCTTGAGACAAAGTGTTGTTTTCTGTTTCTGCTGCTGTGTGTGCACCAGTCTAGCTGGCCCATGAATTCTCCTGGCTCTGCTTTCTGCTGCTATAGGCACACTGGGATTATAGACGTGTGTGCCATTTTGCTTCCAGCTTTTTATGTGGGTCCTGGGGAGCTGAACTTGGTCCGGCACTTCAAGCAAAACAATAAATGATCAACTTGGCTGCTGGGTGAGAAGCAGACAGTATTTTTGTTTAGTGCTCTGGCTTTAATTCATGACATTTCTTGGTAAGTCCCTATCATTTCTCAGTTCCTAAAGTCTAGATAATATGGATGCAAATTATTGTAAAAATGCTTGAGGTTTTTGGATGAATGGTGATTCCCCAGAGACTGTCCGAAGTAGTTTGGGAATAAACTATTCTGATTTCTCACGGGGGAAGTCAAATTTGGCTGTGAGGTTTTTAGCTTCTGATGGGTCTAGCGAAAAATGATATAGCTATACAGGCCAATTCAGATGTCACGAGATAGGCATCACTTTTGTTTTTACAAATTCTGTGTGGCTAAAGAACTCCTGACCATGAAACAAACAAAATCTACACAAAAAGATGCTGTAGTACCACTTTATGTCATGATTTATTATTATTTTGAGATAGGGTCTCACTGTAGCCCAGGCTGACCAGGAATTCACTCTGTAATCCTAGGCTGGCCTTGCTCTCAGCGATCATCCTACTTCTGAGTAGGAACTTAAGGCGTGTACCACTGCACCCAATATATTTAATTTAAAAAAATATTATTTATATGAGAGAAAGAGAGAGAGAGAGGGAGGGAGAATGGGTATGCCAAGGCCTCTAGTCACTGCAAATGAACTCCAGATGCATATGCCACCTTGTGCATCTGGCTTTCACTGATACTGGGGAATCGAACTTGGGTCCTTGGGCTTCACAGACCAGCACCTTAACTACCAAGCTATCTTTCCAGCCCCATTATTATTTATTTATTTATTTATTTATTTATTTATTTATTTATTTATTTATTTATTTATTTTTGGTTTTCCAAGGTAGGGTCTCACTCTGGCTCAGACTGACCTGGAATTCACTATGTAGTCTCAGGGTGGCCTCAAACTCTCAGTGATCCTCCTACCTCTGCCTCCTGAGTGCTGGGATTAAAGGTGTGCGCCACCACACCCGGCTTATTTATTATTTATTTTTTAAATTATTTTTTATTTCTTTATTTATTTTAGTTTTTCTTTCTTTTTTAATATTTATTTATTTATTTGAGAGAGAAAGAGGTAGAGAGAGAGTGTGTGAGAGAGAATGGGCATGCCAGGCCCTTCAGCCACTGCAAATGAACTCCAGATGTATGCACCTCTTTGTGCATCTGGCTTACATGGGTCCTGGGGAATCGAACCGGGGTCCTTTGGCTTTGCAGGCAAATGCCTTAACTGCTAAGCCATCTTCTCCAGCTCCCCATTATTTTTTAAATTTAAGGCACTTTGCAGCTCCAGAGATCCCTTTTAACCTAAGCTATAACTATAAATTTCTCTTAATATTATTTTCTATTTGCACTCTATTTTTTCCTCAGGGTTGTGCTGTAGCCCAGGCTGACCTGAAATTTACTATGTAGTCTCAGGGTAGCCTTGAACTCATGGTGATCCTCCTACCTCTGCTTCCCAAGTGATGGAATTAAAGGCGTGTGCCACCACTCCCTATTTTCCATGTTACAAAGTACATATAAAAGGTATGATGAAATACCTGTTTTCTATACTAACAGGAGCTACAGGAGGAGAATTATGAGTTCAAAGCTAACCTAGTCTACATGACAAGTTCAAGTATGAGCCAGGACTACAATACATAGTGAAACCCTATCTCTGAGGGGTAAAAATCTCTGCATCTCTTTCCTGATTTGCCTTGACTTGTTTGAACACAGCACCTTCAAAGGACTAGCTTTCTGGAAATGGCTTCTGAAGCATCTCTTTAAAACCATAGAACTTTGCATTCCATTTTATTTAATTTATTTGGAAGCAAAGAAAGACAGACTGAAAGATACAGAGAGAATGGGCATGCCAGGGTCTCTAGCTACTGCAAATGAACTCCAGATGTCTGTGCCACTTTGTGCATCTGGTTTTATGTGGGTACTCGGGAATTGAACCTGGGCCGTCAGGTGCCTTAACTGCTGAGCCATGTCTCCAGACCCTGCATTCCATTTTAGTCAGCCTTATTGTTCTGTAGAACGTTTAACATGACATGAAACTAGGGTTGAGATTTAATTGACCACAGACCACAGGACAAATGGGGCCCCAGATTAACAAGCCCTCAGACTTCCCCAGTACAGGACTTTGACAATTTCAGCAATAAACAAAACAAGGTCGAGTCAGAGGAGGAAACCAGCCCCAGTGTAGAGCTTCAAACACCCTTCTCTAGGGCCTTCTTTGAGTACCCCACATGGCCTTGACCCTGTCTCCCTGTATTGCAGGCCGGAGGAAGCTGAGACTGTTTGAATACCTGTATGAATCCCTGTGTACTCCGGAGATGGTGTCTTGCATTCAGTGGGTCGATAAAGCCAAAGGCATCTTTCAGTTTGTATCAAAAAACAAAGAAACACTTGCTGAGCTTTGGGGAAAGAGAAAAGGCAACCGGAAGACCATGACTTACCAGAAAATGGCCCGAGCCCTGAGGAACTATGCAAGGACGGGGGAGATCACCAAAATCCGGAGAAAGCTGACCTACCAGTTCAGCGAGGCTATCCTGCAGAGGCTGGCCCCGGCCCACCTCCTGGGGAAAGAGATCTTCTACTCACAGTATGTGCAGCCCTATCAGGACTATCTCAGTTTTAACAGCTGGAATGGAAACTGCTATGCGTATACCAATTACCACGACCTAAGTCTGCCCACTTGTTAACGGTAGCTCCTTTCTTGCCTTCAGAAAAACTCCAAGCTGGGCTGGGGAGTTGGCTCAGCAGTTAAAGGCACTTGTTTGTAAAGCCTGACACCTGGGTTTGATTTCCCAGTACCCACCTAAAGCCATATGCCCAAAGTGGTGCATGTGTCTGGAGTTGGTTTGCAGCAGCAGGAGGCCCACGTATGCCCATTCTCTCTCAAAATAAAGAAAGAAAAATTCTAAGCTTCAGGACTGTTTTCTTAAAGCAAAGACAGCCGTCTAACATATCCATGGTTCCACATCCATGGCTTCAGCCCCTGCCCCCCATGGATCAAAATAAATGTCTACTAAGCATGTGCAGGTTTTAATTGTCATTATTTCCAAAATGATACAATATGACATGGATCTAGATATAGATATAGAGGTGCTAAAAGCAATCTAGAGATGATCTAAAGTGGTTGAGAAAGATGTTTCTAGATTTATATAATGGACTCTAGTATCCATGGATTTTGGTATCTGAGGAATGGATCTCCCCAGAGATAGATACTGAAGGAAAATTGCACTGAAGAGAAAAAGCCAATTAAAAAAATTACTTTTGCTGGGCATTGTGGTGCATGCCTTTAATCCCAGCACTACAGAGGCAGAGGTAGGAAAATCACTGTGATTTTGAGGCCAGCCTGCGACTATATAGTAAATTCCAGGTCAGCCGAGGCTAGAGCAAAATCATACCTTGAAAAATAAAAAAAACAAAAAAATTAAAAACTAGGGCTGGAGAAATGGCTTAGTGGTTAAGGCACTTGTCTGCAAAGTCAAAGGACCCAGGTTTGATTCCCCAGGACCCATGTAAGCCAGATGTACAGGTGGGCAGCACTACATCAGGTCTTACTAGTTTAATTTTTAACTTTTTTTTTTTATTGACAACTTCCTTAATTGTAGACAATGTTCCATGGTACTTCCCTCCCTCCCCCCACTTTCCCTTTGAAACTCCACTCTCATCATATCCCCTCCCCTTCTCAATCAGTCTTAACTTTTTTTTTTTGGTTTTGCAAGGTAGGGTCTCACTCTGGTCCAGGCTGACCTGGAATTAAATATGTAGTCTCAGGGTGGCCTCGAACTCTCAGTGATCCTCCTACCTCTGCCTCCCGAGTGCTGGGATTAAAGGCGTGTGCTACCACGCCTGGCTTGTTTTTGTTTTTTTAAATCCCAAATGCTGGGACTAAAGGTGTGTGCCACCACATCAGCTAGCTCAATATTTTGGAACTTAGCTCCTTACCCATTTTAGGATCTATAAATACTTCCTGTCTGGTTGTCTGTTCTCTCTTGTTTCCTTGTCTATGCAGAGCATTTTCTTTTATTAAGTTCTATTTATTTTTGCTTTTACTGTTTGTGTTTTAGGGGTCATCATGGAAATTTCTGCTGAGACCACTGTCATGGAAATTTACTTTTATTTATTTATTGCTTTTTCTTTTTTTTTTTTTTTTTTAGAGAGAGAGAGAGAGAAGGAGAGAATGGTCAGAATACTAGGGCCTCCAGCCACTGCAAACAAACTCCAGATGCATGTGGTACCTTGTGCATCTGGCTTATGTAGGTACTGGGGAGTCAAGCTTTGAACCAGGGTCCTTAGGCTTCACAGTCAAACACCTAACCACTAAGCCATCTCTCCAGCCCTTGTTTTGTTTTTTGAGGTAGGGTTTTGCTCTATGCCAGGCTGAACTCACCATGATCCTCCTACCTCTGCCTCCCAAGTGCTGGGATTAAAGGTGTGTGCCACCATGCCCAGCTGAAATTTACTTTGTATGTTTTGGATCTAGTTTTGGATCTTTATGTCTTAACCCATTTTGAGTTGGTTCTTGTATCCTGGTGATGAGTACACTCATTCTTCTGTGTTAATTGTGGATTTGACTGGATTAATAAATGCCAAGGGAGTTGGGCTTGGCACAGGCCTGTAATTCTAGTTATTCGGGAGGTTGAGGCAGGAGGATTGCAAGTTCTAGACCTACTTGAGTTACAGAGTAAGTTAAAGGCAAGGCTGAACAACTTAGTGTGACACCACTACACACATACACAACCACTTAGGGGATGAGTGAAATACACCTTTGGGATTATCTATAATGCCAATTCCAGATAATTAGGTCAAAAGGACTCTGACTTAAGCAGTGGATTCTAATATTATGATGGTATTATTACAAAGTGGTGAAAGGTAGGAGATGGGGCCTTATGATTTGTATGTAAAATGTCTTCCATAGTCTTTTTTTTTTTTTTTTTTTTTTTTTTTTGAGGTAGGGTCTCACTCTAGCTCAAGCTGACCTGGAACTCACTCTGTAGTCCTATGCTGACCTTGAACTCATGATGATCCACAAACCTCTGCTTCCTAAGTGCTGGGATTAAAGGTGGTGTGCACCACCACTCCTAGCTTCTATAGTCTGTAATTTATTATATTATATATATATTATAACAGGTTATACTCTTTTATCCCCTCTCCCCTGCTCCTGTTGTCCTAGGGGCGGGGCTTCTCAGTGGAGTTATGCTATTCACTGTGAGTCATGAAGGCTTCAGTCAGTCCCTGTGGGATAGCGGGGTGGGGGAGTGGAGGGAATCATGTCTCAGTATATTTCTACCCAGTCTGTTTCTCTTACAATCTTTCCGCCCCCTCTTCTGCAATGTTCCCTGAGCCATGGCAGGCTTGTTGGCAGTCTGTTTAGTATTGAATTCTCTGTAGCCTCTGGATTTCTGCTTTGATAGTTTTTTTTTTGTTGTTGTTGTTTTGTTTTGCAAGGTAGGGTCTCACTCTGGTCCAGGCTGACCTGGAATTAACTATGCAGTCTCAGGGTGGCCTCGAACTCTCGGCGATCCTCCTACCTCTGCCTCCCAAGTGCTGGGATTAAAGGTGTGCGCCACCACGCCCGGCTCCTTTGATAGTTTTTGATTGATCACTGTGTCTGTCACCATTGCTCTGGAGCTGGTTGTCAGACTAGTAGTAAGAGCAGCCAGCATTCATGTCACTGTTTCCTCTGTAATTTCTCTTGTGCCCTGGCAAATGTGGTAGAGGTGGTATGTCTCCTGGTGAGCAGTCATCTATCTTCCTTTTTTTTTTTTGTTTTTTCAAGGTAGGGTCTCACTCTAGCTCAGGCTGACCTGGAATTCACTATGTAGTCTCAGGGTGGCCTCGAACTCACAGCGATCCTCCTACCTCTGCCTCCCAAGTGCTGGGATTAAAGGTATGTGTCACCACACCTGGCTCTTATCTTCCTTTTTTTTTAATATTTTATTTATTTGAGCGAGAGAGTGAGAGAAGAAGATAGAGAAAGAGAAAGCCTGGGCTAAAGTGAAACCCCACCTCAAAAAAAAAATCATAACAAATGTTGGCAAGGTGTGGAGAAAAGGGAATCTTTATGTGCACCACTTTGTGTATCTGGCCTCAGCCTTAGGAAAATAAAACAGATATGAAAGTAGAAGGGGAACTATTAGGGAAGAGGAAGAGGAACAGTGGGAGGGAGGAAGGAGAGCAAAAGGGGAGTGCACAGTGAAAATGGTCATTGTACATCCATAATACACATGTGTGAGAAATGTCATGATTGGACCATTGACCTATGCTTATAAAATTTTGCTTTGTTTTGTTTTTCAAATATATTTTATTTATTTATTTGAGAGAGTGAAAGAGGCAGAGGGAGGGAGAGAGAGAATGGGCACACCAGAGCCTTTAGCCCCTCAAATGAACTCCAGATGCATGCACCCCCTTGTGCATCTGACTTATGTGGGTCCTGGAGAATCAAACCAGGATCCTTTGGCTTTTCAGGCATGCACCTTAACAGCAATGTAGGGTCTCACTGTAGCCCAGGCTGACCTGGAATTCACTCTGTATTCTCAGAGTGGCCTTGAACCCCTGGAGATCCTCCTACCTTTGCCTCCCGAGTGCTGGGATTAAAGGTGTGCACACCACACCCGGCTTTTTTGTTTTTGTTTTTGTTTTTGCTTTAAAGGTAGTGTCTCTATCCCAGGCTGACCTGGAATTCAATATATATATATATATATATATATGCATCATCATATATCACAAATATATACATGATTGTCAAGTAAAAATCAAACAACCTTGAGTGGACAATTTAAGCTTATGTTTTCTCTACACTTCCACTCATGGTGCTAAAAAAATGATGGTGGTCTCAGGAAAATATACCACCGAAATAATAACCCTCTGAAGGTCACATCTATCATAAATCATTTTTTGTTTCGTGTGTGTGTGTGTGTGTGGGGGGGTGGTATCAAGGTCTTTTGCTATCCTGTAGTTGAGCCACAAGGAGGCGCTGCTACCTTATCTCTTATGCTCAATCTCGGAACTAGATCTCCTTCTTGAGGTGAGAAAAGTGGGAGAGACTAGCAAACAGTAAACAGAGAAACTTGAATACAGGCAGTCTGGTGCTCTTATGGACACCTTGGTGGCACAGTGCTCTGTCTGTAGGTGTTTCTGTCAGCTTCACCTCTTGCGAATCTCACAGGCTGCCTCGCTCTCCAGGCCTTTTTTTTTTTTTTTTTTTAATGTA
Organism: Orientallactaga sibirica; assembly: GCA_036365145.1. Taxonomy (NCBI): domain Eukaryota; kingdom Metazoa; phylum Chordata; class Mammalia; order Rodentia; family Dipodidae; genus Orientallactaga; species Orientallactaga sibirica. The sequence continues at coordinate 9,360,047 of JAEOAD010000012.1, read as the reverse complement.
TTTATTTGAAAGAGAAAGAGAGAGAGTGCCTGAAATAAATATTTTCCCTCCATAAGCTGCTTCTCGTCAGGAGTGTTTGTATAACACCAACAAGAAGGTAACTGTAGAATATGGTCATAATTGATGGGAATTAGGAATATTTTTAAAATGTTTTATTTATTTATTTATTTATTATTGGTTGGGCTGTCAGGCTTTGCAGGCAATCACCTTTATCACTAAGCCATCTCTCCAACCCCCAACTTTCTGTCCTTTTTTTTTTTTTCGAGGTAGGGTCTTGCTCTAGCTCTAGTCAATAGCAAATGTTAAAATCTGGATTTGGTAATCACAGCCCTCTGAACTCATTTATATTAGTTAACACATTGCTGCATAGTTCTAACAAAAAATTATATATATATATACATCCCAGCACCCAGGTGCCTCATGTGTCTAGAGTTCATTTACACTGGCTAGAGGCCCTGCAGGGTTCATGCATTCTCTCTCTCTCAAATAAATAAACCAATAACAAATAAATAAATAAAAATATTTTTAAAAACATTCCTAACTCCCATCATATGACCATACAATACAGGTACCTTCTAGCTGACCTGGAATTCACTATGTAGTCTCAGGCTGGCCTCGAACTCACAGCAATCCTCCTACCTATGCTTCCTGAGGGCTGGGATTAAAGGCATGGGTCAACTTTTTGTTTTGTTTTGTTTTGCGAGGTAGGGTCTCACTCTGGTCCAGGCTGACCTGGAATTAACTATGTAGTCTCAGGGTGGCCTCGAACTCTTGGCGATCCTCCTACCCCTGCCTCCCGAGTGCTGGGATTAAAGGTGTGCGCCACCATGCCTGGCTGGCCAACTTTTTTTTTTTTTAATTTTTATTTTATTTATTTGAGAGAGACAGAGAGAGAGAGAGAAAGAAGCAGGGGGGAGGGGTAGATAGAGAGAATGGGCATTCCAGGACCTCCAGCCACTGCAAACAAACTCCAGACTACCTTGTGCATCTGGCTCATGTGGGTCCTGGGGAATCAAACCTGAGTCCTTTGGCCTTGCAAGCAAGCACCTTAACTGCTAAGCCATTTCTCCAGCCCAAATTTTTGGAAAGGTTATTAGATTGCTTATAAGATTTATGAGAAGGCTGGAGCACATACAGCCAGACAAGGTCCCAAACCCTGCTAAAGATCTGGACAAGGTAGGACATTCCTGTCACATTGTTACCAATCTGTACATGGCTCAGTTCCTGTGATCTCGTGTGTCACTGAACAGAGCTAGCATGGTCTAGGAAGAGGGCTTCTGATTGGCTGAGGCAAAGTCATGTGCCCATGTTGGGCATTAAAGAAATCAGAAAATTAATTATCTGGAATTTTTTAAAATTTATTTATTTATTTATTTATTTGAGAGAAAGAGGCATAGAGAATGGGTGCGCTAGAGCCTCCAGCCAGTGCAAATGAATTCCAGATGCACGCGCCCCCTTGTGCATCTGGCTTACATGGGTCCTGGAGATTTGAACAAGCATTCTTAGGCTTCACAGGCAGGTGCTTTAACAGCTAAGCCATCTCTTCAGCCCTGGAATTTTTTTTTTTTTTTTTGAGGTATGGTTTCACTCTAGCTCAGCCTGACCTAGAATTCACTATGTAGTCCCAGGGTGGCCTTGAACTCATGGTGATCCTCCTACCTCTGCCTTCTGAGTGCTGGGATTAAAGGTGTATGCCACCACACCTGGGTCTCAGGAATTTTCAGCTTGTACACTGGTAGACTGTTTCTGCCTCCTACCAAGACCCATGAGGTCAAAAATTGCCCCTGTTATGGGCAACTGATGGCACCAGAGATGGAGTGGAGAATCAGAAAACGTATTCATGCCAGGCATGGTGGCATACGCCTTTAATCCCAGCACTCAGAAGGCAGAGGTAGGAGGATCACCATGAGTTCGAGGCCACCCTGAGACTACAGAGTGAATTCCAGGTCAGCCTGAGCTAGAGTGAGACCCTATCTTGAAAAACCAAACCAAACCAAAACAAAACAAAAACCCAAAATGTATTCATGACAACTTAGGGGAATAACTTTGCTAAGCCTGAGTACTGAGCTCTGATAGCTCAGAGATTTAATAGACAGTATAGCAGGCAGTCTGATATCACCATGAATTCCTTACACTCTTAGTGGGTGACACATTTCTAAGGTTACATGCTTTTGGGTCACAAACAGAAAATCCCTTAGCAATCAGTCAGTGATAAAAAACATACAAAGTGGACTTTTGGTTAAGATGGTGACATAGGAACCACTCCAAAGCAGCCTAGGGGAGGGAAAAAAAAAGCAACAGAAAAATACACTTTTCTACTAAAAAGTGAAGGTATAAAAAGTAATTATTAACCACAGCACAGAAGTAGAGAGATCCAGAGTGTCAAGAGCCCACAGAAGCAGGTAGAAGCAGCTCCAGCAGCAGCAGCACCAGGTCTGTGTGGCCGCAGTCATCAGGCTCTACCTGAGCCACAGGAAAAGCCAGGTGAGGGGGTTTTCTATTTACACCAGCCTCCTTGCAAATTCAAGAAACATGAAGGGGAGGATGGCAGGGACCAGTGGAGCAGCTCGTGAGGAAGAGGATTGGAGGACCAGCGGGAGAACTTCAGCCACCATTCACAGCCTCCCCTCTCCCCACTGCCAGTGCAAGAACCAGCAAGCATCGGAGACCTGGGGAAGGGAACTCACCTACACAGCACCTGGTACAGGTGATCAAAGCAGCAACTCACTGATCCAGCCAGCCTACCTGAGCCCATAGAATAGCAAAGAGGGACCCAAGCCAGCATGTACCATAGCTGAGACCAAAGCTATACCAAAAGGTAACTGAGATTACACCAGGTCAGTAACCACCAAAAAAGCCTGGTATATAGGCTTGCATTAAAATTGCTAATTGCACATTCCTTGTCTGGGTAAATTATATGTTAAATCTCATGGATGACCAGATTTTCCATTCTTAAATAAGCTATATTTTGGGCTTATCATTTCTTGTTTCCTGAATTATAGTGCCTTTGTCTCCTCTTCTGGCATTTGTTGGGGAAGGGTCTTACTCGGTCACAAACTGACCTTGGAACCCTCTACAGACCAGAAATAGCCTCCCAGTTGACAGGATTAAGACTGTGGGGCAACACACATCCTTAGGGACTGTGACTTTGTTGGAGGATCTGTTTATCATAATACCTACTCTTATATAAATACTCTGTGCTGTTCTTCATTGGATGTGTATATTGTTTAGTTAAATTTTAGAATTTGCCTGTATTTTGTCCCACCCAGCCTACTAGAATACTCATAGCAGGCAAACCCAACACCTAGGGTCACTTTTGTGGTTACTCTGAGAATCTTAAGAGCCACACCTAGCACCTTAAGTTCTACCCTGAAGATATATAACATCAGATAGATTGACCCATCTAATAATACTGCAGATAATTAGAAAACCCAAACAGTAAATTAATCCAAGATGCAAAAATCTCTACATTATAATACAAGAAACACAAAAATTAAGACAATATAAATCCACCAAAAAGTATTAATCCATCAGAAATGACCTCCAGTGAGACTGATTAGAGGAAATGCTTAGAAAGATTTCAAAAGAATGATTATAAATATGCTCAAAGAAATTAAAGGAATCAAAGAAGACACAAGAAACCAATTTAATGAAGTAAGGAGGTCAATACAAGACATAAATAAGGAAATAGAAATAATAAGGAAAAACCAGTCAGAAACACTTGCAATGAAAAACACAGTCAGTCAAATAAAAAAATTCTGCAGAAAATCTCACCAGTAGAATGTATGAAGGAGAGAACAGAATATCTAAACTAGAAGACCAGGTGGCAGATCTAATACAGTCCAACAAAGAGAAAGACAAACTAGTAGGAAGGTATGAATGGCAATATCATGATATTTGGGACACTTTAAAAAGATCAAACATAAGAATTCAGCATATAGTAGAAGGAGAAGAATTTCACTCCAAAGGCATAGTAGATGTTTTCAATAAAATCATAGAAGAAAACTTCCCCTAAATTGGGAAAGACATGCCAATGCAGATACAGAAAGCCTTTTTAGAACACCAAACAGACAAAACCTGGAAAGAACCTCTCCTTGTCATATTATAATTAAATTACCAAATACACAAATCAAAGAAAATATATTGAAAGCAGTCAGAGAAAAAATCAAGTCACCTACAAAGGCAAGCCCATCAGGATCACAGCAGATTACTCAACACAAACTTTAAGAGCTATCCATTCAAATAGATGGAGAAATAAGGACATTCTACAATAAAAGCAGGCTAAAGCAATATTTGAATCAAAACCAGCACTACAGAAAATACTTGAAAGGATTCCTCCAAACTGAAGAGAAAGAAAAGCACACATACAAGGAATCTTAAAAAAACAAACCATACTCCAATACTAGTTAATACAAGAGAACAAAGGTAAAACCAGAAGAACTACGAAACAAGAAAAATGGCAAAAATAAATACACACCTTTCAATAATAACTCTTAATATCAATGGCCTCAATGCCCAAACCAAAGGATACAGGTGTGCAAATTGGGTTAAAAAGCAGGATCCTTCAATTTCAAACTCATGGTGGCCCTCCTACCTCTGCTTCCCAACTGCTGGGATTAATGGCACATCTCACCACACCTGACTTTTTCGAGGTAAGGTTTCACTCTAGCCCAAGCTGACCTGCAATTCACTATGTAGTCTCAGGGTGGCCTTGAACACATGGTGATCCTCCCACCTCTGCCTTTGCCTCTGCCTCTCCTGAGTGCTGGGATTAAAGGTATGTAACACCATGCCCAGCCCATTTGTTTGCTTTTTAAAAAAATTTATTTGAGAGAGAAAGAGAGAGAGAGAGAGAGAAATAGAGAAGAGAGAGAGAGAGATAGAGAGAGAATGGGTGTGCTAGGGCCTCCAGCCACTGCAAATGAACACCAGATGTGTGTGTCCCCTTGTGCATCTGGTTTACATGGGCCCTGGGGAGTCAAACCTGGGTCCTTTGGCTTTGCAGGCAAGTGCAAGTGCCTTAACTCTTTTTTTTTTTTTTTTTTTTTTTTTTTGGTTTTGCAAGGTAGGGTCTCACTCTGGTCCAGGCTGACCTGGAATTCACTATGTAGTCTCAGGGTGGCCTTGAACTCTCCGCAATCCTCCTACCTCTGCCTCCCAAGTGCTGGGATTAAAGGCATGCGCCACCACGCCCGGTGAGTGCCTTAACTCTTAAGCCATCTCTCCAGCCTTTTTATTTTTTTCCCAGGTAGGGTCTCACTTTAGCTAAGGCTGACCTGGAATTCAACATGTAGTCTTAGGCTGGCCTCGAACTCCTGGTGATCTTCCTACCTCTGCCTCCTGAGTACTGGGATTAAAGGCATGCACTGCCACGCCTGGCTATTTGTTTGCTTTTTTGTTGTTGTTGTTCATTTTTTATTTATTTATTAGCAAGAGAGAGAGAGAGAGAGAGGGGCAGAGAGAGAGAGGCAGAGAGAGAGAACAGGTGCACCAGGGCCTCCAGCCACTGAAAATGAACTCCAGATGTATGTGCCACCTTGTGCATCTGGTTTACATAGTTACTGGGAATTGAGCCTTGAACCAGGGTCCTTAGGCTTCATAGGCAAGTGCTTAACTGCTAATCCATCTCTCCAGCCCTGTTTGCTTTTAAAGCAGGGTTTCACTCTAGCTCAAGCTGACCTGGAATTTGCTTTGTAGTCCAGGATGGTCATGATCTCTGCAGTCCTCCTACCTCAGCCTCCCTGGAATCAAAGGCATGTGACCCCACACCTACTTTGCGTTTGAATCTTCAATCTGAGGCAAGATGTCCTGCATGGCACAATGCAGGTCAGGCCCTAGCCAGGCCACCTACTAGAAGAAACCAGGAAGTGGCTTCTGTGGATGTGGCATGGTGTGACAACAGCTACAGTCCCATGCTCACGAGCAACCTGCTGCGAGATGATCTGCCCAGAGACAGGCTGTCATTGGTCACAAGAAAGGAACCACCCCATACAATGATTGGCCAGCCAAACCCTTAAAAAACCCCTACACTTCCTTGAATAAACGAGTTTGCAGCAGCCTGCCCTCTGCCTGCTTCCATCCAACTCCTGGAGTCTGTGGCGTGACTCTGCACCTCTCACCCCCTACTCAGCAGAGACCCTGCAGTCCCTCCAGGGCTGGCCCTAGGAGGGACCCCAACAATGTCCCCTATAAACTCATGTGTTTTGAATGCTTCATCTCCAGCTAATGGCAGTCTGGGAGGTGGACCCTTGCTGGAGGAGGCGTGCTTTTGGGAGTTGGCTTTGGGGTGTTACAGCCACCCCCCTTTCCAGAGCTCAGCTCACTCCCTTGTTGCTGTTGTCCACCTGCTGTGGAAGAGGTGAGGTCCAGCCTTTGCTCATGCTGTGATTCTCCTGCCATCATGGAGCTTCCTCTCAAGACTCTAAGCCAGAATAAACTCTGTCTTCCCATCAGCTGCTTTTGGTCAGGTGTTTTATTCTAGCAATGATAAGGTAGCTGCAACAGTGAGTAACTCAGATTCTCTGAGTCACAATTTATTTGTTGTTTTCATGTTGTTCAAAATAAAATAACTGCATGGGTATGCCATAAGAAAAGTTCATGAGCCCAGCACTCGGGAGGCAGTGGTAGGAGGATCGCTGTGAGTTCGACAACAACCTGGGATTACAGAGTGAGTGCCAGGTCAGTCTGAACTAGAGTGAGACCCTACCTTGAAAAACAAAACAAAACAAAAATTTTTTTTAGGAGATTCACAAATAAGAAGAACACAGAAACGAGGTCCTTAAATACCAACAAACAGCATTATCTCTTCCCTGTCCACTTTCTGAGGCATCCTCCCTCCCTGTTCTACTTTGAAAAGTTCAGTCTCATTGTTTAGGAGGGGAGCGCATGCCATGCTTAGGAGAGTCTACGTGGTGCTGTGCAGCAGGGAACATTTGTTGAGCCCTTATTATGTGCCAGGCACTCTGCTAAGGGCTTTTAAGCCTTATCTGACTAAATCCACACAACCAACCATTGTGGCACCAGCAGGTATCCTGGGAGGTCTTTTGTGTCCACCAAATCTCCACCAGGACCTCAAAATAAACAACCTAAGTCAAGAGCAAAACTGCCGTCCACCGGCTCCTCACATCTCTTTCCAGCCACAGTGCTGCTCCTAAGCCCTTGCTGTGTGGACATTCTAGACGTGGTATGCAGCTGGGATCATCCAGTGAGCATCCACAATGCACGGATACAGAAAGTTCTTTCATCATACACACACACATACACACACAGTCACATTGGTTTTCTCAAGCTGGCCTCAAACTCACAGCGATCCTTCTACCTCTGCCCCCAAGTGCTGGGATCAAAGATGTGTGCCACCACACCAGCTGTTTCATAATTTAAAGCAAAACTGTCTGTGGAACACACATATCTCAGCCTCCTATGTTCCATAGGAAAGTCAGAGTCTTTTCATAAAGGGAGATACATGTGAGACCCTAAAAGGTAGTTTAAGGGGGAAAAAAAATCTCAAGTGCCTCAAAGACAATTCAAGCAGAGGACATGAAGCAGATGAAGGAGTGGGATATGTTTGACATTAGGTGGGCAGACAAGATGACCTGTGCCTGGAGAGTTTCAGGAGAAGTCAGACACCTGTGGGAAGGTCTCCCAGGCAGCTGCAGACTTGAAATAGTTCTGTCTGCAGATTGCTCAGCCTGACCGCCTGCTGACTGGCGTGTCATCAAGCACAAGCTCCTTCACACCCCAGAAAGCCTGTTCCTTCTTGTAATCAAATCTTCAGAAGTTTCCTAAACCACTTGCCCTAAACCAGTGAATATTCAAGAAAACTAAGTCACAGCCTGTATAAAAGCTTCCCTGTGACACATAAGATGCACTCTTCCACTCGTCAGTCTGTAACATCTACCTCTCCTCCGAGTTTTCATGAATTTCTACTTCACCAGGTTACAGTTTTTTTTTTATTATTATTTATTTTTATTTTTTGGTTTTTGAGGTAGGGTCTCACTCTAGCTCATGCTGACCTGGAACTCACTATGTAGTCTCAGGATGGCCTCAAATTCATGGCGATCCTCCTACCTCTGCCTCCCGAGTGCTGGGATTAAAGGCATGCGCCACCATGCCCAGCTAGGTTATAGTTATTTTTTATAAACTGGCTGAAAAATACAATAAAACAGCATTAACAAATAAATAAATAGGGGGGATGTGTTAGAGTGTCCACGTGAGGGAGCTGGAGTTGAGTGGGATGCCAGGCCTGGGGTGGGTCCCGGCCCCTAGTCCCCTCTAGGGGGTCCCGAGCCTGGGCAGCGCAACCCCCTTGCCCGGGTAATTGTGGGTTCGCCCCTACCCCAGGGTGACCATCTCATCCCCGTGGTCTACTCGGACTCCCGTGGGCACCCCGTGGCCTCGAGTGATTGTGGGGTCTCTCGGGATGGATTGGGCCCAAGACGTCTCCTTGCACGAGTGAACATGCTAGCCTCGTGTCCCCCCGCCCCCCAGTGCCGAAGCGAGGAGGCCGCTGTGCAAAGACGTCCACCCCCAGCCCAGTCGCTTGCACCTGCCAGGAGCACCGGACAGGCACTGTGGGGTCATTGTGGGTGAGGACCTGACTGTGGGGAAGACCTGCCTCATTAATAGGTTCTCTAAAGATAAGAATTACAAGGCCGGGCTGGAAGATGGCTTAGTGGTTAAGGCACTTGCCTGCAAAGCCAAAGGACCTCGGTTTGATTCCCCAGGACTGACATAAGCCAGATGCACAAGGTGGCGCATGCATCTGGAGTTCATTTGCAGTGGCTAGAAGCCCTGGTGCGCCCATTCTCCCCCCCTCCCTCTCATAAATAAATAAATAAATAAATAAATAAATAAATAAAATATTAAAAAAAGAATTACAAGGTCATCATTGGAGTGGATTTGGAGATGGGGTGTCCCCTTCAGTCTCCAACTTTGGGACACTGCTAGACAGGCGAGGTTCAAATGCACAAGCAGTCACCATTGTCTTCAACCTGACCGATGGGGAAACAGAACTTGGGTCCTTGGGCTTCACAGGCAAGCATCTTAACTACTAACTCATCTCTCCAGTCCTCTTTTTATTTATTTATTGGCTTTTTGAGGTAGGGTCTCACTTTAGCCCAGGCTGACCTGAAATTCATTATGTAGTCTCAAGCTGGCCTTGAACTCACAGTGATCCTCCTACCTCTGCCTCCCAAGTGCTGGGATTAAAAGCATGTGCCACCACACCTGGAATATCTTGTCGTTGTTTTCTTTTAGTTTATTTTATGTTTTTATTTTTCAGTGTAGGGTCTCGCTTTAGCCCAGGCTGACCTGGAATTCACTATATACTCTCAGGGTGGCTTCAAATTTACAGTGATCTTCCTACCTCTGTCTCCTGAATGCTGGGATTAAAGGTGTGCTCCACCAGGCCTGGCCATATCCTTTTGTTTGTTTGTTTTGTTTTTCGAGGTAGGGTCTCACTCTAGCTCAGGCTGATCTAGAATTCACTATGTAGTCTCAGGGCAACCTCGAACTCACAGTGATCCTCCTACCTCTGCCTCCCAACTGCGGGGATTAAAGACGTGTGCCACCATGTCTGGCTTTTTTAAAAAAAATAATTGATTTATTTATTTGAGAGTGACATACAGACAGAGAGAGAAAGAGACAGATAGATAGAGAATGGGTGTGCTAGGGCGTCCAGCCACTGCCAGCAAACTCCAGAAGCATGTGCCACCTTGTGCATCTGGTTTATGTGGGTCCTGGGGAATCAAGCCTCGAACTGGGGTCCTTAGGTTTCACAGGCAAGCACTTACTGCTAAGCCATCTCTCCAGGCCCTTTTAAAATAATTTTTTAAATTTTAATTTATTTAAGAGAGAGAGAGAGAAATGGGCACACCAGGGCCTCCATCCACTGCAAAAGAACTCCAGACATATATGCCACTTTGTGCATCTGGCTTATGTTGGTCCTGTGTAATTGAACCTGGTTCCTTTGACTTTGTAGGCAAGCGCCTTAACCACAAAGCCATCCCTCCAGCCCATATCTTGTTCTTTTTGAACAAAGGTCTTTCTATGTAGCCAGGCTGGCCTTGAGCTCACAATCCTCCTGCTTCATCCTTATGAGTGCTAGGATTATGGCTGTGTATGACCACACCCAGCTTAGGGCAGGATTTTATCCTAAAGGACATGAGAACAATCTACAGAGCTAAAGAGATAGTGCTGTCTGCACACACTTGACCACAGGATTTCATATCTCCAGAACCCACTTAAAGTTGGAGGCAATACTGAGCATCTAATCCCGGCCATTTTCCTGGAGATGGGAGGCAGAGAGAACATGGCGACTTCCGGTTCTGCTTGACCATGAGGAAGCCCTGTACTTAGGAGTTTTTGTGATGTTTCCTAAAGATGAGGGGAACTCAGAGGTTCTCCTTAAATCTATCAGTAAATCTGAACACACATATATCATGAGGCTAGATTATATCCTAAATTAGTTTTCCGGGGCAGCAATAAGAAAGTACCATAAACTGGGTGGGTTAAATCCTTGACATTTATTGTCTCATAATTCTGGAGCCTAGAAGTCCCAAATCAAGGTGTAAACAGGGTAGGTTCCTCCTGGGGGTGGAGGGAGGCTCTGTGCAGGCGGCTCACATTGCCTGGTGGGCAGCCATTCCTCCCTCTGTCTCTTTACAATGTCTTCCCACCATGTGTGTGTGTCTCGGAGTCTACATGCCCCCTTTTCATAAAGACAGTATTCATATTGGTTCAGTGCTCACCACATTCCAGTGTGGCCTTGTCTGAGCTACTTACATCTGCATCCACTCTACTTCCAGACACAGCTTGAAGCTCTCAGTGTTAGACTTCAACATGTGGATTTTGCAAGGACACAATTCAGCCCATAATATACTCACATAGAACTTTATACTTGGGCTGGAGAGATGCTTAGCGGTTAAGACGTATGCCTGCAAAGCCTAAGGATCCCGATTTGATTCTCCAGGACCCACATAAGCCAGATGCACAAGGGGGCACATGCATCTGGAGTTCACTTGCAGTGGCTAAAGGCCCTGGCATGCCCATTCTCTCTCTCTCTCTCTGTCTGTTGCTGCTTCTTTCTCTCCCTCAAATAAATAAATATTTAAAAAGAAGAACTTTATACTATGGGGCTGGCTTAAGGTGGTAGCTTGCAAAGCCTGATGGCCCAGGTTCAATTGCCTGGTACCCATGTAAAGCCAGATGTACACAGTGGCATATGTCCTGACACTCATACTCTCTCTAAAATAAATAAATAAATAAATAAATATTTTTAAAACTTCATATTTTAGCCAGGTGTGCTGGTGTACACCTTTAATCCCAGCACTTGGGAGGCAGAGGTAGAAGGATTGCTGTGAGTTTGAAACTACCCTGAGAATACATAGTGAATTCCAAGTCAGCCTGGGCTAAAGCAAGACCCTGTCTAGAAAAGCCCCCCTAAAACCTTCTTTTTTTTTTTTTTTTTTGGTTGTTTGAGGTAAGGTCTCATTCTGGCCCAGGCTAACCTGGAATTAACCATGTAGTCTCAGAGTGGCCTTGAACTCATGGCGATCCTCCTACCTCTGCCTCCCGAGTGCTGGGATTAAAGGCGTGTGCCACCACGCCCAGCAAAACCTTCATATTTTAATAACTGTATAGTGTTCCTTTATGTAGGTGTCTCGTGATCTAACAAATTGACCCTCTAATCTTGATCCATGACATTTTCTGGAAAACAAACAAACAAAAAAACCCTCTAGATTTCACACTTACTTTTATTTCTTTCTTAGGGGTCAGCCTTTGTAAGAGATACAACTTCAAGTTCAGCAATAAAAATAGAAACCCAGGGCACTGACGCCTGAGCCATAACTCATGTCAGGTCGCATCCTGCTGCCGACTGCCACTGTTTTTCCACTGTGAAACACACTAGACCAGATTCTCAAAATAGCGCTCCCTCTTCAGAGCATGCCAGCATCTCACTGGTGTTATCTGGCCCTCCCAAGTGGCCAGTAAGAATTCTCAGCTCCTCGAGCCTTGGAGTCCCTGTGCTCCTGTGCCAGGCCAGACTTAGACATCAAGGCCCAATGTCAGGGAGCTGCAGGCCGTTAGATCCATGGGATGGCAAGTGGGAATGCAGACACATGGAGCTGGCCAGCTCCCTGTCTCCACCCATGGCAAGAGATCCTGGTCTCTTACATAGGAGTGTCTGAGTTGCGGATGAAAGGTCAGGGCTCCAAGCTTGTGTTATGCTGCAAAACCCAGCCTCGCTACCTCCTGTCTTGTACTTGCTCTTTTTTTTTTTTTTTTTTTTTTTTTTTTTGAGGTAGGGTCTCACTCTGGTCCAGGCTGACCTGGAATTAACTATGTAGTCTCAGGGTGGCCTCGAACTCTTGGCGATCCTCCTACCTCTGCCTCCCAAGTGCTGGGATTAAAGGCATGCGCCACCACGCCCGGCTTTGTACTTGCTCTTACTTGTAAGTTAGAGCAGGTTTGATTAGGGCTAGTGTAGCCTAGTAGCAACAAATGTGCTTCAAAATCAGACAGACTGGTAACATTACTAGCTCTAGTGCTTATTATCCATGGGACTCTGCAAAGAACACACCCCATAAACGGAGAATAACAGCATGAAATCTATGTCTGTGGATTGGTTTCCTCTGTTGTGAAATGGGGGTGAGGATTGTACCCACTTTATAGAGTTGTAGAGAGGAATTGAGCCGTAAAAGTTTCACTTATTATTAAAAGTACTCTGGGGCTGGAGAGCTCCAACGGGATTTCTCAGTGACCTGGGAACCCAAGTATATCCACTTTCTTTTTTAAGAACCACAGCACTTGGGAGGCACAGGTAGGAGGATTGCCGTGAGTTCAAGGCCACCCTGAGACTACATAGTGAATTCTAGGTCAGCCTGGACTATATCTTTCTTATTTATTTATTTAAGAGGGAAAAAGGAGAGAATGGGCAAGCCAGGGCCTCCAGCCACTGCAAACGAACTCCAGATGCATGCATGCATCTGGCTTATGTGGGTCCTGGAGAATCAAACTGGGATCCTTTGACTTTGCAGGCAAATACCTTAACCACTAAGCCATCTCTCCAGCCCCACCATCCACTTTTTATTTTTGGTTTTTCGAAGGAGGGTCTCACTCTGGCTCAGGCTGACCTGGAATTCACTATGTAGTGTCAGGGTGGCCTCGAACTCTCCGCGATCCTCCTACCTCTGCCTCCCAAATGCTGGGATTAAAGGCGTGCACCACCACACCCGGCTTCATCCACTTCTTTTGAGACAAGACTCTCACTGCCCTGGAGCTCACCAATCAGAAACGATTCTATCCCAGTTAACCAATGAGTAGATTGGTCTTGCACAAGCGTAGGTGAAGGGTTACTTATAGGAGTGTGGGCGGTTCAAAGACAGTTAGTTAGCTTACCAAAAAGTCCCATCCCATCACGGCTGATGACTTCATTGAAGCTGTGGAGTCCAGTTTTTGGTTACCTTCCACTTTCTGTACCCTCTACCCCCTCCACCCATCCCAAGACCATGTGCAGCTGGGGGGAGGGTAGGAAGGAGTGGCAGCTGGATCCCAAGTCAAGATCCAGTGACCTTCTCTTCCTTCCTTGCTGTGTTAACTGCAATTATCATTACCGTAAACCTCGTTCTCACTGTATTATTTTATTTCATTGTCATGACTAAGGGCCGAGGTTATTTCTGCTCCATGATAGCATTGTAATGGCCATGGTATGCCTGGAGAGAAAAGCTACATTGCAATAATAATGAATATAAAAAAGATGATGAGCTATTTTTTTTTTTTTTTTTTGATGTAGGGTCTCACTGTAGCCCAAGCTGACCTGGAGCTTACTCTATAGTTCCAGGCTGGCCTCGAACTCGGTGATTCTCCTACCTCTGCCTCCCAAGTACTGGGTGGGATTAAAGGCATGCGGCACCATGTCCAGCCACGATGAGCTATTTTATAGGTTTCATGCCAAGCCTTTAAAATATGATGGGTATTTCACAAGGATAGCACAAGTCCACAGTGACTGGCCACATTTCAAGTGCTCATCAGCCTCATGGTTAATGGGTGATATACTGAACGGTGTAGGTGTGATCTCTCTAAGCCCCAAGCCCCAAGAGTGAAATCCTAGGGAAATTACATAATCAATTTTCCTATGCTTTAGTTTTTTTTTTAACCTATAACCTATAAATTGGGGAAAGGATATTACTAATCTTACTTAAAACTCTTCTGGGATTACATGAATATGTAGCTCATTGCCTGGGACAGGGTGATGTTCAATGTTAGATTTTTTTTTTTCGAGATAGGGTCTCACTCTAGCTCAGGCTGACCTGGAAATTCATTAAGTAGTCTCAGGGTGGCCTTGAACTCACAGCAATCCTCCTACTTCCTCCTCCCGAGTGCTGGGATTAAAGGCGTGCGCCACCACGCCTGGCTCAAGGTTAGATCTTACTATCATCAAAAACAAGTTTAAGCATAGCTTTATAGTGCTCAAAGCCATCTTTCAGTTGAGTCCAAGTTTGGGCTTTCGGCATGATGACCACATATCTTTCACCACATTTTGAGAAGGTGACGCGCATCTGCCACTTCAGCTTTTTCACCTGCCTTCAAGTTCACCAGAGAAAGCTGGGTCATGAGCTTTGCTCTTGCAAAGCTGGGTAACCTATAACCCGACAAAGTTCTTTACACCGTTAAGTCTGCAAATAGATTCTTATTGAATTTTCCAAACAAGCAGTATCATATTTTTACTAGGATATAAAATTAGGTTCATGTCTAGAAAATTTTCCAGATAGCTCTTTGGTGATTGCTTAAGAGATTGAAATCTTATTTCATTAGTGAAAGAAAATAGTGTGGACTGGAGGGATGGCTTGGTGGATAAGTGCTTGCCTGCAAAGCCAAAGACCCAGGTTCAATTCCCTAGGACCCTTGTAAGCCAGATGCACAAAGTGGCCCATGTGTCATTTGCAGTGGCTGGAGGCCCTGGCATACCCATTCTCCCTGTCTCTCTCTAAGAAAGAAAGAAAGAAAGAAAGAAAGAAAGAAAGAAAGAAAGAAAGAAAGAAAGAAAGAAAGAAAGAAAGAAAGAGAAAGGGAGAAAGAGAGAAAGAAAGAAAGAAAGAAAGGGAGAAAGGGAGAAAGAGAGAAAGAGAAAGAAAGAAAATGGTATCTGAATTCTCCAAACTGTGGTTTATGACCACAAATCCACATATGTCACAGAATCTATTTGAAGGCTGTGCTGGTTTGAATCAGATGTCCTCCATAAACTCATGTGTTTTGGATGCTTGGTTCCCAGCTGATGATAATTTGGGAGGTGGCGATTTGCTGGAGAAGGTGTGTTGTTGGGGGTGGACTTAGGGGTGTTTCTAGCCAGCTCCTCTTTGACAGAGCACCGCCACTCTCCTGCTGGTGTTGTCCACCTGCTGAGGCAGAGGTGAGCTCCAGCCTGTGCTCCTGCTGTGCTTCCCCTGCCATCCTGAAGCTTCCTCTCAAGACTATAAGCCAGAATAAACCCTTTCCGCCCAGCGACTGCTTTAGGTAGGGTGCTATGACCAACAACGCGAAGGTAACTGCAACAAAGGTCTAGGTGATGGGCACTCGTATAACAGCTTTTTAGTAAACAACAGACTCATTTTTGTTGGAGACCACTTAAAATATATATCATAGAAGTTTCTTGATCTCTAGTTCTTTCATTAATTTATATAATTACTCAGTAAATTGTCTAATTAAAAAAAATTGTTTGAGCTGGGCATGGTGGCAAATGCCTTTAACCCCAGCACTTGGGAGGCAGAGGTAGGATGATCACTGTGAGTTTTGGCTAACCTGAGATTACATAGTGAATTCTAGGTCAGCCTGGGCTAAAGCAAGACCTTACCTTGCAAAACCAAAACAAAAAGAAAAACAACAACAACAACAAAACCCTTTTTTGTTTGAGGCAGGGTCTCATTCTAGTACAGACTGATCTGAACTCATTCTTTTTTTTTTTAAAGTTTAAAAATTTTTGTTGTTGTTTATTTTTATTTATTTGAGAGCAACAGACAGAGAGAAAGAGGCAGAGAGAGAGAGAGAATGGGCATGCCAGGGCCTCCAGCCACTGCAAATGAACTCCAGATGCATGTGCCACCTTGTGCATCTGGCTTACATGGGTCCTGGGGAATTGAGCACTGAACTGGTTTCAGGTTTCAGGGCAAGCACTTAACCACTAAGCCATCTCTCTATCCCCCTGACCTGAACTCATTCTGTAGCCCCTGGCTGGCCTTAAACTCACAGTGATCCTCCTACCTCAGCCTACCTAACCATTGGCTTCAGTTGTCATTTTATTCAACAAGCATGTATTGAGGGCTCACTATAGGCTGGGAATTTTACTAAGCATTGAGAAATCAAGTGTAGGCAGAGCTCTGTCCATGCCCTCATGAGCTAACCATTCCTTTGGAAAAGATATGAATTCAATACTCACACAACCTTGCTAGCCAGCATAATTTCAGCTTAGTAGAGGAAAGGTTGCTCTGAGAGGGTATGAGGAAGGAATATAAGTTGGCCAGAGCTTTTTCCCTAAGAAAGTACTGCTTAGCACAAAGGCTGGATGACAGGAAGTGTTAGCCAGGTGGAAAGGAGAGGAAACTGTGTTCCAGACAAAGGAATGGCTGAAAGGGAAGTCCTGAGGTGGCAGGAGTGTGAGAGAAAAAGATGAAAAGTGGGAAGCAGGCCTGATCCAAAGAATTGATGGGGCAGTTACTTTACCTTCTCTTTGCTGAGACAAAACACCCAGCCAGAAGCAGCTTGTGAAGGAAAGGGTTTATTTCCAAGTTACAGTTTCGAGAGAAGTTTCATCATGGTGGAAAATCATGGCAGGAGCAGACATCCCAGCATCATGTCAGCAGGGAGGAAGCAGCGACAGTGAGCTACTATAAACACCTAGTGGGGCTAGACTAATCAACCAAGGCCCACCTTCAGTGAAACATTTCTGTCACCTCCCAAAGCCTCCACCAACTGGGATTTATGTCTGGAACTTCATCATAGACACATAGGGATCCTGGGGATACTCTACACTGAAACCACCACTATTGGGAACTGAAGTTTGGCTGAAGACTACGTAAGGCCAGGCATTGCAGGTGCTTCACCTCTGTTAAGGAATTTCTGTTGACACAGCAAGCACTGAGAACCTATTGAGTCAGTGTTTCTCAAAAACTTGGGGGTGCTTTTCTTTACTGGATCATAGCTTACTTTGATTCATGTATATTTAAGACAGGGTCTCAGTGTATAGCCAAGGCTGGTCTTGAACTCATACCAATCCTTCTTCTTTGGCTTTCTGAGTGCTGAGGTTACAGATGTGCACCACCATGACCCACCTTTACTTCAATTCTTATTTTTCATAGTTAAAAAAGTATTTATTCATTCAAGCGAGGGAGAGTAAGTGAGCATGAATGCACCTGGACCTAACGAACTCCAGATATATGCACCATGTTGTAGTTATCTTCTCATTGCTGAGACAAGGCACACTACCTAAAGCAGCTGATGGGAGGAAAGCTTTGATTTTGTCTTACAGTCTTGAGGGGAAGCTTCATGATGCCAGGGGAAAGCATGGCATGAGCAGAGGCTGGACACCATCTCTGCTGTAACAGGTGGCAAACAGCAGCAAGAAAGTAAAATGAACTCTGGCACGGGGATGCAACAGACCTCCTTCAGGAAGCCTCCATCTCCTGAACTACCCTCAACTGGAAGCCAACTATTCAGAACACACAAGTGTATGGGGACACTTGTTCAAATCCCCACATGCCACTTTGTGCATCTGGCTTTATGTGAGTACTGAGGAATTGAACTTGGGCCATTAGGCTTTGGAAGCAAGTGCCTTTAATTGCTGAGCCATCTCCCCCTTTAAAACATTTTTATAAAAAGATTTTATTTTTATTTGTTTATTTATTAGAGACAGAGAGAAGGAGAGAGAGAGTGAGAATGAAAATAGGTGCACCAGGGCCTCTAGCCACTGCAGATGAACTCCAGACACATGCACCACCATGTGCATCTGGTTTATGTGGGACCTGGAGAATCAAACTGGGGTCCTTAGGCTTCACAGGCACGCACCTTAACCGCTAAGCCATCTCTCCAGCCCCCATTTTTATTTTTACATTTACTTGAGAGAGAGAAAAAGAGAGAGGGAAGAGAGAATGGGTGCACCATGCCCCCTTGCTTTTGCAAATGAACTTCAGACACATGTGCCACTTTGTGAATCTGGCTTTACATGAGTAATGGGGAATCAAACCTGGGCCTTTAAATGCTGAGCCATCTCCTCAGTCCCTAAGTTGATTCTTTTTTATTTTCCCCCAAGGTAATGTCTCCCTCTAGTTCAGTCTGACCTGGAATTCACTGTTTCATTTCAGGGTGGCCTTGAGCTCATGGCGATTCTCCTACCTCTGCCTCCAAAGTGCTGGGATTAAAGGTGTGCACCACCACACCCAGCCTAAACTGATTCTTTATATGGTAATTCTTTATAATGGTAATAAAATAAAAATGTCAGTATATCATGAGATAGCGATCAAAGACTTCACGTGCTTTTTATACCCTATTAATTGCAATGGGAAACCAAGGGCAGGTTCATTTCTACCTCTGCTCCTGCCTGTTTCTGCTCCTCCCCAATTATCCCAAAAAATTCTGAGCCTTAGCCTCCATCCTTTTGGCCTCAAACTCACAGCGAACCTCCTACTTCTGTCTACTGAGTGCTGAGATTAAAGGTGTGCACTGCCACACCCAGCTAAGGCCACCCTGAGATGACCGAGTGAATTCCAGATCAGTCTGGGCTACAGCAAGACTGTACCTGGAAAAACAAACAAACAAATAAACAAACAAACAAACAAAAATGTATTGTGACATTAACAACTTATCTTTAGCAATCTTTAGCATTTTCTTCCATTCTTTTTTTTTTTTTTGGTTTTTCGAGGTAGGGTCTCACTCTGGTCCAGGCTGACTTGGAATTAACTATGTAGTCTCAGGGTGGCCTCGAACTCATGGCGATCCTCCTACCTCTGCCGAGTGCTGGGATTAAAGGCGTGCGCCACCACGCCCGGCTCTTCCATTCTTATTGACAATATTTATTCATGTGTATAATATATTTTCATCATAATCCTCTCCTATTACCTTGTCTTGGTCCCCTGCCTCTCCATCTCCACTCTACTAAACCCCTTCTTCTTCTAACTAGTTCAACTTCTACTTTGATGCCTTTTTTTGGGATGGAGGTTTGAGGTAGGGGCTCACTCTAGCTCAGGCTGACCTGGAATTCACTATGTAGTCTCAGGGTGTCCTCGAACTCATGGTGATCCTCCTACCTCTGCCTCCCAAGTGCTGGGATTAAAGATGTGCACCACCTTGCCCAGCTTTGATGTGGTTTTTTTATTTTTAATTTTTTTATTGACGACTTCCATAATTGTAGATAATATCCCATGGTAGTTACCTCCTGCCCTCCCCCCACTTTCATCTTTGAAATTCCACTCTCCATCTTACCCCTCCCCCCTCAATCAATCTCTCTTTTATTTTGATGTCATGATCTTTTTCTCCTATTATGATGGTCTTGTGTAGGTAGTGTCAGGCACTGTGAGGTCATGGATATCCAGGCCATTTTGTGTCTGGAGGAGCACGTTGTAAGGAGTCCTACCCTTCCTTTGGCTCTTACATTCTTTCTGCCACCTCTTCTGCAATGGACCCTGAGCCTTGCAAGGTGGTAGAGATATTTCAGTGCTGAGCACTCCGCTGTCACTTCTTCTCAGCACCATGGTGCCGTTTGAGTCATCCCAAAGTCACCGCCATCTGAAAAGAGAAGCTTCTCTAACAAAAAGTGAGAGTGGCATTAATATATTGGTATGGGCACTAAGAGAAGTCCTTACTGGGCAGTTTGGTGGGCATAGTACATACATTTAGTCAGACACCAGCAGACGTTATACCCGTAGGGCTCATGCCTACCCTTGTTGTAGGTTTTCAGGATCAGGGTTGTATTCCCTCCCATGGAGTGGGCCTCCACACAATTAGAGAGCAGTTGGTTTCCTCCACAACAGACATGCCACTATTGCGCCTGTTGGCTCATTTGGCCTGGCTGGCCAAATTTGAAGCTTACAGTGTCCACTGTTCAGTATCTTCACTGGTGTTTTCTCTTTCTCCCATTGAACTGCATGCAGCAAAGCTTTTTCCAGCTTTCTGTCAGCTGGTCCACATGGAGGAGGCTTTCAGCTCAGCTCCAGCAGGATTTCTCAGTGACCTTGCAGCCCAAGTATGTGGAGTCTTCAATAACAGGATCTTACCATCTATTCCTGGTGGGAAACCAAGGGCCTTGGCAATAGCCTATAATGTTTTGGGGGTATCTGTGACCTCCCTGGCCAACAACTCACTGGAAGGTATCTCATCCTTGGCACTGAAAATTTTCTAGTAACAATCTATGGCTTCTGAGTGTTCCATTGTCCAGAAAAGTAGGTTTACATATGACTTATTTATATCCTCTTAGATTTTGATTAGCCCTCCCTCCACCTTTCCTTTACTCAATCTCTTCCTCTGACCTCACTTGGGCCTTTTCACCTCCATTAATCTATTCTTCTACTTACATATATATGATACCATCCTATTAAATCCCACACTCCCTCCCTTTCTATTCCCTTTATATCCCCTTTCTAGCTTCCTGGCTTCTGCTACTGAGTTTTATTCCTACTCATATAGAAGTCAAATCATTTGTAGCTAGGATCCACAGATGAGAGAGAACATGTGATGTTTGGCTTTCTGGGCCTGGGTTACCTCACTAAGTATAATCCTTTCCACATCCATCCGTTTTCCTGCAAATTTCATGACTTCATTTTTCTTTATGATATCTTTAAAAATATTTTATTTATTTATTTAAGAGAGAGAGAGAGAATGGGCACGCCAGGGCCTCTAGCCACTGCAAACGAACTCCAGACATGTGTGCCCCCTTGTGCATCTGGCTTATGTGGGTCCTGGGGAATTGAACCGGGTCCTTAGGCTTCACAGGCAAACACCTTAACTGCTAAGCCATTTCCCCAGCCCCATGTGTTATCTTTTTCTTTTTAACCTCTCCTTTACCATCCCTGATAGAATGTTGGTGGGTTCAATACTGTGCAGGTTTTGTGTAGATAAAAACAGTTACTGTGAGGTCACGAGTGCAATTCATGTCCAGAAGACAGTGATTCAAAGCATTCCCTATCCTCTCTTACATTATTTTTAAATATTTTTTTATTTTTTATTTTTTTGGTTTTTCGAGGTAGGGTCTTGCTCTAGCCCAGGCTGACCTGGAATTCACTATGTAGTCTCAGGGTGGCCTTGAACTCTCGGCGATCCTCCTACCTCTGCCTCCCGAGTGCTGGGATTAAAGGCATGTGCCACCATGCCCGGCTACATTATTTTTTATTAAAACAATTTTTTAAAATATTTTATTTATTTATTTATTTATTTATTTATTTATTTATTTATTTATTTATGAGAAAGAGAAAGAGGGAGAAGGAGAGAAAGAGAATGGGTATGCCAGGGCCTTCAGCCACTATAAACGAACTCCAGAATCATGCACCACTTTGTGCATCTGGTTTACGTGGGTCCTGGGGAATTGAATCTGCATCCTTTGGCTTTGCGGGCAAGTGCCTTAACCACTCAGCAATCTCTCTAGCAGTGGTTAAGGCACTTGCCTACAAAGTCTAAGGATGCAAGTTGGATTCCCCAGTACCCATGTAAAGCCAGATGCACAAGGTGACACATGCATCTGGAGTTCATTTGTAGTGGCTAGAGACCCATGCTCATTCTCTCTCTCTCTGCCTGTCTCTCTAAAGTAAAATATTAATATTTTATTTATTTTCAAGGAGAGAAAGAGAGAGAATATGGATGTACCAGGCTCTCTAGCCATTGCAAATGAACTTCAGATGCAGGCACCACTTTGTGTATCTGGATTTATGTGGGTACTGGGAAACTGAACCCAAGTCATCAAGCTTTGCAATACAAACAAGCACCTTTAACTGCTGTGCCATCTCTCCTGCCCCGCTTACATTTTTTACACTGCCCTGCCTTCTGTGATATTCCCTGAGCCTTGGACAATGGGATACGGAGTCTCATTTAGCACTGAGCACTCTCCAATGACACATTCTCAGCACTTTGACAAGCTTTGAGTCTCCGCAGAAGTCCCCGCCATCTGCAGAAAGAAGCTTCTCTGAGCACAGGTGAGAGCAGCCCTTACCTGTAAAAGTAAATATTTAGAGGGCAATTCGGTGAGCATCATCTCCATTCAGCCAAACAACAGCTGGAGCTTCCCTCCTAGGGCCTGTGACCTGTGCAGCCACAGGCAGTGTTGTTAAATGTTAGATTTTATAGTTCATGAATATTACAAAAATGTCATAAATAAGATTTTAATTTGAATTAATTAATTAATTAATTAATTCTTTTTTTTTGGCTTTTTTTTTTCCTGCCTGTGGTAGAGTCTCACTCTAGCTCAAGATGCCTTGGATCTCACTCTTTGGTTCCAGACTGTCCTTGAACTCACAGTGATCCTCCTACCTCTGCTTCCTGAGTGCTGGGATTGAGGGTGTACTCCACTATATCTGGCTGAATTTTTTTTTTGAAGAGTTAAATTTATCTTTATTTATGAGAGAGAGAGAGAGAATGGGCACATCAGGGCCTCTAACCACTGCAAACAAACTCTAGAAGCATGTATCACTGTATTCCTCTGGCTTATGTGGGTTCTGGGGAGTCAAACCTGGGTCCTTGGGCTTTGTAAGCAAGCACCTTAACTGCTTAGCCATTTCTCTAGCCCTGAAGTTTTAAAATTATTTATTTATTTATTTGAGACAGCAAGAGAGAAAGAGGCAGAGAGAGAGAGAGAGAGAGAGAGAGAGAGAGAGAAAGAATGGGTGCACCAGGGCCTCCAGCCACTGCAAATGAACTCCATATGCATGCTCTACCTTGTGTATCTGGCTTACATGGGTCCTGGGAAATCAACTGAAGTCCTTTGGTTTTGCAGGCAAATGCCTTAACCACTAAGCCATCATTCATACAGGCCCCTGAGATTTTTCTTTTCTTTTCCTTTATTTTTATTTGTTTATTTGACAGAGAGAAAGAGAGAGAGAGAGAGAGAGAGAGAGAGAGAGAGAGAGAGAGAGGGAGAGAATGGGCGCATCAGGACCTCCAGCCACTGCAAACAAACTCCAGACACATGTGCCACCTTGTGCATCTGGCTAACGTGGGTTCTGGAGAATCAAACCAGGGTCTTTTGGCTTTGCAGGCAAACGCCTTAACCACTAAGTCATCCCTCCAGCCCTCTTTTTTTTTTTTTTTTTTTTTTTTAAAACAAGGTCTTGGCTGGAACTCACAGTCCTCCTGCCTCTCCCACTGAGTGCTGGGATCACAGGTGTGTCACCAGGCCCAGCCCTGAATATCTGAATGAATAAAGGGCATGCTTCTATCTTCTTCTTAGAAAAGAATATTTTTCTATTAATATTAGCCTATTAGTTGTAGATAAATGTATATGGAGTGAAAAACATATCATCATCTTTTTTTTTTTTTTTTTGGTTTTGCCAGGTAGGGTCTCACTCTGGTTCAGGCTGACCTGGAATTAACTATGTAGTCTCAGGGTGGCCTCGAACTCACGGCGATCCTCCTACCTCTGCAGGAGGTCCTGGGTTCAACCCCTTGCACTGCAAAAAAAAAAAAACACTCTACTGAAGGGCTGGAATGGCTCAGTGGGAGAGGAGAGGGAGGAGGTCCTGTGTTCAACCCCTTGCGCTGCAAAAAAGAAAAAGAAAGGAAGGGAGGGAGGGAGGGAGGGAAGGAGGGAAGGAAGAAGGAAGGAAGGAAGAAAGGAAAGAAAGAAAGAAAGAAAGAAAGAAAGAAAGAAAGAAAGAAAGAAAGAAAGAAAGAAAGATAAAAACACTAACATGACAGGCCATGGTTAAAGAATAGGCACAAACCAGCCGGGTGTGGTAGTGCACACCTTTAATCCCAGCACTCGGGATGCAGAGGTAGGAGGATCACTGTGAGTTCGAGGCCACCCTGAAACTACAGAGTGAATTCTAGGTCAGAGTGAGACCCTACCTCGATAAACAAACAAACAAAAAGGCACAAACCAACAAAGATAAAGACAGTGGATGAAAAGCATTCAGTAACACTTCCAGAAGCTTGAATGCACATGGCATTGTAGCTGACCTGAGGAAACAGAAGCCCAAGTCACAAGTGAGAAAGCCAAGAATTGCACAACAGCCTCAGTCATCTGAGGAAAAGCCAGGGGAAGATGAGGCCTTGAAATCCAAGGATTTTTTTTTGAAGGCAGAGTATCATGTAGCCCAGTCTGACCTCAAACATTCTATTTAGCCACGGGTGACCTTGAACTTCTGATCCTCCTGCTTCTGACTCTGGCATGCTGGAATTATAATTGTATACCACTTCATCAGGACTTAGATTTTTTTGTTGTTGTTGCTGTGTTTTGTTTTGTTTTGTTTTGTTTTGTTTTGTTTTGAGGTAAGGTCTCATTCTAGCCCTAGCCCAGATTGACCTGGAATTCACTATGTAGTCTGGTCTTGAACTCACCGTATGTATGTCTGTCTGTCTGTCTGTCTGTATGTATGTATGTATGTATGTATGTATGTATGTATGTATGTATATAATTTATTTATTTATTTAACAAAGAAAGAAGCAGAGAGAGAGAAAGAATGGGTGTGCTAGGGCTTCCAGCCACTGCAAATGAACTCCAGACGCATGCGCCTCCTTGTACATCTGGCTAATGTGAATCCTGGGGAATTGAACCTGGGTCCTTTGGCTTTGCAGACAAACACCTTAACCACTAAGCCATCCCTCCAGCCCACGGCTGTCTTCTTTACCTTTGTCTCCTGAGTGTGGGAATTAAAGGCATGTGTCACTACCCCCACCTTAGAACTTTGCTTCCCCCCCACCCCAAGGTAGGTCTCACTCTAGCCCAGGCTGACAGGGAACTGTGACTATAGTCTTAGGTTGGCCTAGAACTCACAGCAATCCTACCCCTCTGCCTCCTGAGTGCTGGGATTAAAGGCTTGCATGACCACAGTAGGCTTTGCTCTCCTAAACACTCTACTGAAGGGCTGGATTTATGGCTCAGTGGGAGAGTATTGGCCAAGCATGCAGGAGGTCCTGTGTTCAACCCCTTGCACTGCAAAAAAAAAAAAAAGAAAAGGAAGGAAGGGAGGGAGAGAGGGAGGGAGGGAGGGAGGGAGGGAAGAAGGAAGGAAGAAAGGAAAGAAAGAAAGAAAGAAAGAAAGAAAGAAAGAAAGAAAGAAAGAAAGAAAGAAAGAAAGGAAGGAAGAAAGAAAAATAAAAACACTAACATGACAGGCCATGGTTAAAGAATAGGCACAAACCAGCCGGGTGTGGTGGTGCACACCTTTAATCCCAGCACTTGGGATGCAGAGGTAGGAGGATCACTGTGAGTTCGAGGCCACCCTGAAACTACAGAGTGAATTCTAGGTCAGAGTGAGACCCTACCTCGATAAACAAACAAACAAACAAAAAGGCACAAACCAACAAAGATAAAGACAGTGGATGAAAAGCATTCAGTAACACTTCCAGAAGCTTGAATGCACATGGCACATAGCAGATTGTAGCCGACCTGAGGAAACAGAAGCCCAAGTCACAAGTGAGAAAGCCAAGAATTGCACAACAGCCTCAGTCATCTGAGGAAAAGCCAGGGGAAGATGAGGCCTTGAAATCCAAGGATTTTTTTTTGAAGGCAGAGTATCATGTAGCCCAGTCTGACCTCAAACATTCTATTTAGCCACGGGTGACCTTGAACTTCTGATCCTCCTGCTTCTGACTCTGGCATGCTGGAATTATAATTGTATACCACTTCATCAGGACTTAGATTTTTTTTGTTGTTGTTGTTGCTGTGTTTTGTTTTGTTTTGTTTTGTTTTGTTTTGTTTTGAGGTAAGGTCTCATTCTAGCCCTAGCCCAGATTGACCTGGAATTCACTATGTAGTCTGGTCTTGAACTCACCACTATGTATGTCTGTATGTATGTATGTATGTATGTATGTATGTATGTATGTATGTATATATGTATGTATATGTATATATATAATTTATTTATTTAACAAAGAAAGAAGCAGAGAGAGAGAAAGAATGGGTGTGCTAGGGCTTCCAGCCACTGCAAATGAACTCCAGACGCATGCGACTCCTTGTACATCTGGCTAATGTGAATCCTGGGGAATTGAACCTGGGTCCTTTGGCTTTGCAGACAAACACCTTAACCACTAAGCCATCCCTCCAGCCCACGGCTGTCTTCTTTACCTTTGTCTCCTGAGTGTGGGAATTAAAGGCATGTGTCACTACCCCCACCTTAGAACTTTGCTTCCCCCCCACCCCAAGGTAGGTCTCACTCTAGCCCAGGCTGACAGGGAACTGTGACTATAGTCTCAGGTTGGCCTAGAACTCACAGCAATCCTACCCCTCTGCCTCCTGAGTGCTGGGATTAAAGGCTTGCATGACCACAGTAGGCTTTGCTTTTTTTTTTTTTTTTTTTTTTTTTTTTCAAAGTAGAGTTTCACTCTAGCCCAGGCAGACCTGGAATTCACTATGTAGTCTCAGGGTGGCCTCGAACTCTCAGCAATCCTCCTACCTCTGCCTCCCAAGTGCTGGGATTAAAGGCGTGCGCCACCACGCCCGGCGTGGCTTTGCTTTTTGTTTTTAAAATATTTTATTTATTTATTTGCAAGAAAGAGGGAGAGACAGAAAGAGAGAGAGAGAGAGAGAATGACATATCAGGGCCTCTAGTCACTGCAAATAAACTCCAGACACATGCACCACCATATATATCTGGCTTACGTGGGTATTAGGGAATCAAACCTAGGTCCTTAGGCTTTGCAAGCAAGCACCTTAACTGCTAAGCCATCTCTCCAGCCCAGGCTTTGCTTTTTTTTTCCCCTCTCTTTTAAAGTTATTTATTTATTTGCAAGGAGAGAGAGAAAATGAGAGAGAGAATGTGAATGGGCATGCCAGGGCCTCCATCTGCTGCAAATAAACTCCAGATGCATGTGCCACTCTGTGCATCTTGCTTTACATGGGCGCTGGGGAGCAGACCAGGTCATCAGGCTTTGCAGGCAAGTGCCTTAACCACTGAGCCATCCTCCCAGCCCAGGACTTTCCTTTCATATGTTAATGATTCCTTTTTTTGTTTTTTTTGAGGGAGGGTCTCACTGTAGCCCAGGCTGACCTGGAATATTCACTATGTAGTCTTGGGGTGCCCTCAAACTCACAGTGTTCCTCCTACCTCTTTCCCCGAGCACTGGGCTTAAAGCCACCACTCCCAGCTTCAGGACTAGGACTTGTTTCTGTTTGTCTTTTGCTCCTCCCTGTGGTGGCTTTATACTTAGGCAGGTGCTACAATGTGCAGGTTCAGATGCATTAAATTCCCACACAGATAACAAGTTTCATGTGACTTAACATGATCTTAGCATTTGCTTTTCTTTTTGTATTTATTAAAAATATTTTTTATTTATTTGACAGAGAGAGAAAGAAAGAGGCAGATAGATAGAGATTTGGCGCACCAGGGCCACCAGCACTGCAAATGAATTCCGATACATGCACTACTTTGTGCAACTGGCTTATGTGGGTACTGAGGAACCAAACGTGGGTCCTTTGGCTTTGCAGGAAAACTCTGTAACTGCTAAACTATCTCTCTAGCCCATCTTTTTGACTATTTTTATTTTATTTTATCTTATTTTATTTTATTTTTTGGTTCTTCTTTTCTTTTCTTTTCTTTTCTTTTTTTCTTTTCTTTTTTTTTTTTTTTTTTTTTTTTTTGGCTTTTCAAGGTAGGGTCTCGCTCTAGCCCAGGCTGACCTGGAATTCACTATGTAGTTTCAGGGTGGCCTTGAACTCGATCCTCCTCTCTCTGCCTCCCAAGTGCTTAAAGTCCTGGTTTTGGTTTTCAAGGTATGTCTCCACCCAGGCACCTGGCACTTTTTTTTCAGGGTGGCCTTGAACTCAATTTTTAAAGTTTTTTTTTTTTTTTTTTTTTGTTAACAATTTTTAAAGTTTAGAGAGATTTTTTAAATTTCGAGAAGAAAAGAGTATTAAAGAGCTCCTGAGAAGGCAGGAGGGAGGTTAAACCCAGGGTACAGAGTACTTCTGCCCATGAGAAGTCAGGAGTTGGTAGAATCTTACAGAGACCCAAACTGGGGTCATTTATAGGTTCAGAATGGGTACTGAGCTAACCAGCCCTGACACCAAATTTGGGGGGCTGAACTAATGAATCACAATGTCAGATTCAGATTTAATCCTTTAATCCTAGGAATCTTTTTTTTTTTGTTTGTGTTTTGTTTTTTTTTTTTTTTTTTTTTGTTTTTTTTGAGGTAGGGTCTCACTCTAGCCCAGGCTGACCTGGAATTCACTATGTAGTCTCAGGGTGGCCTCGAACTCATGGCAATCTTCCTACCTCTGCCTCCCGAGTGCTGGGATTAAAGGCATGCGCCACCACACCCGGCTCCTTGGGTTATTCTAACAGCTTAATTTTTAATTCTTTTTGTTGTTGTTTGTTTGTTTGTTTATTTATTTATTTAAGACCGACAGATAGGCAGAGAGAGAAAGAGAGAGAATGGGCACACCAAGGCCTCCAGCCACTGCAAACAAACTCCAGATGCATGTGCCCCTTGTGCATCTGGCTTACGTGGGTCCTGGGGAATCAAGCCTCGAGCTGGGATCCTTAGGCTTTACAGGCAAGTGCTTAACTGCTAAGACATCTCTCCAACCCATAACAGATTAATTTTTATAGCCCATTTGGAGGGGACAAAGAGATATTAGTTCTATATAAAAGTTGGTGGTTTATAAACATATTTTTTTTGAGATGGAATCTTGTTATGTAGCTCAAGATGATCTAGAAGTTGTGATCCTCCTGTCTCAGTACCCCCTTCCCACCTATCCAAATGCTAAGATTACAGATACATACCACTATGCCTGTCTTATGACTTGTATGCATTTAAAAGCAGTCTGGGTGGGCCAAACTCTGAAAATGAGTTCAAAATTTATAGCTTAAAAGCAAAAGCTACAACTAGTGCTTCAAGTTGAGACCCTGAAATGGACAGTGTTAGGATGTACCTTAGCCCATATTTTGATTATTTTCTTTATGTATGTATTTGTAAGGAGAGAAAGTGAGAGAGAGAGAGAGAGATGGGTCTATCTCAAGCTGGCCTCAAACTCACAGTGATCCTCCTACCTCTGCCTCCTGAGTGCTGGGATTAAAGGTGTGTGCCACCATGCCCATCTCCCAGCCATATTTTTTTAGAAGGAAGCCCAGAGTTGACACTGGACACAGGCTTGGGCTGACCTGCTCTAACATGAAAAGGAATTCTTAGTAAAGGTATCAGTAATGGTGATAAAAACTCTTAGAGTCTTACTTGATTCCTCATACTGGTCCTATATATTGAGTTAGCCTTTTAGTTCAGTGGTAGAATGATTGACTAGCATGCATGAGGCCATGGGTTCAATCCCCTGTACTGCAAGTAGAAGTAATGATAGTAACAATACACTTGGTTTTTATTTTTCTAGCATCATTTTAGTTTCTTTCTATTTTTTTAAAATTTTTTTAATTTTTTAAATATTTTTAAACTTTTTATTTATTTGCAAGCAGAAAGAGAGAGAATGGGCATGCCAGGGCCTCTAGCCACTGCAAACGAACTCCAGATGCATGTGCCCCTCACGCATCTGGCTTATGTGGGTCCTGGAGAATCGAACCGGGATCCTTTGGCTTTGCAGGCAAACGCCTTAACCACTAAGCTATTTCTCCAGCCCTCTTTCTATTTTTTAAAACCAATTCTTTTTAAGACTAGCCTTTTTTAACGATTTTTTTTTAATTTGCCTTGAAAAATCCCATGATAAAGAATCCTGAAAAATATCCCTAGGAAAAATGTAGTGGTGCCTTTTCAAGGTAGCGTGACCCTCTGTGACTCTCTGTACAGTTTGCTCATCAAAGACAGTAGTTGTAGTTCTTATCTCAGAAGTTTGTTGCAGGGGGTAAATCAATGGATGCATACAAAGTAATCTGAACAGTTTATGTACTTGATAATCATTCAGAAAGTGTCAGTGGGGCTGCAGAGATGGCTTAGCTGTTAAGGCGCTTGCTTGCAAAGCCTAAGGACCCAGGTAAGCCAGATGGACAAGGTGGTGAATGTCTCTGGAGTTCGTTTGCCATGGCTAGAGGCCCTGGTGCACCCGTTATTTCTCTCATAAATAAATAAATAAATAAACAAATTATTAAAAGTGTCAGTGATTATCTGGAGGTTTCCTAACACATCCCTATAACCCCAGCACTCAGGAGGCTGAGGCAGGAGGATCACAAGTTCAAGGCCAGACTGTGCTACATAGTATAATCCTGTCTGCAAATAAGCAAATGAAAATGTTATTGTTGAGACTGGAGGGATGGCTCAGCAGTTAAAGGCTGTTGTTTGCAAAGCCCGACGGCCTGGATTCAAGTCACCAGTACCCACATTAAAGCCAGATGCATAAACTGGCACATGCATCTGGAGTTCATTTGCACTAGCAAGAGGCTATGGTACACCCAGATACTCTCAATGATAATAAATAATAAATAAATAAAATAAGTGGAATAATTTTGAAAAACAAAGCATTATTATCTTATAGTAGCCAAAATAGTTGGTAGGAGACATTCCTACTGGATGGTTTGCTGAGAAAACTTCTACGGAGAGTTGGCATTTGAAAGTTCTTGATCTTTCCGGAATAGATGATTGTTTTAGTGTCCTTTCTGTCCCATCAGAGGCTCATTGAAGCTTAAACTGCCTTTGAGATTTCTGTAGGGACAGAGTCATCAAACAGAGAGTCCTTGAGAGTCTAGCCACTTTCTGCTTAAACCTGTACATCCTTGCATCCTTCGAAGGGACCCGAGGCACACAGGATTGTTAGCCACCATCATAATCCTAAGAGGACAAACTGAAGAGAGGGCCACCACAGGGTGATGGACCTGGCTGATTTGGCACGTCACATTCACAGAAATGAGCCCTGCTCAGCACTTTAGTCAGCAAACATCCTGCCAGGCCATGTATCGGGCAGGTCTAACCCACGGCCCCTCCTACCCTGGCCGCACTGACTGTGACTGATCTGTGGCTAAAGCATCCCAGCTAAGTCTCTTGGAGCCTAAGTGTCTTCCCAGCATTCCGTTTGCAGATGGTTTATGGGCACAGGGCTCATCTCTGGCATGTTCTAAGACCTAAATATTAGCTCAGTGGACACTGCCCCAAAGGCGGCCCCAGATTTTTTGCTTTGATGATTGCTTCAAGGTAGGATTTTACAAATCTATTTGCTGAAAGCCTAATCGTGGAGATAGACTCGTGGGCTGTAGGGAGATAAGCCAATTCACAAACTCCCTTTACCCAATCTGAATCAATTCTCCATCCCTATCTCGGGTTTCTGACTCTAAGACTAATCCTTTCATGTTATTCCTCTAAGTTAACAGAGACTAGACAAGGCTCAAAGAGCTTCAGATCAAACTCAAATTAATTTTGAAGTAAGGGTTTATCTCAGCTGAATGTGAGGGGGCCCATTCCTTCCAGCAGCTGGTGTTATATTTTCATATGCATATAAAAGTATTCTGTAGAAATGTCAATCCTACAAAGCCAGAGGCAGGACATACAGTAGATTTAACCAATCGGGAGATGTTCTTCATGCCATCTCAAAGTAACTCACAGATGCCTGACAGCTGCAGCTGTCCCAACCCTCGCAATGGGATTGCTCTATGACTCAGACGGGGTGTTCATGCCAGAGAATGCTGCCAGTGCAATCCTATCCCAGAGATGCCCCAGGAGAAAACCATGTGAAGGAAAGAGAGGAAAGGAAGGTCCTTGAGCAGATTTTGTCAAACTTAGACCTGCGTCTGAGGGTAGTTGTTGGGAAAGTGAAAAAACACGTGCTTTGGACTCATATGAGACTCAGCCACCACTCTGAACAGGCAGTCACTTATCCACTCATTCATTCAACAAATATTTATTGGATATCAACTGTGTGCCCAATATAAGGATATAAGGATTATCAAGACCAGCTGCATAGTTTAGGGGGCCAGTGAAAAAGAAAAACTCAGGAGGCGGGAGAGATGACTCAGAGGTTAAGGTGCTTGTCCGCAAAGCCTAAGGACCCAAGTTTGATTCCCAGTACCCATGTAAAGCCAGATGCACAAGGTGGCACATGCATCTGGAGTTTGTTTGCAGTGGCTGGAGGCCCTGTCTTGCCCTTTCTCTCTATCTGCCTCTTTCTCTCTCTCCCTCTCAAATAAATAAATAAAATATTTTTTAAAAGAAAAATGCGGCGCCTCTTGTTCAAAAATTATTGAGAATTTCCTGATGGTGATGGTATAGTATTAAACTAAGTGTGTGCCTTGTGAGAGTGGGTCCTGCATACGTGTATTGTGTGTCCATGGAGATGGTCCTGCTGATTACCCTCAAGTAACAAGAGGTCTATGTCTCATGGAGCCAGGTTTCTAGGGAGAAATTAATGAATCATACCAAGCTACCATTCTGACTATGGACAAGGACTGTCAAGGAAGGCAAGCAACCAACCGGAACAGTATGTGGTCAGTCAAGGAGAGTGGAAAAGCTGCCCTGAGGGAAGGAATGCTCAGGCTGAGATGTGAAGCAGGAATAGGAGAGAGCTAAGCACACGGGGGAGCTGCTCACTGAAGGACCCCATCATGCCAAAGCCCTGGGGCAGTGATGAGTCTACAAAAGAGAGAGAGTGACTGCTTTCTTTGACTGTTTCCTCCTTATTAAAACAGTTCCTTAAGCTGGTGTGGTGGCACTCACATTTAATCCCAGCGCTAAGGAGGCAGAGGTGGGAGGATCACTGTGAGTTCAAGGCCACCCTGAGACTACATAGTGAATTCCAGGTTAGCCTGGGCTACAGTGAGACCCTACCTTGAAAAACCAACAACAACAACAACAAAAAACAGTTCCTTGAATGTGTGTGTACATAAGTAGGGGGCTTAGGCAACTCACAAGAAAATGACAAGATTCACAATGCCCCATGCAGAGGTTATACAGGCAGTAACAGAGTACAGGGGGAGGCAGCTAACTCTTATTATGCAGATGCCTTCAAGTCATGTAGGAAATTCAGTGGTGCAGCTTTTGTGAGTCCTTACCCTGCTGAGGGGGGGGCTGGCTTTTCCTTGAGGCAGCTTCCCAAGTCACCTATGCTCCTATAAGTAAGTAGTCCCTCACCTATGCTCTTTTTTTTTCAGCTTTAAAAAATACTTTTATTTTTTAAGATTTATTTGGCAGAGAAAGAGGGAGAGAGAGAGAGAGAGAGAATGGGCACACCAGGGCCTCCAGCCATGCAAAATTAACTCTAGACACGTGAGCCCCCTTGTGCATCTATCTGGCTTACATGGGAATCGAAAATGGGTCCTTTGGCTTTGCAGGCAAATGCCTTAACCACTAAACCATCCCTCCAGCCCTGTTTTCAGGGTTTTTTTTTGTTTGTTTTTTTGCATTTTATTAACTACTATAACATAGACCATAGAGCTCATCCCTTGCCTTGTCTCTCCTGTCCTTACCTGGGGTCAGGACGCAGAGACAGGAGGGCTCCTGAGCTTGCTGGCTTGCCAGGCCTAGTTAGTGGGCTTCAGGCTGTGTCCATGTAGCTGAGCAATGGTAGAAGCTTCCCTCCTAGAGCCTATGACATTCTCAGCCACAGGCTTTTGACTAGGTTTTCAGTACCAGGTCTGAATTCCCTTTCCGGAAGTGAACCTCGAATGTAAGCAGAGAGCTGTTGGTTACCACCATAACAGTTGTGCCACTAATGCAACCAGTGGGTCCATCTTGCCTGGCTGGTCAGTTGTGTAGCTCACAGGGTTCACTGCTGGGTAAGACTATTGACGTCTCTTTTTCCATAACAACTTTCAGGACCCCTTCCAGGACCATGACAGCTGGCCAACATGGCAGAAGCTTTCAGCTCAATAAAGTCTTAATATCTAGTTTTGGTGGGCAACCCAGAGCAAGGGGCAATTGCCCGTGTTATTCTGGGGTCAT
Source organism: Orientallactaga sibirica (assembly GCA_036365145.1). Classification (NCBI taxonomy): domain Eukaryota; kingdom Metazoa; phylum Chordata; class Mammalia; order Rodentia; family Dipodidae; genus Orientallactaga; species Orientallactaga sibirica. The sequence goes on along the minus strand of JAEOAD010000012.1, from coordinate 9,326,051 downwards.
CAAGGGTCTCTCTGACCAACAACTCAGTAGGCGGTGGCCCACCTACGTTATTACTATTGGGAGGAAGAAATGTAGCATATGCATTAAAGTTAAACACACAGTATGTTTTTACTCAGGAGTCATTCTTTCTCTGAAGTTACTGGAATTAATAAAAACTAGATTATAAAGATGTTCATAAAAGCCAGGCATGGTGGCACACACCTTTAATCCCGGCACTCAGGAGGCAGAAGTAGGAGGATTGCCATTGGTTAGGGTGAGATCCTATTTTGCAAAAAAGACAAACAAAAATATGTTTATAAAATAATGTTTATTGCTGCTTTATTTGGACAAAAATATTGGAAACAACCTAGATATCCTTAATATGGAATAAAATAGAACTTTTGTGATATCTGTGTACTGTGAAAAAATATGAATTAAGGCTGGGGAGATGGGTCAGTCAATAAAGAGTTATATAAGTGTGAAGACTTGAGTTTGGGGCTGGTGATATGTCTCAGCACTTAAGGCTCTTGCCTGTAAAACCTAATGCCTTGAGTTTGATTCCCAGTACCCTAAAGCCAGATGTGAGCTCAAGGCCACCCTGAGACTATAAAGTGAAAATCCTTGGAGCTGGGCATGGTGGCACACACCTTTAATCCTAGCACTGGGGGTGGGGGCAGCAGAGGTAGGAGGATGACCTTGTGTTTAAGGCCACCCTGAGACTACATAGTGAATTTCAGGTCAGCCTGGGCTACAGCAAGACCCTACCTCGAAAATACACACACACACACACACACACACACACACACACACACACACACACACACACACAAAATCCTTGGGACAAACTAGCTAAGCTAGACTATCAAACTGGGTTCAAGTGAGAAACCTTGTCTCAATAAATAAGATGGAGGCTGGGTATGGTGGTGCACATCTTTAATCCCAGTACTCAGGAGGCAGAGGTAGGAGGATCGCCCTGAGTTCAAGGCCACCCTGAGATTACATAGTGAATTCCAGGTCAGCCTGAGCTAGAGTGAGACCCTACCTCAAAAAGCCAAAATAAATAAATAAATAAATAAATAAATAAATAAATAAATAAATAAATAAAATGGAAGGCTGGATGTGGTGGTGCACATCTTTAATGCCAGCACTTGAGAGGCAGAGGAAGGAGGGTCACTGTGAGTTCACGGCCTCCCTGAGACTACATAGGGAATTCCAGGTCAGCCTGGGCTAGAGTAAAGCCCTCTCTCAAAAAAAAAAAAAAAAAAAAAAAGAAAAGAAACATAAGTTGGAAAGAAATGGACAAAGACATTATATGTCAACCTCTGGTCACCACACACACATGTGGATCTGTACATGTAACATGCATACACACACACACACACAAAGTCATAAATTATATGAAATAATGTTTTCTGAACATGACATGGCTTTAACACTCATTAAACTCACAGCAACTGTGGTCACCTGCACAAGATTGGACCTGACAAAAACCATGGATAGGGGTGGGGCTCATGAGGCCCCACTCTTTCCTGAGGAGCTATTGGCAGTTAGTAGGTGCTAGGAGAGGGGAAGATATTTTTTTATCATTGTGTAGCTGCTGTGTAAGTTTCCCATGCTTCAATAAATAACTCCTTACTCATTGTGGTTTGTGGTTTGAATGCAAATGTATATCCCATATGACCTAAGGTTGTTTTGATTAAGTTTCCTACTTCGTTTTCAGCAGGCGAAGCCCTGCTGGAGGAAATATGTCATGTGGGGTAACAGAGGTATGTAGAGAGCCAGTTGTTGGCACTTGCTGGTGTTGGTTTTTCTCTCTCTCTCTTTCTCTCTCTCTCTCTCTGATGTGGATGCTGGAGTGAGCCAGCTTCTTCCATCATGATGAGATCTGGAAACCTGAAAAAACCTTTTCCTCACATAAGCTGCTTCTGATCAGATGTTCGTCCAGCAATGTTAAGGTAACTGCAACAGAAAATTGGTACTGAGAAGTGGGGTTGTTACTGTGATGAATCTGAACATGTGGGTTTTGGCCTCTTGGAATATGTTTGAGGGAGGAATGTGGAAGGATTTGGTACTTTGGACTGGAGAAGCCTTGCAGTATTGTAAGCAGAACTTGATGGGGTATTTGGGTGAGAGTTTGGAAATGCTAAATGCAAAGAGAATTGCAGACTATGAAGTCTTATGAACTTTCAAAGGGGAAGGAGAGAACTTTGTTAGAATTTGTGTACTGGGGGAAAGGGTGGCTGTATTCTTCTGTCTATGCACTAAAAATCTGAGAAAGTTGAATTCCTTGGTGGAAGGTATAGGACAGAAAGATATGAAAGCTGTATGGTTTATCACAGGAACAACTAAATCACCGCAAGTTTAATTCCAGGTTGGAGGCACAGAAAGTGGTTTTAGGTTTATCACAGGAACAACTAAAGCAAGTTTGAAGTTGGAGGCACAGAAAGTGGTTTTAGGTTACTTAAGCTGCAGTGGTTAAGAAGATTACCACCATTAAGGGCAGGGCACCTGCTTTGCATTGTGACAATGGAAAAGATGCCTGAGTGTGAAACCCACACATGGAAGGCTCAAGCTAATAGGAATACAATGTCTTTTGAAAGGAGGTGTCTTGGGGAAGACTAGTGAAACAGTGTCCAACTCTTCAATGTCAAGATTTATTCCCTCCTGTATTCACAATTTTGGCTATCCTAGTAACACTGCACTGGCTTTGAAAGCATTAAAAATGCAGATCATGAGGCACACACGGTTCCAGGAACCACTGAGATGTGCCATGAGAAGAAGGGTTGAAATTCCTGTGTGGAGACCAACTAAGGCCATTGTGTGGATCTATGAAGATGAACCATGGTTTGCAGAGTAGACCCAAGGATGTTTTGGATATACCAGGACTATGGAACAGCTGCCATGGAGACCTGACGGCTTCAGATAGAGTTTTTCCCAGGCTGCTCAGCCCAGCTGGAGGGGTGGAATTGGAAGCCAGAGACTTCATTTCTGCTTATAGATATTGGATTTGGAACTGCAGATGATGTTTGATGTTAAACTGCTGGTTATGGACTTTGCATTGGTCCAGTCTCTCCATGTTATGCCTTTTTGCAATGAAAATGTTTACTCTGTGCCATCATGTGTTGGAATTATGTAACTTGTGTTTTGATTCTACAGGGTTCACAGTTAAGAGGTAGTCTAGACTCTCAGGTGAGACTTTGGATTGTCTTTTTTTTTTTGGGGGGGGGGGTTCTAGGTAAGGTCTCACTCTAGCTCAGGCTGACCTGGAATTCACTATGTAGTCTCAAGGTGACCATGACTCATGGCAATCCTCCTACCTCTGCCTCCTGAGTGCTGGGATTAAAGGCATGCACCACCACGCCCAGCTGAGATTTTGGATTTTTGAACAATGTTAAAGTTGGTAAAGACTATGGGGATCTGTGAAGTTGGACTAAGTGGAATTTACATTGTGAGATGGTCATGAGTCTGTGGGAGCCGGGGATGGAAATGTGAGTTTGAATGTAAATGTATGTCTCCTATAGTCTGGGATCTTTTTGTTTTTTTCAAGGTATGGTCTCCCACTAGTCCAGGCTGACCTGGAATTCACTATGTAGTCTCAGAGTGGCCTTGAACTCATGGTGGTCCTCCTACCTCTGTCTCCCAAATGCTGGGATTAAAGGCGTGTGCCACCACGCCCGGCAAGTCTGGGATATTTTTAATGGGATATTTTTAAATTTTATTCTAAAATTTTAATTTAATTATGTTATACATTATAGCAGGTTATACTCTTTTATCCCCTTACCCCTGTTCCCATTACCCTGGGGGCCCTCCTTAGTTATGGTATTCACTGTGGGGTCATGAAGGCCTCTGAGATATAATCCCAGATATAATCCTATAATCCCAGCTCGCAGGAGTGTACTCTAGGAGAACCAAGAGGTGAAGCCTGTTTGTGCTACATAGTGAGACCCTCCCTCAAAAAATAAATATAAATTTTTTTTCAAGGTAGGGTCTCACTCTAGCTCAGGCTATGTAGTCTCAGGGTGGCCTCGAACTCATGGTGATCCTCCTACCTCTGCCTCCCAAGTGCTGGGATTAAAGGTGTATGCCACTATGCCCGGCTGAGATATATATATTTTAAAGATTTATTTTTAGTTATTTATTAGAGAAAGAGAGAGGGAGAGGAGAGAGAGATAATGGGCCAGGGCCTCTAGCCACTGCAAACAAACTCCAGACGCATGCGCCAACATGTGCATCTGGGTTATGTGGGCCCTGGAGATTGAAACCTGGGTCTTTAGGCTTTGCAGGCATGTGCCTTAACTGCTAAGCCATATCTGAGATTTTTAAATTAAATTTTCTACGTGTCTTCAGCAGGTGTAGCACTGCTGGAGGAGGCATGTCACTGGGGTTGGCGGGGGGCGATGTGTGGCAGATCTTCAGTTCACCCTACTAGGTGTGTAAATCCAGGTGCATGTATCAGGAGTTTGTTTATAGTAGCAGGAGGCCCTGGTGTGCTCATACTCACACACTCTCTCTTTTTCACTGTCTTTTTTTTTTCTCTCGCTCTCAAATAAATAAATAAATAAAAATATTTAAAAATAAATAAATTAGTGCTCCTTGTATTGATTTGGAGTATTATGTGTGCATGGTAAAGTGAAGGAAAGAAGTTCTATACACTGTGTATAGTTCAATCCTTTGAAATTCTAAAAAGAAAAAGTAGTCAGGTGTGGTGACACAGACTTATAATCCCAGCTCGCAGGAGTGTACTCTAGGAGAACCAAGAGTTGAAGCCTGTTTGTGCTACATAGTGAGACCCTCCCTCAAAAAATAAATATAAACAAACAAATCAAAGATAGGTAGATGATAGAAAGATGACTACCTAGCAAAAAGCTTATACAAGCCGGGCGTGGTGGTGCATGCCTTTAATCCCAGCACTCAGGAGGCAGAGGTAGGAGGATCGCCGAGAGTTCAAGGCCACCCTGAGACTGCATAGTGAATTCCAGGTCAGCCTGGGCCAGAGTGAGACCCTACCTTGAAATACCAAAAAAAAAAAAAAAAAAAAAAAAAAAACAACAAACAAACAAAAAAAGCTTATACATACATGAGCCTGGAGTGGTGCTCACACCTTTAATCCCAGCAGAGGCAGAGGTAGGAGGATCACCATGAGTTCAAAAAACAAACAAACAAAAAGCTTATACATACATGAATGTGGGTATGAAATAGAGGAAAGCATAGAAGAATGCACTTCAATTGTACCATGGGTTACCTTGAAGTTATAGGAAGGGGGCATAGGATTTCATTATGATATTTTCATACATTTACATAGTTCAGGCTGGCCTGGAATTCACTATATAGTCTCAGGGTAGTCTCAAACTCACAGCAATCTTCCTACCTTTGTCTCCCGAGTGCTGGATTAAAGGCTTGCACCACCACACCCGGCATTGTTTGTTTTTTTTGAGGTAAGGTATCACTCTAGCCCAGGCTGACCTGGAATTCAGTATGTAGTCTCAGGCTGGCCTTAAACTCAGTGATCCTTCTATTTCTGTCTCCAAAGTGCTGGGATTAAAGACATATACTAGGGCTGGACAGATGACTTACCAGTAAAGGTGCTTGCCTGTGAGGCCTAAGCACCCATGTTTGACTCTCCAGGTCCCATGTAAGCCAGACACACAAACTAATATAAGTGTGCAAGATCACACATGTGCACAAGGGGGTGCACGCATCTCTAGTTTGCTGTGGCTAGAGGTCCTAGCATGCCAATTCTCTCTCTCTGTCTTTCTTTCTCTCACTCTAACTCTTGCTTTCTTGCATAAAAAAGGCCAGTCTGATGAGCTTACCCCCCCAAAATGAAAAAAGACATGCAGGCTGGAGTTAAGGTATTTGCCTGGGAAGCCTAAGGACCCATGTTCAACTCTCCAGATCCCACGTAAGCCAGATGCATAAAGGTGAGGCAAGTGTAAGGTTGCACATGACCACTAGGTGGCATAGGTGTCTGGAGCTTGATTGCAGTGGCCAAAACCCTTGTGCACCAATTCTCTCTTTCTCTCTGTCTCTCTCAGTCTCTCTTAAAAAGAAAGACATGTGCTACCATGCCTGGCCATAATTTTTTTTTTCCCCAGAGGATAGCTCTCCTTTATTCAACATGGAAGTAATTTTTTTTTTTTTTTTTTTTTTTTTTTTTTTTTTTTTTTTGGTTTTTCGAGGTAGGGTCTCATTCTAGCTCAGGCTGACCTGGAATTCACTATGTAGTCTCAGGGTGGCCTCGAACTCATGGCGATCCTCCTACCTCTGCCTCCCTAGTGCTGGGATTAAAGGTGTGTGCCACCACGCCTGGCTGGAACTGAATTTTTATAAACAGCTGATAGAGACAGAGAACAGGAAGAGGTTCCCAAGGGGATTGGTGGTTTAATCTTGCTTGCTGATGCCTCGTTGGCGTATAGAGATGTTCATTCCAAAACATAGGGAGAGGCTCAGGTGATCTATGTAGTGGCGGGAAGAGATATAGGGTATGAGTCATAGGGGAAGTAGGCTGTGTAAAGGCTGTTGTCTGATACCATATAAGGAGTTTTGTTTGTTTTTTTTTTTTTTTTTTTTTTTGAGGTAGAGTATTTCACTATAGCCCAGGCTGACCTGGACTTCACTATGTAGTCTCAGGATGGCCTTGAACTCACAGTGTCCCACCTACCTCTGTGTCTTGAGAGCTGGGATTAAAGGTGTGTGCCACCATGCTCATGTTGTAATGTTTGGTCTTTTTTTTTTTTTTTTTTTTTCAAAGTAGGGTCTCACTCTGGTCCAGGCTGACCTAGAACTCACACTGTAGTCCCAGGATAGCCACAAACTCACAGCAATCCTCCTACTTGTGCCTTCCAAGTGCTGGGATTAAAGGCATGTGCCACTATGCCCAAAAGGTTAATAATGTATTTTGATGTTTATTTTTCATTGTATTGTTTGACTGGTGGCCCAAAATAAACATTTCTTTTGAGATTTGGAAAGAAAAAGTTTTCATGTTGGCAGGACTATTGAACAGCTCCATGTTGTCAAATAATCAGGGACATCGAGAGCCAGTGGAATCATAGAAATGATCAGAGCAACAGGAACAAGGGTCCCACTACTCCCAACACAGGGTTGTGCCTTGGTGTCTTTCCGATAGTATTTAGCTCACAAGTTTGTTCTGGTGATTAAATGAGATATGCCTACCATGATGATGGCTATTACTTTGAGAGCTTGTTTGGGGGTTCCAGCAGGGGAGCGCAGATACTCGTATACCCTTGACTGAAGACCGGTCCTCCTCTATTTGGGGAAGGTCATCCTCTTCGACCGAGCATGCAGCTTGGGGAGGGACACACATGGAGTGGTGAGGGAGGAAGGGGACACCCACCTAGCCAGCCAGATCAGCCGAATCAACCCTGGTGATCAACGGGGTGACAGATGTTGCAGCCAGATCACCCTCACATCCAATGGCTCTTACTTTGTAACATAACAAGAATGAGGGAAGGAATGACTGGAGAACCCTGTGAGATAGTGAGAGAGAAGGTAGTAAAGGACTTGTGTGCTGGGTCTTTTTTTTTCTTTAATTTTATTTATTTATTTTGCAAGCAGAGAAAGAGATAGAAAAGAGACAAAGAGAGAATAGGCACACCAGGGCCTGTAGCCACTGCAAATGAACTCCAGATGCCTGTGCACCTTGTGCATCTGGCTTATGTGGGTCCTGGGAAATTGAACCTGGGTCCTTTGGCTTCACAGACAAATGCCTTAACCGCTAAGCCATCTCTCCAGCCCCCCCCCTTTTTTTTTGTTTTTTTTTTTTGAAGTAGGGACTTACTGTAGCCCAGGCTGACCTGGAATTAAATATGTAATCTCAGGGTGGCCTTGAACCCATGAAAATCCTCCTACCATTGCCTCCTGAGTGCTGGGATTAAAGGTGTGCACCACCACGCCCAGATTCAGGTGTTTTAATAATTCCCAGATGTTGGTGTTGTTCTGGAACACTGTGGAACTTTTAAGGGGTGGAGCCTTGCTGGAGGAAGTCTGTTACTGGGGTGGGGTTGGGGTTGAGGTGTTGCAGCCCAGCCTTACTTGTTCTCTTTCTCTCTACTTCTTCCCTACTGATGTGATGGTAGGGTACTGGCATCTAACTCCTACCATGCATTCCCTGCCATGGTGGGCTCTACCTTTTGGAACTGGAAGCTGAGCTAAACTCTTTCCTTTTTTAGGTTGCTTCTGGTCAGGGGTTTTGTCCCAGCAATGAGAAGGTGACTTATATAGCATGCATGTGCAACCATGTCTGGTTTATGTGGTGACTGATGAAAGACCCAGGCCAGAGTAACACCATGACAGGCCTCAGTCACTCTGTAGGCCATAGGGACGAGTTCCCAGAATCTAGGGAAGAACAAACAGTACCAGGGAAAACCATAAACTTGCTGTGTGAGCATGACTCAACATTCTTGCTGTCCTGGGCCAAATGGCCCAATAAGATCCACTGTCTCAGAGTTTTGTAAATGTCAACCAATCAAATGAATGTAACCACACGCGCCAACCTATTCAAATGTAACCGCTGCTTGCTGAGCCAATTAAATTAGAAATCCCCCTAGACCTAGCCTGCCAAAACCCTAAGACCAATCAAGAACCCCCAAGTACAGTTACTGTTCAAATTAGCCAATCATGTGGTTGTGTGGGTGATAGCCCTCTCCCCCTTGCTCAAACCTCAATAAAAAGCCCGCTTTTCTGCTTCTCGGGGCTCTTGCACGGATCCACTGCGTTGGTGAAGGCAGGAGACCTAGCTTAAGCCCGAATAAAGGTCTTTGCTTTTGCATATGTGTTTGGTCATCCTTGGTGGTCACTGGGGGTGCCGTGAACTGGGCATTACAACTGAATGCTGGGCATTGAACCCAGGGCTCTTGCATACTAGGCAAACACTCTAGCCACAGAACTCCATCTCATGCCCCATGAGCTGTATCTTAATTGGAATAAACCTAACCAAGGAAGTGAAGGATCTGGCTAAATGTGTATACTGTGCTCACCAAATTGCCTGATAAGCACTTCTCTTAATGTGCACACCCATGTATTAATGCTACTCTCACTTTTGGTTAGAGAAGCTTCTTTTCAGATGGCAGTGACCTTGCGATGACTCGCAAGGCCTGGACACTCTGGCTTAAACGAGGATGAGCAGCACTCCACAGGTCAACATAATTCAGGACAGACAATCCAATCAGGCTTTAGGTCTTTGTGCAAGATTTTATTAAATGTCTTTACAGAGCAACATTCGGACTCCAGAAGCAGCTGCCAAGAAGGCCTTTTACACTGTAGGGACTGGCTGAGGGATGGCAGGTGGCTCTGGCTTCCCACCCTTCTGGGGTGGTGGGCAGGATCTCATCTTTGGGTTCCACAATGCTCACATGGTCGGGCAGGGGCTTCTTAGTGCCGATCTTGCCACTTGGATCCCAGAGCAGCATGATCTTCACTTTGATGCCCAGCACACCTCGCCTGAGCAGTCCATGATGCACAGCGGTGTCAACCTAGTAGTTAACAGGGTCTCCACTATGGATCATCAGGCAGTCCACAAACTTCATGGATTTTCTCCTCTGTCCTGGGAGTTTTCCAGACATGACAACTTCACAGCCCTTGGCCCCACTCTCCATGGTTAGGTTTATTCCAAGGTACTTTCTTATTTTTTTGATGCAATTGTGAATGGGAGTGATTCTCTGATTTCACCCTCTGTTGTTGGCATATAGGAAGGCTACTGATTGCTGTGTTTATTTTGTATCCTGCTACATAGCTATATGGTTTATCAGCTCTTAACAGTTTGCTGGTATAGTCTTTAGGGTCCTTTATGTATACAATCATATCATCTGCAAATAATAACTTGATCTCTTCCTTTCCAATTTGTATCCCTTTAATGTGTCTCTTTCCTGCCTTATTGCTATGGCTAAGGCTTCCAGTACTATATTAAATAAAAGTGCGGACAGTGGGAAAAAAATTTTAAAAAGAGAATCTAAATGCATCATTCTAAGCAACAGTCATTAAAATCCTCCCCATCTAATTCATCTCCTTCACATTCTGTGCCACAACCCTTTTCCAGTATCCACCAATCACTTTCTCCTGTGCTGTCCCCACGGCTCTCTCCCCTTACACCTCCCGTGACTTCTGCTTCCTAACTTTTCTTCTTTGGATTCACCTAGCTTTTCTTCTATAAGCAAGAAACTTTCATAGATAGAGCTTTGGAGGGATATTCCCCTTGGCAGACTCAAGAGGAAAATAAAAGTGTGGACACTCACATGACTTTTTTTCCCTCATCACAAGGATGTTTGGCAACAGAAGAAAAGAACGTGTCAGAGCAAATGTAAGAGGAGACACCAAGTTAAGAGTGGAAAGACACGTGAAAGCAGGGGTAGCAGGTGGGTATGCCTGGGTGGGGAGAAGGAAGGGGTGGCCTGACAACCCGACTGTCACTGAAAATATCATCTCTATTGGTATGTGCACCCGGGATGGCTGAGAAGGTAGACTTCACGACTGCTCAGTGGTTTCTATCTAGGAGATAAGAAGATGAGCTTTAAAACTTTTTCAGTGTCACATGTGAAAGTGAACTAGTTATTTATTTATTAGGTAGTATCTTGCTCTAGCTCAGGCTGACCTGGAATTCACTGTGTAGTCTCAGGGTGGCCTCAAACTCACAGTGATCCTCCTACTTCTGCCTTTAGAGTGCTGGGATTAAAGGGATGCATCACTACACCCAACTTCTGTTGTTTTTCTCTTTTTTTTTTTTTTTTTAAATTTTAACTTGATTTATTTATTTGCAAGCAGAGAGCCATAGAGAGAAGAGAGACAGATAGATAATGGGCATGCCAGGTCTCTAGCCACTGCAAACAAACTGCAAACACATGTGCCCCTTGTGCATCTGGCTTATGTAGGTCCTGGGGAACTGAACCTGGGTCCTTTGGCTTCGCAGGCAAATGCCTTAACTACTAAGCCATCTTTCCAGCCCATGAAAGAGAATTACTGAAGAATCAAACAAGGAGAAAATCCACCACTGGGTTTTATGAAAATGTACGCACTTATTGTTGGGAAGTAAATATGAGAGTCACTGTGAAAATTGGTTTATGTTTTTTTCCTAAAATATATGTATAGAGTATGGAACTCTATCAAATCTTTAAAATATACTGTCAAATACATAAGCCTTTATTCCTAATTTTTTTCATCTCTAAAATGAGAATAGTCATTACAACACACAGAGTCTGTACTTAATAAATTGTTGTCCCAGTAATTTTTGTTACATTAGTCATGAGACAGAGAGTTGAGAATAATCTTTTTTATTCTATTAAACAACTTGATGACATGCTTTGGTTGTAGAACACAGAATTCAAGCAGGAACTGAGGTAGAAGCCTTCTGTAGTGTTGGAAAGAGCTATTCAGGCTACTGGGGGAGAAAAATTATCACCAGTCTTAATGTGCAGTGAACCTTGCAAGTTACACAACTGGCCAGCCAGGCAAGGAGTGCAATAGTGGCTTGTCAGTTATGGGGATAACCAACTGCTCTCTGATTGGATTTGAGGCTTACTCAGCAGGAAGGAATTCATGCTTGGTACTGAAGACCCAGTCAAAAGTCTATGGTGGGCTGGAGAGATGGCTTAGTGGTTAAGGTACATGCCTGTGAAGCCCAAGAACCCCAGTTTGATTCTCCAGGTCCCATGTAAGCCAGATGCACAAGGGGGCACACATGTCTGAAGTTTGTTTGCAGTGGCTAGAGGCCCTGGCATACCCATTTTCACTCTCCCTGTCTCTCTTTCCCTTTTTCTGTCTCAAATCAATCAATCAATCAATCTTAAAAAAACGTCTATGGCTTGGAAAGTCATAGGCCCTAGGAAGGAAGCTACTACTGTTGTTTGGCTAAATGCACAGACTGTCTTCATCAAATTGTCCTCTAAATAGTTATGTTGATGCCCATAGACTAGGGCTGTTCTTACTTTTGGTCTGAGAAGCTTCTTTCGGAGTTATCAGTGACTAGTGGAGAGACCCAAAACTTATCAAAGTGCTGAGAACGACAGTTGAGTGCTTATCCCTAAATGACACAATCTCTATCACACTCTCCAAGGCTCACTGTGGAAGAGGTGGTCAAACAGTGGCCTTAAATTTGGTCAGCAAGGCCAAACGAGCCAATAGATGCAATGGTGGCATGTCTGTTATGGGGGAAACCAACTGCTCTCTAATTGGACTGGAGGCCTGCTCCATGGGAGGGAACACATCCCTGATACTGAAAACCTACAACAGGGGCAGTCATGAGCCCTAGGGGTGTAACATCTGTTGGTGTCTGGCTAAATGTATATACTATGCTCACCAAACTGCCCAGTAAGCACTTCTCTTAATGTTCATACCCATATATTAATGCTACTCTCACTTTTGTTTTTGTTTTTTTTTTTGAGGTAGGGTTTCACTGTAGCCCAGGTTGACTTGGAATTCACTCTGTAGTCTCAGGGTGGTCTTGAACTCATGGTGATCCTCCTACCTTCTGCCTCCTGAGTGCTGGGATTAAAGGTATGTGCCACCATGCCTGGCTGCTCTCACTTTTGGTTAGATGAGCTTCTCTTTTCAGATGGCAGTGACCTTGGGATGACTCAGAAGGCACCATGGTGCTGAGAAGAAGTGACAGAAGAGTGTCCAACACCGAAATATCTCTGTCACATCTTCCCAGGATCAGGGTCCATTGTGGAAGAGGGGGCAGAAAGAATGTAAGAGCCAAAGGAAGGGTAGTACCCCTTACAATGTGCTTCTCCAGACACAAAATGGCCTGGATATCCATGACCTCACAGTGACTGAAACTCCCTACACAAGACCATCATAATAGGAGGAAAACATCATGATATCAAAATAAAAGAGAGACTGATTGAGAGGGGGAGGGGATATGATGGAGAGTGGAGTTTCAAAGGGGAAAGTGGGAGGGAGAGGGAATTACCATGGATTATTGTCTACAATTATGGAAGTTGTCAATAAAAAAAAAAAGTGCAAGAACAAGAGGATGGAAGGAGTGCTGTGGAATGCGGACTTCCACCTGAAGGGGCTGCTGGATCCATGACTTCATAGCAGCTGTCATTACCTGCCTAAGAGTTGTACCATACTGGTCCCATCAACATGTCATCATGAATGATGGAGGGATGGAGGATGAAGAGATGGAGGAAGGGAGGGAGGGAGGGAAGAGAGAAGAGACATCAAAATAGACAGGGGACTAGAGAGATGGCTTAGTGGTTGAGGCACTTGCCTACAAAGCCTAAGGACCCCGCCAGGCATGGTGGCACATGCCTTTCATCCTAGCACTGGGGAGGCAGAGGTAGGAGGATTGATATGAGTTCAAGCCTGCATAGTGAATTCCAGGTCAGCCTGGGCTAGAGTGAGACCCTACCTCAAAAAAAAAAAACAAACAAACAAACAAACAAACAAACAAAGCCTAAGGACCTAGGTGTGACTCCCCAGAACCCACATAAGCCAGATGTACACAGTGACGTAAGTGTCTGGAGTTCTGTTTGCAGTGGCTGGAGGCCCTGGTGTGCTCATTCTCTCTCTTTCTCTCTCTCAAAAAAGTAAATAAATAAATAAGAAGAAGGCCGGGTAGAGTGGCACACGCCTTTAATTCTAGCACTCGTGAGGCAGAGGTAAGTTCAAGGCCACCCGAAGACTACATAGTGAATTCCAGGTCAGCCTGGGCTAGAGTGAGACCCTACCTCAAAAAACCAAAATAAATAAATAAGTAAATAAGCAGAAGTAAATAAGAAGAAGAAGGGGTTCAGTGGGAGGGAGATGGGGAAGGGGAACAGAAGAAAGTAATGTGATGGGGATTAAGATTTTTAAAAAAATAACAGAAAATAGCCAGGGTGTGGTGGTGCACGTCTTTGATCCCAGCACTTGGGAGGTAGAGGAAGGGGATCACTGTGAGTTCAAGGTGAGCTTGGGACTATAGAGTGAGTTCCAGGTCAGCTTGAGCTAGAATAAAACCCTACCTCAAAAATTAATAGGAAAAAAATTAAAAAAACAAGAAGAAAAACCATCTAGATGATAGTACTAAAGCACTGTTGCAAAAGGGGATCTAGAAATGTCCTCAGCAGCTCAGATGATACAATGGTAATAAATTACATGCAAAGAGAGCACTGCAGATTTTGGGCCAAGTCCTTACTGCAACCATTAGCGCTTAGTATATCAGAAGCTAAAACCTAACCCTGTGCCTGAGGCAGTTTGAGCCTATATTTATAACTGCTCTGGATGTCCGCTGCTGAAATGAAAGATTCTTACTTGTTTGGGATCTTAGTCAAGTTCAGGCGATGGAAGTAAGGGAATAAGACTCTAGTATCTGGCGACAATTTAAGATACGGCTTGGAATTGAGGTCCTAATTTGTCATAGCGATGTTTTCTTGAGTGTCTATTGAGTAAAGTTGAACTTGGAGGAATCTTAATATTGTCCAACAAACTTCAGCCTTTGGTTAGCTAACTTTGATGTGGTATATTTCTGCACTCTCTCTCTCTCTTTTTCTCTCTTTTTAGACAGGGTCTTACTATGCATATCAGGTTAGCTTCCAGTTTATTACTCTCTTGCCATGCCTCTTCAGGGTGCTTCCCAGGCCACCATGCCTGGTACTTATTTATTCTTTCTTTAAAAAAATGTAATATCAGGCTGGAGAGATGACTTAGTGGTTAAGGCACTTGCCTGCAAAGTCTAACTACCCAGGTTCAATTCCCCAGTACCCACATAAGCCAACTGCACAAGGTGGTGCATACCTCTGGAGTACCCATTCTCTCTCTCTCTTTCTGCCCTCTCTCTTAAGTAAGTAAATAAATAAGTAAATAAAATATTTTTTAAAATGTGTCATCCAAGGGCTGGAGAAATGGCCCAGCAGTTAAGGTATTTGCCTGCAATGCCTAACAACCTGGGTTCAATTCCCCAGTACCCATATAAAGCCAGATGCCCAAAGTGATGCATGTATCTGGAGTTCATTTGCAGTGGCTGGAGGCCCTGGTGTGCCCATTCACTCTCTCTACTCTCTTTCTCTCTTTGCTTGAAAGTAAATAAATAAAAAAAAATTAAGTGCAGCATCTTTTTATTATTATTATTATTTTAATATTTATTTGAGAGATCCAGAGAGAGAGAGAGAGAGAGAGAGAGAGAGAGAGAGAGAGAGAGAGAGAGAGAATGGGCACACCAGGGCCTCCAGCCACTGCAAACAAACTCCAGATGCATGCATCACCTTGTGCATCTGGCTTACATGGGTCCTGGGTAATGAACCTAGTTCCTTTGGCTTGGTGGACAAGCACCTTAACCACTAAGCAATCCCTCTAGCTCCTTTTATTTATTATTTTAAATTTCTTTTCCTATATCTGTCATAGGAAAGACTTGAAGGCTGCAATATTTCTGTTCCCTAAACTGCTTATTTGCAAGGTTAGGCAATGTGGCAATTTGATTCAGGTGTCCCCCATCAACTTAGGTGGTCTGAATGCTAGGTTCCCAGCTGGTAGTAATTTGGGAATTGGAGCCTCCTGGAGGCAGTGTATTGTGTAATGCTTATGGGTGTTATAGCCAGTTTCCCCTTGCCAGTATTCAGCAAACTCTCCAGCTGCTGTTGTCTACTTGATGTTGTCCAGGAAGTGACATCCACTGTCTGCTCATGCCACCTTTTCCCCTGCCATTATGGAGTTTCCCCTTGACTCTGAAAGCCAAAATGAACCTTTTCCCTCCCATCAGCTGCTTTTGGTCAGGTTTTTTTTTTGTGTCAGCAACACAAAGCTGACTGCAACAGGCATGTATTCTTGTTTTTATTTTTTTTTTTTTTCATTTTTCAGTTTTTCAAGGTAGGGTCTCACTCTAGCCCAGGCTGACCTGGAATTCACTATGTAATCTCAAGGTGGCCTCGAACTCATGGTGATCCTCCTACCTTTGCCTCCTGAATGCTGGGATTAAAGGCGTGCACCACCACGCCTGGCTTCAGGCATGTATTCTTGATAATGTTATTTTTCCCTTTTCAAAATTCAGCGCCTACTAGAACCCAGAGTGGTACTGTATAGACACCATTGGTGCACCCCAAGTATAAGTGAAGTTATTAAGGTTTTTTCTTACTGTACCTGTCACCAGCTAAATCTGACATCCACTCTGTGTGACACCAGTCCTGCCAAATGTTCTCTTGGCTATGAGGAAGCGAGGCTAAGAATGGGTCTGGGAGCACTGTGACTTTAAGGAGAAGGGTAGTCAAAAGGATGGGAAGACCCTGTCCACTGGCTTTTGGTTGGGGCTTTGTAATTTACATCTAATTGTGAGCACTTGACCCACTTCACTCCCATGTGCAACAGGCTAAGGCAAGGAGAGGGTGCTTGTTCAGGGTTCAAGTGCCCTTGTGACCATCCCAAAATAACCACCAGCGTAATACAGTAGAACTTCACATAGCTGAGTGCACCAGTCTTCAACTTGTGCTTGTCACCCTAATCATTTCTCTTCCCTTCTTGGACAAGGTAAGCTTGTGAGTAAAGTTTTCCGTCAGCACTTAAGAGTCGCAGAAAACCCCTGTTCTAGGCATCTCCTGCCAGTTACAGAGAAAAGCACACGGTTGGACACAGCCAGCTCTTCTCTCCAGAATGTATTCCCAGGACTTCCACCGCTTTTCCCTCGGATGGATGTCACGGCTAGTCAATCTTCCCATGTGCTTTCCTTTCACTGAAAGATGTTATTTTTGTCTTTTTTTTTTTTTTTGCAAGAAGTATTCTGTTTTCAACCAGCCCTTTATTCATGAGGCCACTGTTCAGCGTACATTTATTCTATCAGCCAAGTTATTGTGCCGAGTTGAGCGTTAGAGAAATCTGATCGTTTCCTTGGTCTCTGTTTTGGAAGGTGCAGGAGCTTTGTCCTTAGTGACAGCATGCAGACAGCAGCTAAACAAGGCTGGGGAAGAGGAAGAGCTGGGACGGGAAGATAAAACTGCAAATATGTGTCAAATCACATCAAGATGCATCGTGGGACATGAAAAAGAGGCCATTTCTTTACAAATGAGTTGTTTCTGGAAAATGCAGTGCATAAATGATATAGGCCTATGTAGGACAGTACAAAAAAAATAACACAAAAAAGAAGGCATTATGCCAGCAGTGGCCTATGCTAGTGCACTAGGGTTCTGGATGAATTGATTTCTTAACTTTATTTCATGGAATTTTAATTTTTCTCTTTTTTTTCTTTTCTTTTCTTTTCTTTTCTTTTCTTTTGTTTTCTCTTCTTTTTTTTTTCTTTTCTTTTCTTTTGTTTTCTCTTCTCTTCTTTTCTTTTCTTTTCTTTTCTTTTTTTTGTTGAGGTAGGATTTCACTCTAGCCCAGGCTGACCTGGAATCCACTATGTAGCCTTGTACTCATGGCAATCATCCTACTTCTGTCTCCCGAGTGCTGGAATTAAAGGTGTGCACCACTACGCCCAGTGGAATTTTATTATTTTTATTTTCAATTTTATTCAACTTTAATTCTGTATATGCAAGATAATTTTATTTTTTCTATAGCTTTTTTGATCTATACTAGTATGATTTTGTATCATCTTTGCTGTCTCCTCCAAGGGCCTTTTTAAAAAATATTTTTGGCCGGGCATGGTGGCACACACTTTTAATCCCAGCACTCAGGAGGCAGAGGTAGGAGGATTGCCATGAGTTCAAGGCCACCCTGAGACTACATAATGAATTCCAGGTCAGCCTGGGCCAGAGTGAGACCCTACCTCAAAAAATCAAAAAAAAAATCATTTTTTGGCCTGGCATGGTGGCGCACACCTTTAATCCCAGCACTCGGGAGGTAGAGGTAGGAGGATTGCTGTGAGTTCGAGGCCACCGTGAGAATACATAGTGAATTCCAGGTCAGCCTGAGCTAGAGTGAGACCCTACCTCAAAAAAAA
The DNA here is from genome assembly GCA_036365145.1 of Orientallactaga sibirica. Classification (NCBI taxonomy): domain Eukaryota; kingdom Metazoa; phylum Chordata; class Mammalia; order Rodentia; family Dipodidae; genus Orientallactaga; species Orientallactaga sibirica. The sequence goes on along the minus strand of JAEOAD010000012.1, from coordinate 9,308,209 downwards.
CCAAAAAACAAACAAAAAATATTTATTTATTTATTTTTAAATATTTTTATTTTTATTTATTTAAGAGAGAGAGAGATACAGAAATAGGCAGGTAGAGAGAGAGAGAGAATGGGCGCGCCAGGGCCTCTAGCCACTGCAAACGAACTCCAGATGCATGCGTCCCCCTATGCATCTGGCTTATGTGGGTCCTGGAGAATCAAGCCTCGAACCGGGATCCTTAGGCTTCACAGGCAAGCGTTTAACCACTAAGCCATCTCTCCAGCCCAAAAAACAAACAAAAAATATTTTTATTTATTAATAAGCAGAGAGAGAGAGAGAGAGAAAAGAGAGACAGAGAAAGTGTGTGTACCAGGGCCTCTAGCTGCTGCAAATGAACTCCAGACACAAGCACCTCTTTGTGCATCTGGCTTTTCTGCGGGTACCGGGGAATTGAACCTGGTTCGTTAGGCATTGCCAACAAGTGCCTTAACCATTGATCCATCCCTCCAGCCTTTCAAGGGCCTTTTGCAGAGTAAGTTTCTAGAAGAGGAAGTGTCTATCTAAACCAATGTTATATTTAAAAGAGTAAAACTTAAAGAGAAATCTTACAGATCAAACCTTCTAGTTTTTCATTTTCTTTTGTTTTGTTGTATTAAGGCACAGTCCCAGTATATATAGCTCATGCTGTCTTTGAACTCACTACATAAACTAGGCTGGCCTCAAGTTTGAGGTCTTTGCGCTAAAACATTCCCAGTGCTGGGATTACAATGCACCCCTCCATAGTCAGCTTCATTTTCCTTCTAAAATTATTTTGTCTGTTTCCTTTTATCCTGATGACAAACAAGCATTATAGTTGACATGCAGTATTACTGTTATGAACAAAACAAGATCATATTGTAATATGGTTTGGCAACTTGCTTATCTCTCTTGATATATATCAAATATATTGCTTCATACAACATGTAGAACTCTACTTTTTAAAATTTTTTATTTTTGGTCAGGGGATTGATTACTGTGTGGAGCAGACCAGCTTTGAATTTGGGCAATCCTCCTGCTTCTGCGTGAGTGCTAGGGTGATAGGTTTGTGCCACCATGCCAAGCTTCTGCTTCGTTTGTGATGCCTATAATGACTTTTGCATGAATCATTTAATTAGATAGCATATATGGCATTGATTAATATATAATAATCAGATTCCCATTATAGAACATAAAGATTATTTTCTTTTTAAAAAATTATTTATTTATTTACTAGAGACAGAGTGGAGGGAGAGAGTGAGAATGGCCACACCAGGGCCTCTAGCCACTGCAAACGAACTCCAGATGCATGTGCCACCATGTGCATCTGGCTTACATGGGACATGGAGAATCGAACCTGGGTCCTTAGGCTTTGCAGACATGCACATTAACTGCTAAACCATCTCTACAGCCCTAAAGATTATTTCCTATTCACCTTTTTTTTTTTTTTTTTTTTTTTTTTTGTTTTTTGAGGTAGGGGTTTCACTCTAGCCCAGGCTGACCTGGAATTCACTATGTAGTCTCAAGGTGGCCTTGAACTCATGGCGATCCTCCTACCTCTGCCTCCAGAGTGCTGGGATTAAAGGTGTGAGCCACCACGCCCGGCATATTTGCTCATTTTTAAAATTTATTTTTGGTGTATATGTGTAGTATTATTGTGTGTGCTGTATGTACATGTGTGTGCAGATGCATATGTAGAGGCCAGTGGAGGATATCCAGTGTCCTTTTTTATAACTTTTCCACCTTATTTCCACTAGATACACTCTGTCACTGTACCTGGAGCTCACTCCTTTCAGTTAGATTGGCTGACCAGTGAGCCCCAGAGATCCTCTTGTCTCTACCCAACTCAGTGCTGGGGTTATAGGCATGAGAGGCCATGTCTATCTCTTATTTATTTATTTATTTTTTATTTTAAATAAATTATTTTTTGTAGAATAAGAATAGAGAGAGAGAGAGAGAGAATGGGCATGCCAGGGCCTCCAGCCACTGCAAACAAACTGCAGATGCATGTGCCACCTTGTGCATTTGGCTTTATGTGGGTACTGGAGAATCAGACTCGTGTTGTTAGGCTTTGCAGGCAAGTACCTTAACTACTGAGCCATCTCTCCAGTCCTCATTTACCTATTTATTTATTTATTAAAGCATGAGTACTGGAAATCAGTCTCAGACCCTCACACTTGTGAGACAATTTCTTTACCCAGTAAGTTATGTGCTCAGCCCTATTTCTTTCTTTATTTTTGACACAGGATCTCACTATGTAACCAAGGTTGGCCTTGAACTTTCTATGTAGCCTGGGCTAGCCTTGAGCTCCCTATCTTCCTGCCATAGCTTCCTGAGTGTTGGGATGACAGGCATGAGTCACCAAACCCAGTGACTCATTTTCTTAGAAAATGTAGGCAATTGCACATCTTTTCTTTTTCTTTTTAAAAATTATTTATTTATTTAATTAATTTATTTGCAAGGAGAGAGAGAGAGAGAGAGAGGAGATAGACAGAGAGAGAATGGGTGCACCAGGGCCTCTAGCCACTTCAAATGAACTCCAGATGCATGCACCCTCTTGTGCATCTGGCTCATGTGAGTTCTGGGGAATTGAACCTGGGTCCTTTGGCTTTGGAGGCAAGTGCCTTAACTGCTAAGCCATCTCTCCAGCCCGAGCACATCTTTTCAAGCACTCTTCATCAGATGGAGTTTTGTAGAGGTGATTTTTAGAAGTGGAAATGTAAATTTCCAAAGCAAGCTTAGGACTGGGTTAGCCAGTGTTGATAATTTACCACGGCTGCAGGATGCTGGTTTGAATATCCTGCCACCAGTCAGTACGGTCTCATAAAAAGTTTTGTTGGGCCTCAAAGAGATACAACTTATCTGATGTTTCTTCACCAGCAGATGGCACCTGGCCTTCCTTTAAGACTGAGTAGAATCCCCCCAACCTGGTACACTCCCCTTGCGTCCCTGAGCCTGCACCAACATGGCTATGACCACATCACGTACAAATGCTCCTGTGTCATTAATTTTATCCCGTGTTTGTATTGTTCTCGTTCCAGAATGCTGATACTTTAAGCCCAAGGCTCTAACTTGAGCAGGAAGAGTTTATTTTGGGACAAGGAATCTTCCCCCATAGACAGGCCTCTCAACCAGTGTCTCTTCTCTCTCTTTAGAAACTGGGAAATTCTGAAGGAGAGAGCTAGTTTTCTATATCTCCAGACTTGCTCCTTTCATCTTCAAAAAATATCACACTTGGGATTTTTTTTTTAAATATCTGCTCACTTTACAGAGGGGAACTCAGGGAACAGGACATTGATGGGTCATGTTGACTGTGATTTTAGTCACTTATGCTTAGGAAAGTGACCCTATAAATCACCTTAAGTATGCAGAGTTGATGTGATAAATATATACAAAAGAACGATTTAATAAAAGCTATAAATACAGTCATTTAAAATGGTCGAGGAGGAAGGAAGGAATAGCTAACTATAATTTTTTTTAATGCTGACACATCATTTTGTTTTGTGCTAAAATAATCGTCCATGTGTTCATGTCAATTTTTCTCAAAAACCAGAACAAACTAGAACAACAGCTACTTTCATATTTTACTTTCTTTAAAAAGTCAACTTTGGGCTGGAGAGATGGCTTAGCAGTTAAGGCATTTGCTTGCGAAGCCTAAAAACTCATGTTTGAATCTCCAGGTCCCACATAGCCAGACATACAATGACACAAGCATTCAGTGTCACACATGTACACAAGGAGGCTCACGTGTCTGGAGTTCATTCACAGTGGTTGAAGGTCTTGATGCACTCAGTCTCTCTGCCTCTCTTTCTCTCTTTCAAAATTAAAAAAAAAAGTCAACTTTGACAGGGTATATAGTGGCACATGCCTTTAATTCTAGCTCTCAAAAGGCAGAGGTAGAAGGACCATTGTGAGTTTGAGGCTAGCCTGGGAGAACATAGTGAATTCCAGATCAGCCTAAGCTACTATGAAAAAAACAACCAACCAAACAAACAAAACAGTCAACTTTGTCTTGGAATGGTAAATCACTCACATTTGTAATCTCAGCACTTCAAGAGGCTGAGACAAGATTTGTATGAGCTCCAGGCCAGCAGCCTGGGCTACAGAATGAAACCTTGTCTCAAAAATCCAAATAAAGCCGGGCGAAGTGGCGCATGCCTTTAATCCAAGCACTCAGGAGGCAGAGGTAGGAGGATTGCCATGAGTTCAAGGCCAGCCTGAGACTACATAGTGAATTACAAGTCAGCCTGGACTAGAGCGAGACCCTACCTCGAAAAACCAAAAAAAAAAAAAAAAAAAAAAATCCAAATAAAGAGCCAGGCATAGTGGCACACGCCTTTAATAATCCCAGCATTTAGGAGGCAGAGGTAGGAGGATCACCATGAGTTCGAGGCCACCCTGAAACTACACAGTAAATTCTAGGTCAGCCTGGACTAGAGTGAGACCCTACCTTGAAAAACAAAAACAAAAAAAAAATCCAAATAAGAGGGGGTGGAAACGATGGCTCAGTGGTTAAGGCACTTGTCTGCAATGCCTAACAACCTGGGATCGATTCCCAGTACCCATGTAAAGCCAGATGCACAAAGTGGTGCATGCATCTGGAGTTCCATCTGCAGCAGCTAGAGTTCCTGGCGCATCTATTCTCTCTCTCTCCTCTCTCTGTCTCTCTTTGCTTGCAAAAAATTAAATTAAGAAAGAGGGGATGTAGCTCTATGGCGGAGTGATTGCAAGCACACACGAGGACCTCAACCCTACAATGAACAAAATTGCATACCTTCCTAAAATCCCAAACAGTAACAACAAAAGAACAATTTTGATCAATAAATGTGGTTTTTCTCTACAAAACCATCATTATGACACTGAATAAAAGGTCATCAAGAGCCTGGGGTGGTGGCGCATGCCTTTAATCCTAGCACTTGAGAGACTGAAGGAAGATCACTGTGAGTTCAAGGCCAGTCTGGAGCTACAAAGTGAATTTCAGGTCAGCTTGGCCTAGAGTGAGACCCTATCTTGAACAAACGAAAACAAAGAAGCAAAAAAGAGAAAACTACAGGAAAGAACTATAAATCTAGTAAGTAGCCCTTTTAAAAAATATATTTATATACATACATATATATAATTTATTGACTTATTTATTTGAGAGAGAAAGAGGCAGAAAGAGAAAGAGAGAAAGAATGGATATGCCAGGGCCTCCAGCCACTGCAAATGAACTCCAGATGCATGTACCCCTTGTGCATCTGGCTTACATGGGTCCTGGAGAGTCAAACTGGGATTCTTTGGCTTTGCAGGTAAATGCGTTAATTGTTAAGCCATCTCTCCAGTGCTGTAACTAGCCTTTTTAATAAATACAGAAATCTCTCTCTCTCTCTCTCTCTCTTTTGGGTTTTTGAGGTAGGGTCTCACTCTAGTCCAGGCTGACCTGGAATTCACTATGTAGTCTCAGGGTGGCCTCAAACTCATAGTGATTCTCCTACCTCTGCATCCCAAGTGCTGGGATTAAAGACATGCGCCACCACCCCCAACCAGAAATATCTCTCTTGAACAACTCGAGCACATGGAATTTTTCTTGGGACACATAAAACAGATGAGCTTTAGGGTTTGTTAGAATAGGAAATCTAACAATTTGTGATACATTTTGCTCACTGTGCAGTGTTGTACTATGAAAATTTTTTGTTCCCTCTGGGAGAGATTTCATACCGTAGCAGGCCGTGCTCAAGCTAAGAGACCTAAATGTAACCAGTCTGGGTCTATATTTGCAATTACAATTTCTCTTTATCCCAGGGTGAAATGTCCACAGTGTCATGATGGGAATAGACTTAGGAGAGCTTGAAGGATGGAGGAGTCAATGAGTCCAATCTTCTGATTTGGACAACAGGGTGATGGTGAGCTATTAATCCTAGAAAGGAAATGGGAGAAGCAGCAGACGACCTGTCTGAGTAGTGAAACTTTGGCTCTGAGAAATGGTTTACGCAAGTGGGAAGTGCTCTTATTCAACTGGTGCAAGGAATCATATCTGAGTTGGATGTGGTGGCCCTTGCCTATAACCTGGGAGGTGGAGACAGGTGGGTAGCAAGTTTAAGTTCAACTTGGGCAACATAGCAAGTTCTAGACCAGTCTGGGTTATACAGTGAGACACTGTCTCAAATACAAAGAAAAGAATGAAAACTTAACGACACCAGAAATGAAATCAAAGAGGATACTAGACAATGAAAAGAGCTTCAATGCTCCTGGATTGGCAGAATTAAAATTGAGAAAATAGCTATATTACCATAAATAATCCACAGATTCAACACAATACCCATCAAAATTCTAGTAACATGGGGGCCTGGAGAAATGGCTTAGCAGTTAAGTGCTTGCCTGTGAAGCCTAAGGACTCCTGTTCGAGGCTCAATTTCCCGGGACCCACGTAAGCCAGATGCACAAGGTGGCACATGCATCTGGAGTTCATTTGCAGTGGCTGGAGGACCTGGCGCACCCATTCTCTTTCTATCTATCTGCCTCTTTCTCTCTCTCTCTGTCTGTCTGTTGTTCTGACATAAATAAAAAATTTTAAAAAATTCTAGTAACATTCCTCACTGAGCTGGAAAAAAATAAACCAAGAAATTCACATGGAAGCACAGAAGATCACAGATAGCCAAGAGTCCTAGGCAGAAAGAACACGGCTGGGGGTATCAAAATACCTGATCTCAAATCATACTATAGAGCAATAGTGACAAAGACAGCATTCTACTGGCACCAAAACAGATCTGTGGATCAATGGAACAGAACAGAGGACCCAGAAATATATCCACATTGCTTTAGACACCTGATCTTTGACAAACGAGCCAAAAACATTCAATGGAAAAAAAGACAACTTATTCAACAAATGGTGCTGATCAAACTGGATATCCACCTGCAGAAAAATGAATTTATATCTCTATCTTTCACCCTGTACAACTATCAATTCCAAGTGGATCAAAGGCCTTAACCTAAAACACTGAAATTGCTGAGAGGAAAAAACAAGGAATGTGTTCCAAGATACAGGCATATGCAAGGACTTTCTGAACATGCCTCTAAACGCACGGGAAATAGCTCCAAGAACTCGCTAACGGGGGCTACATGAAATTAAAATATTTTTGTACAGTAAAAGAAACTACTTGCAAAGAGGACAGCCTATAGAATGATAGAAAATCTTTGCCAGCTATACATCAGAGGGTTAATAGCCAGAATTTCCAAAAAACTGCAAAAATTAAACACCAAAATAAAAATAAAAGTGTCAGTTATCAAATGGGCTAATGAAAACGAATTTACGGTTCACAAAAAAGAAACACAAATGGCCAATAAGTACTTTAGTAATAGTCAACATACCCAGCCATCAGGAAATGCAGATTAAAATGATTCTGAGATACAATCTCACCCGAGTCAAAATGTCTATAATCAATGCTGGTGAGGATGCTGGAAAAGAGGAACTCTTACTCACTGCTGGTGGGAATGTGAACTCATACAGCCATTATGGAAATCAATACGGAGGTAGCTCCAAAAATTAGGAACAGAATTCCCATACAAATCAGCTATTTGACTCCTGGCCATATACGCCAAGGACATCATACTCCACTTCAGAGACACTTGCATATCCGTGTTTATTGCTGATCTATTTACAATCGCTAAGAACTGGAATCAAGCCTAGATGCCCATTGACAGATAAATGGACAGTGAAAATGTGGCACATTCACAGGATGGAACTCTATGCAGCATTACGGAAAAATGAAATGATAAATTTGCATGGGAAATGATAGACCTAGAAAGAACCCTATCAAGTGAAATGACCCAAACTCAGAAAGACTAAAACGGCATGTTCTCTCTGATATGGGGATCCCAGCTTGTAATATCTATAGGTATGTAGCTAAAATGGGCAAGTGTGGGTAAAACCGGTAAATATAGAATGGTAACCAAGAGCAAGCATAAAAACGAACAGAAATGGGGACCTGAGAAGGGAGAAAGAACACAGGCAACGTGTCAACAGAAGGGGTGGGGCTATTGGAGGGAGGAAAATTAGGGGAAGAGGGAGATTGGGAATAAGAATTGACTAAAATAAGTTATTTTTTGTTGTTGTTGTTTGTTTTGTCTTTTGAGGTAGGGTCTCACTCTAGCCTGGGCTGACCTGGAATTCACTATGTAGTCTCAGGGTGGCCTCGAACTCACAGCTATCCTCCTACCTCTGCCTCTCGAGTGCTGGGATTAAAGGTATGCACTACCATGCCCTTCCTCAAATTACTTTTTAAAAATTTCATCTTGGCTGCTTTATTTTGAATTTTTAAAAGTTCACAAAAAGCCAGGCATGGTGGCACACGCCTTTAGTCCCAGCACTTGGAAGGTAGAGGTAGGAGGATTGCCAAGAGTTCAAGGCCACCCTGAGAATACAGAGTAAAGTCCAGGTCAGCCTGAGCTAGAGCGAGACCCTACCTCACAAAAACTGAAAAACAAAACAAAACAAAACAAAAGTTCACAATATTTTCTTCCCCCATGTTGAGACAATAGAAATTTTATCACATCAATTAGGTATACTCAAAAATAATTTATAAACAAATCATTCTAATTAAGAATATTTTGCATGGCCTGGAGAGATGGCTTAGCAGTTAAGCTCTTACCTATGAAGTCTAAGGACCCCAGTTCGAGGCTCAGTTCCCCAGTACTTATGTAAGCCAGATGCACAAGGTGGCACATGTATCTGGAGTTCATTTGCAGTGGCTGGAGGCCCTGGTGCACCCATTCTCTCTCTCTCTTTCTCTCTCTGTCTGTTGCTCTCAAATAAATTAATAAATACAAATAAACAAAGAATATTTTGCAAAAATAAATATCCTAGTACATATCTGAATTTATTGATCCTAAAATTAGACTTAAAAAAAAACAAAAGCAGGGCTGGAGAGATGGCTTAGCGGTTAAGCCGCCTGCCTGCCAAGCCTAAGAATGCCCGTTTGAATCTCCAGGTCCCACGTTTAGCCAGATGCAAAAGTAATGCAAGCACACAATGTTACACTTGCCCACAAGGGGGAGCATGTGCCTGTTGTTCATTCACAGTGGCTGAGAGGCCCTGGCATGCCCATTCCCTCTCTGCCTCTTCCTCTCTGTCTCTCTCTCAAATTAAAAAAAGAAGAAGAAGAAGAAGCAGAACAAACATATTTAACACTGGCAAGCCTAGGAGAAGAGGGCTGTTGGCAAGCTATATAACCAGCTCTGCGTGTGGATGGTAATGTGCATGAAAGGAAGAGAAAGAAACCATGTGGTGAACAGACATTTCCATGCCTCTATTAGATTTCCTTTTTCATGAATTTCTGTCAAATGAACAACTTGACAAACTGGTAGTATCTCAAATTTTATATTTAGACTAGTAACACTTTGATTAAAGAACAACATCCTGGGACTAGGATATTTAAGAAAAGAAAAACATTGGGAGGAAAAATAACGGCAATGTCTTTTTAAGTCTCTCTAAAGGGAGTAGCAAGTAAATCACTATTTATATGTAGGAAGAATATCATGTTTTAGAAAAGTTAGATACGTATAACGTATCAGAGGCAAAAATAAAAATTCTAAGTGGTCTCACTTAGTAAACTTAAAAAATAAATGTTGTCCTAGTGCACACGTGCAACCTTGCACTTGCAACACCTTTGTGAGTCTGGCTTATGTGGGATCTGGAGAGAGATCGAACATGGGTCCTTGGGTTTCTCAGGCAAGCGTCTTAACCACTAAGCCATCTCTCCAGGCCCTCACTTAGTATTTAATTTGTGAAGTACCTTAATACATGGTGGTGTATGTCTTTAATCCTAGCACTTGGGAGGAAGAGGTAGGAGGATCTCCATGTGTTCAAGGCCACCCTGAAACTACATAGTAAATTCCAGGTCAGCCTGAGATAGAGCAAGACCCTACCTTGAAAACCCAAAAAGGGGCTGGAGAGATGGTTTAGTGGTTAAGACACTTGCCTGCAAAGCCAAAGGCCCAGGTTCAATTCCCCAGTACCCATGCAAAGCCAGATGCCCAAGGTTGCACTTGTGTCTGGAATTCCTTTGCAGTGACTGGATGCCCTGGCACACCCATTCTAAAAAAATGCAAAAAAAAAAAAAAAAATTCTCTGAGATGAATACTGCCCATAAACTCAAGGAGATTTCAACATAAAACTATGTCTAAAATACTCAACTAGAAGTCTGGGAAGATGGCTCAGTGGTTAAAGGCCTTTGTTTACAAAGCCTGCTAGCCTGTGCTTTTAATTTCCTAGTACCCATGTAAAGCCAGATGCACAAAGTGGAGCATGACTGGAGTTAGTTTGCAGCTGTAAGAGGCCCTGATACATCCTTCTCTTTCTCTTTCCCTCTTTCTCTGTTTGCAAGTAAATAAAAAATATACATTTAGAAAAATAAAATACTTGCTGGGCATAGTGGCACACCTATAATCCTAGCACTCAGGAGGCAAAGGTAGGAGGATCGCCGTGAGTTTGAGGCCAGCCTGAGACCACATAGTGAATTCCAGGTCAGCCTGGGCTAGAGCAAGACCTTACCTGAAAAAATGCATAGTTACTGAAGTTTTTTTTTTTTTTTTTTTTTTTTTGGTTTTTCAAGGTAGGGTCTCACTGTGGTCCAGGCTGACCTGGAATTAGCTATGTAGTCTCAGGGTGGCCTCGAACTCATGGTGATCCTCCTGCCTCTGCCTCCCAAGTGCTGGGATTAAAGGCGTGAGCCACCACGCCCGGCTGAAGATTATTTTTTAAACTTTTTTTCTTTTTCTTTTCTTTTTTTTTTTTTTTTTCAAGGTAGGGTCTCCCTCTAGCCCAGACTCTCCTGGAATTCACTATGTAGTCTCAGAGTGGCCTCGAACTCATGGCGATCCTCCTACCTCTGCCTCCCAAGGGTTGCAATTAAAGGTGTGCCCCACCACATTTGACTTTAAACCTTTTTTTGTTGACAACTTCCATAAGTACAAATATACCATGATCATAATCCCCTCCTAAAATCTCTCCTTTCCCCTTCTCAACCCCTCTCCATTGAATCCTTCTTCTTTTCAACTAGTCTCTCTTCTACTTTTATGTCATTATTTTTTCCCCTCTTATTATGAAGGTCTTGTGTAGATAATGTCAGCCACTGTGAGGTCATAAATATCAAGGCCACTTTGAGTCTGGAAGACAGTATTGTAAGCACTCCTTCCCTTCCTTTGACTCTTACATTCTTTCCACCACCACTTCAGCAATAGTCCCTGAGCCTTGAAGGGTGTGATAGAGGAGTCTTAGTGTTGACACTCAACTATTACTTCTCACCACTTTGGTGAGTTTTGTAACCCAGTGGTCATTGCCGTCCGAAAAGAGACGCTTTTCTAACCAAAAGTGAGAATAGCCTGTGAAGCCCAAGGACCCAGGTTCAACTCCCCAGAACCCACGTGAGCCAGATACACATGGTGAAGCATGCGTCTTGAGTTCATTTGCAGTGGCTGGAGACCCTGGTGCACCCATTTTCTCTTTTTTTCTTTCCCCCTCTCTCAATAAGTAAGTAAAAATAAAATTAAAAAAAATTTTTTGAATGTGAGCATAGGGCAGTTAAGGTGCCTGCCTGCGAAGCCTAAGACCACCTGTTCGAATCTCCAGGTCCCATGTTTAGCCAGACACAAAAGTGACTCAAGCATGCAATGTTGCACATGCACACAAGGGGGCACACTTGTGTGGAGTTTGTTCACAGCAGCTGAGAGACCCTGGCATGCCCATTCTCTCTCTGTCTGTCTCTCTCTTTGTCTCTCTCAAATTAAAAAATAAAATAAAATAAAATGTGAGCATAAACATAAGTATTTAGAGGGCAGCTTGGTGGGCATAATATATCTATTTCACCAGATAACAGTAGTAGTCCCCCAACCCAGGGCCTCTGATCTCCCCAGCCATGGGCTTTTTTCATTAGGTTTTCAGTAGCAGGCATGTATTCCCTCCCGTGGAGTGGACTTCAAATCCAATCAGAGAGCAGTTCATTTCCTCCATAACAGACATGCCACCATTGCACCAGTTGGTACATTTAACTTGGCTGGTCAATTGTAGAACTTTCAAGGTTCACTGTTGGTTTACACCATTGATGACTTTGTCTCCCAACAGGCTGCCTAGCTCATTCTAGCATCATGACAGCTAGTCAACAGAAAGGAGGCTTCCAGCTCAGCCCCAGCTGGATGTCTCAGTGTCCTGCAGCCTAAGCATGTAGAGTCTTTAGCAATAGGGTTGGCAGCCAAGAGCCCTGGAAATGGCAATATTTTGGGGGCATCAGGGGCCTCCATGGCTAACAATGATCTGGAAAGTATCTCACCCCTGGCACTGAATTTTTTCTAATAAAAATCTATGGCTTCTAGGCACATTATCCACTTCCACAAGATACTTTTGCCCAAACTCTTACTCTCTTTTTTTCTTTTTGTTTTTTTTTTAAAGATTTTATTTTTATTTATTTATTTATTAGAGATGGAGTGGTGGGGAGGCGGGGGAGAAAGAGAAGGAGAGAAAGAATGGGCGACCCAGGGCCTCCATCCACTACAAATGAAGTCCAGATGCATGTGCCCCCTTGTGCACCTGGCTAACGTGGACCCTGGGGAATCAAACCAGGGTCCTTTGGCTTTGCAGACAAGCGCCTTAACTGCTAAGCCATTCCTCTAGCACCTCAAATACTGGCTTTATCTCAAGTGGTGAGCTTTGTGGATAATTTAACCTGTGTGCCTCAATTTCTCTATCTTAAAATGAGGATACATTTCATTGTATATTCAAAATGTAAAATGAAATAATATGTGAACATGCTTAGCAGGATGTCTTAGACCCTGCAAATATGTACTAAATAATGAACATCCTGTATTTTCTGGGAGAGAATGGAGAAAGCACATCTTCAATCAGGGAGGCAGAACGAGGGCGCTGTGGAATGGCAGCGGAATGGTCAGGGCAGCTGAGCAGGGGACTAGGGCCTTTTCAAACAAAGACATGGGGCAGAAAATAAATCAGAGGCCCAGAATCTCATCGCACAGGCTACAAATAGAAGCTGCAGCTGCAGACCAAAGGCTGGCCTTTACATGTCCACAGTGCAGAAGGACTCGTGATGACCAACTGATCTTTTCCGTCACACCCACACAGACTCAGCAACCACCCATGGAGTCCACTCTGAATGTGAAGGAGTCATTTTTAGTAGAGGATAGCAAATCGCACGAGACTACAGGCTGGATGGAAAGAGAGCATGGTGATTTGGGTGATTAGATGCTCCCGTGTGTACCATAAATGATTCTGGATCATTGAGTCCAGAAATAACCCTTTCCAGCTGGAGAATACTTAACCATGACCAGACACCATGCCAAGACCCTTCCATGTGTTTGCTCATTAAATCCTTCCATTTCTGCGTGGAGCAAATATGATTATTGTCCCAATCTAGAGCTCAGGAAAAGGCCAGCAAAAGGTGAGGAAACTAAGGTTCAGAGAGGTCAAATATTTGCCCAAACTCACAGATTTGCATGTGTAAAGACAAGGTCTAAGACTAAGTCACCTGATTCAATCTCATTGTTTCACCACTTTGCTGGGTGACGTGGTTCACAGACCTTTTCATGTAGTAATTTGTTATTACTTCACATGGCCCTCATGGGGATGGACAACACTGTACTTGCTTGTTTTCCATCTCCAAGCTGTCAACAAATAGCAGAAAGTGAGTACACACTTGGGCTGGAGGGATGGCTTATCAATTAAGGCATTTGCCTGTGAAGCCAAAGGACTCAGGTTCAATTCCCAGGACCCAAGTAATGCAGATGCACAAGATGGTGCATGTGTCTGGTGTTTGTTTGCAGAGGCTGAAGGCCCATTCTCTCCCTCTCTCTCAAACTCTCTTTCCCCCCCCTCAAATAAATCAAATAATTTTTTTAAAAAAGAAAGTGAGTAGATACTGATAGATTCTGAATGATGGCATAATTAATAGATAAACAAAATGATTTTTCTCTCAATTCATATAAACTTTCTTCAGCTACAAATGACAGCTTCCTACAAGCTATGAACCAAGAAGATGCCCCAGATCACTATAGTCTTGTCTACATGTTTTAAATTCAAAAGCTCCCCTGACCCTGGCAGCTGACACAAAGGAACGAGGTGGCCCAGGACGCTGAGGTGGCCAGTAGTGAGTTCAAGCTCATTGCTGCTGCCCGCGCTGATTACTGGCAAGAGGAAGTAAACCTTCTTCTCTCGCATGATTTTCATATCTTACAAATGACACGTATTTGCAAAGCAGGTTTAGATCATGGGCTTCGCTGGCATAGTTAGTACAACAAATATGTAAATAAGGTAAATGAAGGTTTGCTGCGATTGCTCTACAAAGAGTTTATATAGCATTTTTGAGGAAGTCAGATATTATTTCCAGTTAGAGAACAAAAGAAGACTTTGTGATGGAAGTTGTCTCCCCCCCCCCCCAGGTAGGTTCTCTCACTCTAGCCCAAGCTGACCTGGAATTCACTTTGTGGTCCCAGGCTGGCCTTGAACTCACAGCAATCCTCCTACCTCTGCCTCCCAAGTACTGGGATTAAAAGTATGCATCACCACACCTAGCTGTACTTTGACTTTTTTTGTTTGTTTGTTTGTTTTTATTTTTTGAAGTAGGGTTTCACTCTAGTCCAGGCTGACCTGGAATTCACTCTATAGTCTCAGGAGGCGTGCGCCACCACGCCCGTCTTGTACTTTGATAGTAAGGTTGTGTTTTATTCAGTGCGTTTGGAGACTTATTGCAAACAATTTTGTTGTGACAGAACTTGCATTCATCGGAATCAGAACATGTTTTTGTTCTTATAACCAGCACTGGCAATAAGAAGCAGAAGATATGGAGGTGAAAACTTGTTAGAGGCCAAAAATTAAAGGAGATTTTAAGTGTACGATCTGTTACTCCTTGTAGCTTACTGCATGGTGTGTGACAGGACATGAGGCTGAAAAGTACATCTGAGTCTTGGAATGGATCCAGCAAAGGCACCAGGACTAATTTGGGAGATGAAGGGTATGCCTTGCGAGGAGAGGCTTAAAGGTTTAACATGCCTCAGCTTTAAAATAAGGTGGGTGAGCAGAGTTCTATTGATAGCCAGCAACTCGTCCAGTATGAACTTGTACTTGGTGTGAAATAAAACCCAAAGCCACACTAAGGAATTTTAGGAAGGCAGTTTTCTTTTATATTTCAAGTACGAAGAGCCCAGGAACAAGATGTGCAAGAAAGTTTTATTCTTTATTTGTTTTGTTTTTATTCTTTTATTTTTAGTGAATGGTTTTTAAAAATTATTTATTTATTTATTTATTTGCAAGCAGAGAAAGAGATAGGAGAGAGGCAGACAGAGAGAGAATGGGCATACAAGGGCCTCTAGCCACTGCAAACTAACTCCAGATGCATGTGCCCCTTGTGCATCTGGCTTACATGAGTCCTGAAGAATTTAACTGGGATCCTTTGGCTTCACAGACAAATGCCTTAACCACTAAGCCATTTCTCCAGCCCTGTTTTTATTCTTTTGTAATGAAATTTATTTCCACAAAGTCTTTAGAGGAACATCTTCAATTTTAAGGCCATTCATTTACTGAACTACTAATTTATTAATTAATTAATTAATTTATTTATTTATTTATTTATTGTTTTGTAGAGTCTCACTCTATCCCAGGTTTACCTAGAATTCACTATGTAGTCTCAGGGTAACCTTGAACTCACAGCGATCCTCCTATCTCTGCCTCCCAAGTGCTGGGATTAAAGGTGTGCGCCACCATACCCAGCTCAGAGGTGTCTTATTTAGTGATGAACATTCTACTGTCATTTCTTTTTAAAAAAATATTTTATTTATTTCTTGATTTGAGAGAGAAAGAGACAGATAGAGAGAGAATAGGCACACCAGGGCCTCTAGCCATTGCAAATGATCTCCAGATGCATGCACCACCTTGTGCATCTTGTTTATGTGGGTACTGGGGAATCAACCCTGGGTCCTTAGGCTTTGCAGGCAAGTGCTTTAACCACTAAGCCATCTCCCCAGCTCTGTACTATAATTTCTTCTCAGCACTAGGGTGAGTTTGAGCCACCCAATGGTCACTGCCATCTGAAAAGAGAAGCTTCTCTCTCTCTCTTTTAGTTTGTGTTTTGTTTTTTGAGGTAGGGTTTCATTCTAGGCTAGGCTGACCTGGAATTCACTATGTAGTCTCAGGGTGGCCTTAAGCTCTTGGCAATCCTCCTACCTCTGCCTCCCCAGTGCTTGGATTAAAGGTGTGAGCCTGGCTAGAGAAGCTTCTCTAACCAAAAGTGAGAATAGCATTAATGTATGGGCATAAAAATAAGTGTTTGTGTTTAAGGGCTGTTTGGTGGGCATAATATGTGCATTTTGCCAGACAATAGTAATAGTTTCCCCACTAAGGCTGATGACCTCTCAAGCCATAGCTTTTTGACTGGGTTTTTAGTACTAATCACAAATTTCCTCCTGTGGAATGGGCCTCAAGTCCTTTCAGAGAGAGTAGTTGATTTCCCCTGTAACAGGCAGGCCACCATTGCACCAGCTGATACATTTAGCCTGGATGGCCAGCAGTAAAGCTTGCAGCGTTCATAGCTGATTAAGAACACTGATGACAAGCCGGGCGTGGTGGCGCATGCCTTTAATCCCAGCACTTGGGAGGCAGAGGTAGGAGGATTGATGAGAGTTCGAGGCCACCCTGAGACTACATAGTGAATTCCAGGTCAGCCTGGGCTAGAGTGAGACCCTACCTCGAAAAACAAAACAAAACAAAAAAGAACATTGATGACTTCTCTCTTCCCAAAAGCCAAACAGGGAGGAGTTTTCCAGCTTGATTTCTCAGTGACCTGCAGCCCAAGCATGTGGAGTCTTCAGCAATAGGGTCTTACCACCTAGTTCTGGTGGACAACCAAGAGCCTTGGCAATGGTCTGTAATGTTTTGGGGCCATCAGGGACCTCCCTGGCCAATAACTCACTGGAAGGTGTCCTATCCCTGGCCGTGAAATTTTTCTACCTCCACAGAATACTTCTACTTAAATAAAAAAACAGTTATTAATCATATCAATTCAGTAGATTGAAATATTACTGCTCCAAGATTGTGCAAATTTCACACACATGATCACAGAGAGAAATAATTCACTTAATTATTACTTTGTACAACTCTGCTAATATTTAATAGAGTCTTTACTTTCACCACCAGAATACTTCACACAGAATGAGGGAGTCCTTGGCATGGAGAATAGGTAAACCTAAGAGTGATGGGAATCATTTTATGGGATCATTTTTCAATTTTTTTGAAAGAGTCTTGATTCAGCCCAGGCTGGCCTTAAACTCTTGATCCTACTTGCCTCAATTGTCAAAGTTCTTGAATTACAGGATTGCAGCACCATGCCTGGCTTCATTCTTCAAATTTTATTTATTAGTTATCTAATTAATTAATTAATTGATTGAAATTGTAGCCCAGGCTGTCCTCGAACTTGCTGCTATGTAGCTGAGGATGACCTTGATCCTCCTGCCTCCACTTCCCAGATGGAGTGGGATTATCTCTTCCATTCTTCAAATTTTAGATTAATCACCTCTTCTCTTTTGGGTTTTGTAGTTCATTTCGGAACCCAACCTTTCTCCCTTCCATAATTTAGTGAAAATTCAAAAGTCTCGCAAAAAATACGCGTAGGAAAACTCAGCAGGAAACATAACAATTGAGCAATTGGTCTTATCTCTCAGTAAGTTTTTAGTATTCAAGAGAGAGGATATTCATGTTCGGAAGTGGAGGCTTAGGGTCTAGGTCAGAGGCTGGCCTTGGAGTCCTCCACAAGTCACCGCTGAGAGTATGAGTGGTGAGGAACTCACCGGAGGAGGGAAGCGCATACAGGGAGCAGATGGCCAGGAGCTGAGTCCTGGCGGGGAGGCCTGGGGGAAGTACTCACAACCAAGGCCCCAAGCTGAGAAAGAGGGAAAATCAGGGGTTGAGGAAGAATCTCTTTTCTTTTAGATCCATGAGCCCTTTCCTCTTAATTACTGACCACTACTAAAATGGGTCATCAGGGGGCTGGGAAGATAACTCAGCAGTTAAGGCACTTGCTTGCAAAGACTTCAGGCCCAGGTTCAAGTCCCTAGCCAGCCACATGAAGCCAGACAGGCATTTGTTTGCAATGGCAAGAGACTTTGGCCCACCCAAACACATGTACAAATACAAACAAACAAACAAACAAACAAACAAAATGGGTCATCTGAACAGAGATCTTACATTAATTTGTTCACATTCTAAGTTGTTTCCTTCCATTCTGAATTTGCCCCTCCAGTTCATATACTGAGTTGTGGTGGTGCTTGGAGATAGGGTTAAGAAAACCAGTTATGCATAGGGGCAGGGCCCTCATCGTGGTATCCATGCCCTTTAAGAAGAGACACAGCAGAGAACTTGCTCTGCAGCTATCTCCACCATGAGAGAGCAGAGCAGAGAGAAGACACCTAGCTGCTTACAAGCTAGGAAGAGGGCCCTTCCAAGAACCCAACGGTACGGGTGCCCTAACTTCAGACTTCTAGCCTCTGGAATACCAAAAGGTAATTACTGCTCGCTTTCTCGCTTTCTCTCTTTCTTTCTTTATGTTCGACTCTCCTGGGTCCCACATAAGCCAGATGCACAAGGTGATGTAAGCATGCAAGGTCGCACATGCACAAAAGGTGGCACACATGTCTGGAGTTTGATTACTGCAGAATCGGCTGGAGGCCCAGATGTGCCAATTTTCTCACACATGTGCAAGCATGCTCTTGCTCTCTTGCATTAAAAAAAAAAAAAAAAAAAAAAAAAGGCCAGTCTGTTGGGCTTGCCTTAAAAAATTTTTTTAAAAAGCTTTTTTAGCTGGGTGTGGTGGCGCACACCTTTGCTCCCAGCACTCGGGAGGCAGAGGTAGGAGGATCACCAAGAATTCAAGGCCACCCTGAGACTACATAGTTAATTCCAGGTCAGCCTGGACCAGAGTGAGACCCTACCTTGCAAAACCAAAAAGAAAAAAAAAAAAAAAAAAAAAAAAAAAGCTCTTTTAGGGCTGGAGAGATGGCTTAGGGGTTAAGGCGCCTGCCTCCTAAGCCTAAGAACACTGGTTCCAATCTCCAGCGGTTCCAATCTCCAGGTCCCACGTTTAGCCAGATGCAAAGTAACGCAAGGGCGCAATGCCACACTTGACCACAAGGGGGCGCACGTATCTGGATTTCGTTCACAGCAGCTGAGAGACTGCTGGCGCCCATCTCTATCTGTCTTCCTCTCTCTCTCCCTCTCTCTCTCTCTCTGTCTCTTTCTGTGTCTCTCTCCAAAAAAATAATAAAAATTTAAAATTAAAAATTAAAAAAGCTTTTTTATAGTAAAAGACACTGTGAATAGAACAAAGAAGCAACCTAAATAATGGGAGAAAATCTTTGCCAACTATACATATGACAAAATATTAATATTCAGGATTACAAAGAACCAAAAAAACTAAATGATAAGAAATCAAACAACTCAATCACAAAATAGGCTATGGAACGAAATAGTTCTCAAAAGAAGAACTACAGATGGCCTATAGACATATAAACATATGTTTTACATCCTTAGGTATCAGGGAAATGCAAGTTAAAACTACTTTGAGATTCATCTCACTGCTGTCAGAATGGCTACCATCAAGAAAACAAATGACAATAAATTCTGGTGAGGATGTGGAAAAGGGGAACCCTTCTACACTGTTGGTGTGAATATAAACTGATACATCCATTGTGGAAATCAGTGTGCAGGTTCCTGAGATAGCTAAAAATAGATTTACCATATGACCCAGCTATACCACTCCTTGGTGTATTCCCTAAGAACACTACACACTGCCTTAGAGATACTTGCTCAACCATGTTTACTGCTGCTCTATTCACAATAGCTAGGAAATGAAACCAACCAACATGTCCCTCAACTGATGAATGGATAATGAAGATGTGGTACATTTACTCAATGGTATTCTCTTCAGTGGTAAAGAAAAGTGAAATTATGAAAGTTGCAGGGAAATGGATGGATCTGGAAAGGATTCTATTGAGGTAACGCAAGCCCAGAAAACTAACAGCCTCATGTTCTCTCTTAAATGTGGATCCTAGCTACAAATGTTTAGATATGTATGTGAGTTGAGTAAAAGACAATAGCAGAGGCTATTTGGTTACAAAGGGGCTCTAAGGGAGGGAGGAGAGAGGAGGACTTAAGGGGAGGGTAAGTAGATGAACAGATTACTGGGGGTGTTTTGAAGTTAGCTTCACACTGCTGTCAGAAAACACCCAACCGAGAGCAGCTTGTGGGAGGAAAAAGGTTTATTTTGGCTTACAGACTGGAGGGGAAGCTCCATAATGGCAGGCTAAAATGATGGCATGGGAAGAGTGGATGTCACCTCCTGGCCTGCATCAGGTGGATAATAGCAGCAGGAGAATTTGCCAAATACTGGCAAGGGGAAGCTGGCTATAACACCCAGCCCGCCCTTAATAATACACTGCCTCTGGGAGGCTCCAGTTCCCCAATTGCCACCAGCTGGGGAGCTAGCATTCAGAACAAGTAAGTTTATGGGGTACCTGAATCAAACCACCACACGGTGCAGTGGCTTAAGTGAGGTCAGGGAAAGGGACTGAGTACAGGACGGGTGGGAGGAGGGTTATTACAAATTTAAGATGTTACAACTAAGCCATATGGAAACCTACTTCCTTGGGAAATGGTGCACCCAGAAGATTGTTACTAGAAAAATTTCAATGGCAGGGATGGGATACCTTCCAGTGAGTTGTTGGCCAGGGAGGTCCCTGATACCCCCCAAACATTACAGGCTATTGCCAAGGACCTTGGTTTTCCACCAGAACTAGATGGTATATCCATGTTGTTAAAGACTCTACATGCTTCGTCTGCAAAGACACTGAGAAATCAAGCTGGAGAAGAGCTGAAACCTCCTCCCTGTGGACCAGCTGACAGAAAGCTGCAACTGTATGGGAGAAAGAAGTCATCAATGGCTTGCAGTGGACATTACAAGCCTTAAGAGTGGCCAAATGTGCCAGCTGGTGCAATAGTGACATGACTATCATGGGAAACCCAACCACTCTCTAATTGGACTGGAGGCCTGCTTCATGGGAGGGAATACATGCCTAGTACTGGAAACCTAGTCAAAAGCTGATGGCGGGGCTGGAGAGATGGCTTAGTGGTTAAGGCATTTGCCTGTAGAGCCAAAGGACCTCGTTTCAATTCCCCAGGACCCTACATAAGCCAGGTGTACAAGGTGGCGCATGCATCTGGAGTTCATTTGCAGTGGCTGGAGGCCCTGGTGCACCCATTCTCTCCCTCTCTCTGCCTCTCTCTCTCAAATAAATAAATAAAAGCAAAGTTAAAAAAAAAGT
This sequence comes from Orientallactaga sibirica, assembly GCA_036365145.1. Taxonomy (NCBI): domain Eukaryota; kingdom Metazoa; phylum Chordata; class Mammalia; order Rodentia; family Dipodidae; genus Orientallactaga; species Orientallactaga sibirica. Next base: position 9,286,867 of record JAEOAD010000012.1, on the reverse strand, counting down.
CATGAACCCTAGGGGAGTAATGCCTGCTGTCGTCTGCCTAAATGCATATATTATGCCCACCAAACTACCCTATAAGCACTTTTCTTAATATTTATACCATATAGTAATGCTACTTTTACTTTTTTTTTTTGGTTTCGTTTTTCAAGGTAGGGTCTTGCTCTAGCCTAGGCTGAGCTGGAATTCACTATGTAGTTTCAGGCTGGCCTCGAACTCACAGCAATCCTCCTATCTCTGCCTCCTAAGCGCTGGGATTAAAGGTGTGCACCACTGCACCTGGATTTTTTTTTGGTTTTTTGAGGTAGGGTTTCACTCTAGCTCAGGCTGACCTGGAATTCTCTCTGTAGTCTCAGGGTGGCCTTGAAATCACAGCGATCCTCCTACCTCTGCCTCCCAAGTGCTGGGATTAAAGGCGTACACCACCATGCCCGGCTACTCTCACTTTTAGTTAGAGAATCTTCTCTTTTCAGATGGTGGTGACCACTGGGATAACTCAAAAGTCACCATAGTGCTGAGAAGAAATGACACTGGAGTGTTCTGCACTGACACATCTCTATCACAGCTTCCAAGGCTCAGGGTCCATTGCGGAAGAGGTGGCAGAAAGAATGTAAGAGCCAAAGGAAGGGCAGGACTGCTTACAACGCATTCTTCCAGGCACAAAATGGCCTTGATATCCATGACCTCACAGTGTCTGGTGCTATCTACACAAGACCCTCATAATAGGAGAAAAAGATGATGACACCAAAATGAAAGAGAATAATTGTGAGGAGGAGGGGATACAATGGAGGGTGGATTTGTGAGGGGGGAAGTGGTGGTGTGTAGGGAATTATCATGTCTTATTGTCTATAATTATGGAAGCTGTCAATAAAAATTTAAAGCAGGCAATATTTGATGTTAACAAATGTGGAACAATTATAATCACAGATACACTAAACGACAGAACTCCAAAATATATGAGGCATACATTGACAGAAATAAAAAGATAGCTCTACAGTAGTAGCTGGATACTTCAATACCTCACTTTCAACAGTGAATAAAATCTCTAGAGAAAAGATCAGTAATGTGCTTGATAAATAAATAAATAGATAAAAAGTTAAAGCAGGGCACGGTGGTGCACGCCTTTAATTCCAGCACTTGGGAGGCAGAGGTAGGAGGATTACCATGAGTTCGAGGCCACCCTGAGACTACATAGTGAATTCCAGGTCAGCCTGAGCTAGACCCTACCTCAAAGAATCAAAATAATAATAATAATAATAATAATAAATAATAATGAAGAAATATCTTAAGATAATAACCAAAAAATTAGTACTTTCAGTAACTTAAAAAATGCTTACCAAAATAAATCCAAAGCTAACAGTAAAAGAGAAGGAAAGAGGCAAGGACAGAAGGAGAGAGGGAGGGAGAAAGTGTGAGCAAAGGAGAGGGAATAAAAACTATAGTGGATGCCACCCTGAGATTACATAGTTAATTCCAGGTTAGCCTGGGTCAGAGTGAGACCCTACCTCTAAAAACCAAAAAAAGAAAAAAAAATTATAGTGGAGATAAATGAAAGAAAACAAAGAATGGAGTAAGGTTTTTTTTTTTTTTTTTTTTTTTGAAACAGAGCAATGAAGTTTACAAATCCTTAAAGTGACAAAGAATAAGAGAGAAAACACAAGTAACTACATCGGGATTGAAGGTAGAAATATTATTGACCTTCTGAAACATAAATAACTATAGAACCAAAAATTAGTTATCCTGGATGAAATGTACAAATTCCTATTCACTATGTAATCTTAGGCTGGCCTTAAACTCACAGTGATCCTCCTACCTGGGCCTCCCGAGTGCTGGGAGTAAACGTGAGCACCACCACGTCCAGCTACAGATTCCTATTCAAAGAACCAAGTCAGACTCAAAAGAAATATAAAATCTTAACAGGGTTAGAACAAATAAAGAAATTGAACCACTGGGCATGGTGGTATACACCTTTAATACTAGCATTGGGGAGGTAGAGGTAGGACAATCACTGTGAGTTTAAGGCCAGCCTGGGATGACAGAGTGAGTTCTAGGTCAGCCTGGGCTAACATAAGACCTTACATTAAAAACAAAAACACAAAAATTCAAAAAATTTGAAATAAAAATAAAATAGCTTAACATGATAGAGGGCATTAATGAAAAACTAATGGGTATTTTCCCTTAAAATCAAGGAAATGACAAAACACCTACTTTCATCACTGCTATTTGACATTATACTGTGAGTTCTGTGCTATAGCAATCAGGCAAGAAAATGAAATAAAAAGCACTCACATTGGAAAGAATGAAATAAAGCCATCTTTATTAACAAATTACGTAATAAATCATTGTGTAGAAAATGCCAAGGAACACATAAAGATGTGCATGTACACACACAACCTGATCAATTAGAAATTCAGTAATGTTGCAGGATTCAAGATCAGCACACAAAAATCAGCTACATTTTGTGATACATCAAGGAACAACTCAATAAAGAGTTCAAGAAAATCCTGCTTAAAACATTTCATTTGTGGGAGCTTGGGAGTGGGTTCAGTGGTTAAAGGCACTTGCTTGCAAAGCCTGGCAACTCAGATTCAATTCCCCAGCAACCACATAAAGTTGAATGGAAATGCATTTGCAGTGTCAAGAGACCCTAGCACATACACACAAACAAGAACATGAGGGCTGGAGAGATTGCTCAATGGTTAAGGTGCTTACCTGCAAAGCCTAATGACCCAAGTTCAATTCCCCAGTACTCTCATAAAGCCAGACACACAAAGTGGTGCATGTATCTGGGGTTTGTTTTATTATCTATTTGAGATAGAGATAAAGAAAGAGACAGAGGGAGAGAGAGAAAGAAAGAGAATGGACATGCCAGGGTCTCCAGCCACTGCAAACAAATTCCAAACACATGCACCACCTTGTGCATTTGGTTTACATGGGTCCTGGGGAATTGAACCTGGGTCCTTTGGCTTTGCTGGCAAGTGCCTTAACTGCTAAGCCATCTCTCCAGCCAAAGAGTTTTTTTTTTTTTTTTTTTTTTTTTTTTTTTTTTCGAGGAGGAGCCTCACTCTGGCCCAGGGTGACCTGGAATTAACTATGTAGTCTCAGGGTGGCCTCGAACTCATGGTGATCCTCCTACCTCTGCCTCCTGAGTGCTGGCATCAAAGGCATGCACCACCACGCCCCTCCAGCCAAAAAATTTTGACAAACCATTTTCCCCTCTACTTTTAACATTTTGTTATTATGATATTTTTTGCTGTAAACAAATAACTTTTCTTATTAAAATTTGTCATCTGGGCTGGAGAGATGGCTTAGTAGTTAAGGCACATGCCTGCAAAGCCTAAGACCCTGGTTTGATTCTCCAGGTCCCAAGTAAGCCAGATGTACAAGGGGGCACATGCATCTGGAGTTCATTTGCAGTGGCTAGAGGCCCTGGCGCACCCATTCTCACTCTCACTCTCTCTCTTTCCCTCGCTGTCTCAAATAAATAAATAAATAATAAAAATTTGTCATCTTTTTCTCTATAGCATCTCTGCTTTCATTTTTACTTTTTTTTTTTTTTTTGAAAAGGGGGACTCTCTACTCAGTGTTATTCAAACACTCTCATAAATTTGATAGTATTTTACTTAAATTTTTGTTTTAAAAGTTTGGTGCAGGGTCTCACTGAAGCCTAGGCTGATCTGGAATGCATTCTGTATAGCCTAGGCTATACATGACAATCTTCCTATTTCAGCTTTCTAAGTGCTGGAATTATAAACATGCACTACTACACCCAGCCTAAAAGGTGATTCTTTTTTTTTTTTTTTTTTTTTTTTTTTGAGATAGGGTCTTGCTGTATCCCAGGCTGACCTGGAATTCACTATGTAGTCTCAAGGTGGCCTCAAACTCACGGAGATCTTCCTACCTCTGCCTCCCGAGTGCTGGGATTATGTGCCACCACACCTGGCTCTTTTTTATTTTTAATTTTTGGCATGTATATATGGTATGTTTGTCTGTCTGTCTGTCTGTCTCTATGTGTGTGTGTGTACGCTTGCAGGTACATTCTTGCATGCATGGAGGCCAGAGGTCATAGGTGTCTTTCTCAATTGCTCTCCACTTTATTTATGGAGATAGTGTCTCTCACTGAACCTAGAACTCACCAATTTGGTTAGACTAGCTCTCCAGCAAACTTCAGAAGCTCGCTCTCTCTCTCTCTCTCTCCAGTGCTGGATTACAGGCCTGTCCTCCTACACTTGGCTTTTACTTGGGAATCCAAACTCGGGGGCCTCCTGCTTGAGTAGCAAGAACTGTACTGAGTCACCGCCCCAACTCCTAATATTTCCTTTATCTGTATTTGGTTTTTCTGAGACCGTGTCACATGTAGTTCAAGCTGACTTCCAACTGTTACGTGGGTGGTTGAGGCTGACCGGAACTCCTGGTCCTCCTGCCTTAGCCTCCTCAGTGCTGAGATCATATGCCTATACCACCAAACCTGGCTTATTTGTACCATTTAAAACCTCAATGTTTCTATTGTTTTTGTAGAGATCTAAGTCTGTTTAGCTTTTTCCTCCTCTTTAATAAGTAGTCATGCCATTAACACTTCCTGCTGTTTTACAGTGTTGTTGATCACAGTGGAGGTTAAATGCTGATAATGATCTACCTGTCCCTCAAAAGGGACATAATTGAGAAAATATGGGATACTATGGCACTTCCACACTGTGTGGGTTTGAAGGAAATGTCATGCATAGGCTCATGTGTTTTGAATACTTGGTCCCAAGCTGGTGACCACTTGGGAAAGTTGTGGGCTTTTAAGAGGTGTCATCTTGCTATAGGAGGGGTGTCTGGGGCCAGGTTTGGGGTGTTACAGCCCAGCTACAAGCCCAGGACCCAGCAACTTTGTTGCTGCTGTAATACCTGTCTGCTCTTCCATGTTTTCCCCTACTATGATGAAACCAGCCTTCAAAACCATAAGCCAGAAATAAACCCTTTGTTTCCAGAAGCTGTGTTCAGTCAGTTATCTCGTCCAGCTTCAAGAAGGCGACTCCTACACATACCGTGAAAAATTACTTAGCAATTAAAAAAAATGAGGTGTAGCTCTCTATCATAATATAAAGTGTTGTCCATGAGGTTCAGTTAATAAGCAAAGTAAGTGCCGGGCATGGTGGCGCACATCTTTAATCCCAGCACTCCGGAGGCAGAGGTTGGAGAATCACTGTGAGTTTGAGGCCACGCTGAAACTACATAGTGAATTCCATGTCAGCCTGGACTAGAGTGAAACCCTACCTCGAAAAATAAGAACAAAAACAACAACAAAAAAGTAAGGAAGTCTGTAAGTAGCCTGATTCCATTCATGAAGCCAAGGGTGCACTTCACACACATGCAGAAGCCGTGGGCTTGTCTGAGCACAAGGAAAGTCAGACCATAATTCACGCCTTGGCGTATGCATGAGGTTGTGGAGAGGGTGAGATGTTAACTATCTCCTGCCCTTCTCAGTCCTTCACTGATTTTGTGAACACTATTGCTTTCAATTTGAAAAGTGGCAGAGATTTACTGTTGCTTATCCATTCTCCTCTGTCCTCAGCAACAAAACGCCGATTGTTAGCTGAGCCCATTACCACTATTAATGAAAACTGACATCTCCTAGATTCTTTTGCAGCCAGATATTGTGATATAACCATGGTGGGATTCGGTAGATGCATTGTGTGGAGCTTCAAAGAAGGCTCCTTATAATGGAGAAAGTGAATTTATTTGCTTTCTTCCCCTCCTCTCTCTTTCCCTTCCTTCCCCTTCCCTCCCCTCCCCTTCTCTTCCCTTTCCTTCTGTTCTGTTGCCTGGAATATGAATGTAATAGCTAGAGTACTAGAAGCCATTTTTATTTATTTAAAGTAATTAATTTAAGCACTTATGTTGCCCAGGCTGAGCTCAAATTCCTGGGTTCAAGGGATCCTCTGGCCTCTTCCTTCCAAATAGCTGCAAATACGGGTGCCCAGGTCACTGTGCCTGCCTAAAATGCATTTTTCTTCTGACCATAAGGTACCTGGCAATGGTAGAGCAAAAAGGAGCTTTGGGGCTCGAATTCTGTGAGCAAGAAATATGTCTGTCTTGACTGTTGTTATTTTGTGTATTTGGGGGGCATCATAATTGGTCAGCTCATCTCCAATAACCCAAATACAAAAATTCAATAAAGATCTAACACAAGGGGCCAGGCATGGTGGTGCACTCCTTTAATCCCAGCACTTGGGAGACAGAGCTAGGAGGATCACTGTGAGTAAAACCAAATAATAATAATAATAATAATAATAATAATAATAATGATAGTAAAAGATCTAACACAAGGGGGAAAGATTGGTATTGGCCAGTTCCCTCTTTCCTGAGCTTCTATGAACTATACTTACTATACTAATCTTTTTTGTAATTTTTTATGAGAGAAAGTGAGAGGGAAAGAGAGAGAGAGAAGAGAATTGGCACATCAGGGCCTCCAGCCATTGCAATCAAACTCTAGATGTATGTGCCACCTTCTGCCCATGTGTGACGTTGTGCGCTTGCATCACCTCAAGCATCTGGCTTATGTAGAACCTGAAGAGTAGAACATGGGTCCTTGGGCTTCACAGGCAGGCACCTTAACTGCTAAGTTCATCTCTCCAGCGCTACTCTACTAATTTATAGTTTCACATTAATGATCTGATAAACTGTTGCCACCATTTATTGTAGAGTCTACACATTCTTCCAAGTCCTCCAAAAATGTCTTATATTTTGTAATTAAGTCCATTATTATCAAAAAGTTCCCCAGGTCATGAAGCACTTTCTACATGAGTTGCAATATTTCCTGGCACATGTTCACTTTGGTAAAATGATCAGTGTATCAAAAACCCACGGGGTTTCTACAGAAGCCAGGCATGGCACGGCACCTCCTGTGCGGCATGTGTGAAATCTGCCTGTCACTATAAACATTCTTCTGCAATGTGACACTCTGCCCCTCTGTCCATTTCACATTAAATGTTCTGCATGCTGGGAATGCTGAAAAAAAAAAAAAAAAGTTCTTTTAAAAAAAAAATTTTTTATCGATAACTTCTATACTTACAGACAATAAACCATATTTCCCTCCCCTCCCACATTCCCCTTGAGAACTCCATTCTCCGTCATATTCCCTCCCTCTCTCCATTAGTCTCTCTTTTAATTAATTAATTTAAGAGGTTCTCTTTTTCAAGGACTACCATACAGCATGGCAATATTAGAAGCTGAAAAGACCTTGAGGAGGTCATTTAAGCTCCCCATTTTATACAAGGGGAAATCAAGGCACAGATTGGCTGTCTCATTTATAGTTAGTCAGTTGGTTAATGATAGGTTTGGAAATAGAGCCTGAAGGTCTGATGCTAGATTCTAGATTTTTGAATTTGTTTCATGCATTGATACTTCCATATTAGGCTCAGGAAAGCTATTATTCTTTCTTTTATAAGCCACGTCTAACTTTGCATTACAGAATAGGTGTCTCCTGCTTATCACCTGAGAACAAAGAAATCTACTTGAAAGCAAATGGCATTGCTCAGTCGTTCAGGGAAGAGGCTTGTTTCATAGACACTGTGCGGAGACTGTCCCTGCTGACCATCCCTCCTCCAAGCCCACATAGCTAATGCATGATGCCATTGACTTCTAAGTTGAGTTTCCATCCTTGTATGAAAAGTTAGCTTGGCAGAGTTTGGCAGATCTAAGTCTGACCAGCTGTGCTCTCTGCCACAGGGAAATTAAACGAGGCAAATGTGGCTGGTTTAGGACAACCCAGTCTCTTGAAAATGACAGAAATATACCAAATAAAGGCATGGTGATATAGACCTTACATGTTAACTAATTCAGTCCTCTCTGAGGTACCACGCATGTGGACAAAGAAAACAAGGGGTCCCTTTTTGGTGTGATGCTTTAGTAGTTCATGTTTGTACACTAGTTCTAAAAGAGTTTTAGGAGAAGGTGGCCAGGTATGGTGGTGCACGCCTTTAATCCCAGCACTTGGGAGGCAGAGGTAGGAGGATTGCTGTGAGTTCAAGGCCACCCTGAGACTACATAGTGAATTCCAAGTCAGCTTTGGCTAGAGTGAAACCCTACCTTGAAAAAGAAGAAGAAGAAGAAGGAGAAGGAGAAGGAGAAGCAGCAGCAGCAGCAGCAATTTAGACTTTTAGGAGAAAGTGATCAAGTGTGATACCTTCTTCTTTTTTTTTTTTTTTTTTTTTTTTTTTTTTTGAGGGTCTCACTCTAGCCCAGGTTGACCTGGAATTCACTATGTAGTCTCAGGCTGGCCTCAAACTCATAGTGATCTTTCTACCTCTGCCTCTCAAGTGTGAGTGCTGGGATTAAAGGTGTGCACCACCACACCTGGCTCCTTCCGTGAATATCTTGAGAGCCACTTTTTTCTTTTATTTTTAATATTTATTTACTCGCAAGCAGACATATAGAGATAGAGATAGATGGGTGATAGAGACTGAAAGAAGGAAGGAAGGAAGGAAAGAAGAAAGAAAGAAAGAAAGAAAGAAAGAAAGAAAGAAAGGAAGAAAGAAAGAAAGAAAGAAAGAAAGAAAGGAAGGAAGGAAGGAAGAAAATAGGCATGCCAGGCCCTCCCGCCACTGCAAATGAACTCCAGATACATGTGCCACTTTGTACATCTGGCTGTATGTGGACAGTGGGGAATTGAAGTTGTAGGCTTTGCAGACAAATGCCTTAACTGCTGAGCCATCTCTCCAGACGTTTTATCCCTTTTTTCTTTTGATGTGTTGGGGATCCTGTTTGCCATCATGAATCAAACAGCAAACAACAGAGCCAGGTATGGTAGCACACACCTTTAATCCTAGCACTTGTAAGGCTGAGGTAGGAGGATCACCATGAGTTTGAGGCCAGCCTGGGCTGGAGTGAGACCCTGCCTCAAAAACAACACCCCCCCCCCAAAACACAAGGGTTGGAGAGATGGCTCAGCAGTTAAAGGCACTTGTTTGCAAAGCATAATAGCCTGAGTTTGATTCCCCAGTACCCACATAAAACCAAATGCAAAAAGTGGCATATGTCTAGAGTTCATTTGCAGTGGCAGGGAGGCCCTGATGTGCCCACTCTGTTTCTTTCCTTTCTCTCTCTGCTTGCAAATAAATAAATAAATAAACAAATAAATAAATAAGAATTTTGGGGGGCTGGAGAGATGACTAAGTCATTAAGACACTTGCTTGCAAGCCTGACGACCCAGGTTCAAATCCCAGTACCCAGGTAAAGCCATATGTACAAGGTGGCACATGCATCTGGAGTTCGTTTGCAATGACAAGAGGCCCTGGTGCACCCATTCTTTCTCTCACATTTGCTTTCTCTGTCTCTCTTTGCAAATAATAATAATAAAAAATTTTAAAGAAAAAATGCAAAAAAAAAAAAAAAAAAAAACACCCCACCAACAATGGCTATTAGCTGAGCATGATGATACATGCTTTTTTTTTTTTTTTTTTTTTTTTTAGGTAGGGTTTTACTCTAGCCCAGGCTGACCTGAAATTCACTCTGTAGTCTCAGGCTGGCCTTGAACTCATGGCAATCCTCCTACCTCTGCCTCCTCTGTGCTGGGATTAAAGGCGTGCACCACCATGCCCAGCTTTTAAAAATATATATATTATTTGTTTATTTATTTATTTGAGAGCAACAGAGAGAGAGAGAGAAAGTGGTAATAGAAAGAGAAAGAATGGGCACACCAGGGCCTCCAGCCACTGCAAACGAACTCCAGATGCATGTGCCACCTTGTGCATCTGGCTTACGTGGGATCTGGAGAATCGAGCCTTGAACAGGGATCTTTGGGCTTCACAGGCAAGGGCTTAACCACTGAGCCATTTCTCCAGACCCCATTAATCTATTTTCTGACACGTGGATGTACCTATCCTGAACATTTTATATAAGTGGTATTGAACAACATGTGGTTTATTTTATGGTCTTTTTTGTTTCCAATTTCATTCATTAGTGGAAGTTTCATCAAGTTTGTAGCATATACCTTTGCTTTATTCTTTCATATGCCCTATATTTCTTTTAAAGAACATGTCTTGGTAAAAGGTAAATATTATATATCCTTTAATAGAAACCTTTGCTGTTCTTAGTTTAAAAAAAAAAAAACAAAATGAAGCCGGGCATGGAGGCGCACGCCTTTAATCCCAGCACTCGGGAGGCAGAGATAGGAGGATCACTGTAAGTTTGAGGCCATCCTGAGACTGCATAGTGAATTCCAGGTCAGCCTGGGCCAGAGTGAGACCCTATCTTGAAAAACAAAACCAAAAACAAAAAAAGCCTTTCAGCTTAGAAAATTAGCATTGATACAGTGATATGATATGAAAATTTTAATCCCAATAATTAATAACTAAAGAAAAATGATGGCTAATGGGAGCATAAAAATCATCATCTGAATTACAGCAGTTTTTCTACCTGCTCTTTTTTTTAATTATTAATTTTTTATTGACACCTTCTATACTTACATACAAAAAACATATATTTCCCTCCCCCCATTCCACTTTAGAACACCAATCTCTATCATATCCCCTCCCTCTCTCCATTAGTCTTTCTTTTAATTTGATGTCATCATCTTTTTCTTCTATTTTGAAGGTCTTGCCAAGGTATTGCTAGGCACTGCAAGGTCATGGATATCGAGGCCAATTTCTGTCTGGGCAGTTGCATTGTAAGAAGTCATACCCTTCCTTTGGCTCTTCCATTCTATCCGCCCTACCTACTCTTAATGAAAATGAAAATATAGGTTACCGGCGGGCCTGCCTGCCTGCAGGGCGTGGTGGTGAGGTCGGGTGACAGCAGATGAGAGCGTCTCCTTGCTGAGCGCCCAGCGATGGCTGCTCCCTGGAGGGGCGCTCTGCTGATGCTCCTGGCGTCACAGGCCGTAGCCTTGGCGAAGGGCTTGGAAGAGGAGGATGTCCTGGAGGAGCGGCTCCTACTGCACGTAGTCCAGGGCCAGATAGGGGCGGAGAACTACAGCTACCTGCGGTTGAACCTCAAGATGCAGAGCCTGAGAGGCGATGTGGACTTGTACGTGTCGGACAGCACCGTGCACCCCAGCTTCCATGAGTATGAGCTTCGGTCTGTCACCTGTGGCCAGGACACGGTCTCCATACCAGCCCACTTCCAACGCCCTGTGGGCATAGGCATCTATGGACATCCATCATGTCTCGAGAGCGACTTTGAGATGAGGGTATAATATGACAGAACAGTGCCCTTTGGGAGAGGCCGCCTACCCTGACCCCACAGGTGCCAGTCAGAAACAAGGTTATGCTCCCCAGGAGGCGCCCCAAGAGGAGTCGGTCCTCTGGACGGTACTGATAAGCATTTTGAAACTGATACTTGAAATTCTCTTCTGATTGCGTGAGCATACCCTGCAGTACAGTGCCCGTAATCCGTTAGGGCGACTAGTCTGCTGTGAACCTTGCTGCTTTACCTGGTGAGATTATGGTTACCTTTTCTAGACTAGGGATGGAAAAATAAAGCCATACAGATGTTACCTCAGTTACTCTCCAAGTAGGAACACGAGCAAGCACAGTATTTGTTTCCTGTAAAAGGAATATGCTTAATAAAAGTTTAAACACATTTTGATTAGTCAGGTGAATAAAGAGTACTGCAGTAACAGGTTATATCAATGAAAATAGAGCTGGTACAGATCAGATCAAAGGCTGACAATTTTTAGAATTTTACTTTAGACATTCTAATCAAGTTCAGCATGTCAGGCTTTCCAGAGGTACTGCAGCCATGTCAGAAATACAGGCTATTCCCAGAGCCTGTGCCCAGAGTAGGAACATGGTACTGGTTACCCAAGCAACCCTTTCAGGCTGGATGGCAGGCATGTGCAAACATTGTTGCTGTGTCAGTTGGTGACACTCCTCAAGATCCAATTGTACAGAGTCTTAGGTCACTGACGCTTTCATCAGCTTGGGCTGGTGAGAACTCTGGTCAGAGTTACTTAGGGTAAGCCAGAAATCACCACCACAGATCAAGATGATGGTAAGTTTTCAGGATCAAGGAGGAATAAATACTTCAAAATAGCTTGCTAAATATTTCTGCTGAGTTCTTGAGAAAGGCAAAGCCCTGTAAGATTAAAAAAAAATCTTTTGGAAAATGAACCGTTTCTCTGCCTGGGCTTATTTTCCAGGGTAAGAGTGACTGATAATGAAATAAATCAATTTGCAGATTTTAAGGTCAGAATTAATTTTTTAAAAAAAGTTTTATTGCCGGGCGTGGTGGCGCACACCTTTAATCCCAGCACTCGGGAGGCAGAGGTAGGAGGATCGCCATGAGTTCAAGGCCACCCTGAGAATACAGAGTAAATGCCAGGTCAGCCTGAGCTACAGTGAGACCGTACCTCAAAAAAAAAAAAAAAAAGTTTTATTGGCATAAAAATGAAAATGTAAATAAATTTGCACCAAGTATTCCAAACATTAGGGTCAAAAAACTATCCCTCTTTGCTGTTTTCCCCCTTCTGCCCACTTTCCTGGGTGTTGGGGGAGCTCGCTGACAAGTCACAAATCCAGAGACCTAGGAGAAAAATTGTTAGTTAATATGGAGTGGAATTTTTTATAGGACTGAGTATTAAACCATCTAAACTCCTTCCTTAGCTGTCAGTAACTATAGCTCTGGGGATTGCCGGTGGAGAGACCCTTGCATAATCAGTATAACTAATATTATATGAAACTCAGTGCACGGGCAGGATGATGGAGGACACTATACAGTCATTTGCACCATTAACAAACCATTGTGAACCTTCCTGAAACTGAACACAATCATGCTTCTAAAGGCTTAACAATTCCTAACAAAACCTGTTGCTGAACTTGGCCTTTTTTATTAGCTTTTTTTTTTTTTTAACTGCTCTAACACTGTCCCGTTCTGGTGAACAATGGTGTACTATGACAGCACTTTAAAACTAGTGTAAAAAAACTATACTACAAGTTTGATATTTTTTTTAAATAATTTTTTTATTGACAACTTCTATACTTACATAAAAAGTGCATGATTTTTCCCTCCCTCCCCCCATTCCCCTTTAGAACTCCAATCTCCATCATATCCCCTCCCTCTCTCCATTAGTCTCTCTTTTAATTTGATGTTATCATCTTTTACTTCTATTATGAGGGTCTTGCAAAGGTATTGCTAGGCACTTACAAGTTTGATCTGAATTATTACAGGACCTTCAATGATTATTTAAGTCTAAGTGATTCCCAGAAAACTTGGTTTCATAGAGTATTCTACTGTGTTAACTATGTAAGTAAGTTCTAAAATTACACAATTATCTGTGTAACGTCTTAGTACAATGACTGTGATTTGCTCTGATCCTGTATCATCCTAAAGTTACCTGGAATTGTGCTGCCTCACCTTATAGAAAAATGATCTAGTATGAATAAAAGCATAGCGGTCAAAAAAAAAAAAAGAGAGAAAATATAGGTTAGACTTGACTCATGTATTGTGATCTTAATTTATTTTCCATCATCCTGCAAACCATGCCTCTCTCAAACAGACAGAGAGGAACAAGAGAGACGCAAGGCTGCAGCTGAATTTAGAAAGTTAGAGGTGTTCTCACCAGCCACATGAGATGGGCAAGAGATTCCTTCCAGCCGGCAAGAGGGCAGAGCACAGACAACAGATGGGAGAAAGGTCCCGTAGCTGTCAGGTTCCAGCATCCTTGTACTGCACAAGGGAGGTGCCAACATGATTGATGGTCAGAGGCCGTATAAAAGCCTTGCATTTCTCCCCAGCTGCTTGTCACATTGACCTGCACTGTCTCTCGACTGCTCTGGGGGTGTCTGTCAGCTAGTACTGGAAGGGAGAAAACTCCTTGGAGAATAAGCTTGTACTGTGCCATGCCAGAACCCACTAAAAAAGAGGGTAAGAGCATCCATAGAGCATCTTCTTGTACTTTTTAATTGGGTATGTGTAGTATTTATTTTCAAACAAAAATCCAACTTATTAGGTGGGCTACAAAAATAACTATTGTGCTGTAAGGATAAGTTCCTACAGAATAAAAAGACCAGAAGAAAAATAATAAAGCAATACTCTTATGGACTGAAAAATATCTGACAATAGTAGTTTATGAATGAATATTGATTCCTTTTAGCAAATGAAAAATGTATCATTCATTTTTAGAGATCCTTAAGGTGCAATTCAAAGACACCAGCTGCTCATGGAAAGCAGATTACATTTTCAAGCTTATTTTCTTGGGTTGGATCTCAATTTTTTTTAATCATGTATTTTGCAATTTGCAGGGGTGAGGGTTTGGCATGAATGATTTCTCACATGGTTAGTAAGTTTGTCCAAATTTTCATAAAGGGATTTGTGAGTGTCTGAATTTGCTATGTTTTTTTTTCATAGAAGGGCATTTAAAATATAGAAATGACAGTATTTTGCTTTTATCAGTGTCTGTGGAAAATGGTTATCATATTCTTGCATGGAAACAAAATGTCTCAATATCACTTATGTATTCATTTATGAGTTTATAATTAGATAGTTTCACATAATCTGTAGCCTTTAAAATAATTAAGCTAAAAGTATATAAATATCCATTAGGAGAAACGTTTTCTCTAATAAAGTTTCTCCTTTCTATAAAAAAAAATCACCATTTTCAAGCTACTGATAAATAATGTAAGCAAATGGGCATTGCTGACTATGAAAATAATGAAAAATAGACATTCATCACACAAATAATATTGACATTAATTTTTAACAGAAATATCTTTTAAAAGTAATAGTTCATTCTCTGGTTTCTTTTCAGATCATACAAATCTTTCAACTGATGCTTTAGATTTCTAAGAAAAGGAAAAACTCTTGAGTCGCTTAAACAATTTTTTGAGGCCTTGCATCTTCTTTAGAGTTAATAAAAATATGGATTATTTGAAGTTATATCAATCTTCATTAGGGCTCCCTGAATCTTTCTCTTTTACTTCTGCAAGTAAAGGCACACATACACAATTAGCGGGGCATATAAAAACAATATTTAGCCTTTCCTTTCTAACTCTTTAAAGTGGTTTTAACTTGGAGAACTTTGAAAAAGATGCCACATGTTGAACCTGAAGTTGAACTACTAACCAAATTCTCAAAAGGCTTTTAAATATTTTTCTTTATGTAATTAAGTAGCCAGTGCTGACAGGCCAGGGTGATCAGTTACAGGTTGGCCCTACTTAGTAGCAGAGGGCATTGATGGATGAAGTCTTCCACCCAAAATAACCACACCAAATGCATGCATTAATATGGGAACTTAATCCTGACTCTGAGGCACTGTGTCCAACCCCCGCTGAAGTGTTACTGGTAATGCAAATGATTTACACGTGCATTATGTGTTCCTTTTATCTAAACTGTCACTTCTTGCCTCCTCGAGGCTTTCTTCTATAGTTCCTAACTGAAAGCAGAATATTGTTTTAACTCTGAACTTCATTTTTGTATGAAATCCCAACTGAAAATGACAACAAAGCTGGAAAACCAATAAATAAGGTGCTAAGCTGTAGAATTTATAAAGTGAATTATATTATTCTGCCTGCTGGACACAGTGAAGTTTTCTGTTTGTTTTGATAATTCAATCTAATTTGTCCTACATTAAGAGAGAATAAAACTACAGAGTTGCAAAGAGAGTGACATATTTTTCTTCTTATATATATTTTTGTTACATATTTTCCATATATTTTTTAAATAAATTAGCACCAATACTAAAATCCCCCTGCATTTCTTCTGCCATAAAAGTACTATTGATATTCTGAGTAGGAGTCCTTCCACCCAGTACAGTAATTTTATACCCTTAGATTCTTTAGTTAGTTTAAATTTGGATGGTGAAAAGTGGAAGGGCGGTGGGGGGTGGGGGGTGGGGGGTGGGAAGCATTAAGGATACATTTAAAAATCCATTGAGGAAGTATGGAGATTTTGGTTTGTTTTTTTTTTTAAGTTGTCTTACTAACAGAACTGATTTTTAAAGGAACCGTGCCTTGAGGAGTTTTGCTTAGTGAAATTGTTGCCTCTTTCTCTTGTTTACATCTGTCAAACCAAGGAGTGTGACAATTCTTCAGCTGTTCTGGCCTTCTTCTAGCTGATTCTATTTTCACTGGGTTTTGCTCCTTATTATCCTCCCTCTGAAAGACCCAGCGGAGAATCCCACATGCTGTGCTGCAGGGTTGTTTCAAACTCCCTGCAGACATGCCCCCAAAGAGAAGGTTCTCCCAGCCTTCCGGATCTTCTCTTCCTCAACTGGGAGCGCCATGCCCAGGTGGGCTGGGCCACTGCTGTGAGACTTGAGAGGATCTGACAACTCTTCCAAGGAGACCAAGTTTTCAGCACCTAAAGTGCAAAGGAAGTTTCACTCCAGTGCCTCCCACCCTGCAGTGGCCTAGTTCTGGGAGAAGCAATGTTGTTGGTTCTTGAGAGAACTGGTTATTCTAAGGAGGACGGCTGGACCTTAAGGAGGAAGTCGAATTGAAATAATACTCAATAGCCCTTACATGGAGCCTTGAAAATATTTTGGGCATCTCAGTGGCTCTTTTTGAAAAAAGAAAGCAATTTTATTTCTTGGTGGTGCTAGGGATAAAATCAAGGGTGTCATGCATGCTAAGCTAGGCATGTGCTCTGCTGCTGCGGGACACCCCCAGCTTGGAGGGCCTTCTTTCTGAGGAGTTCACACTCTGCATTGCTCTATTGTTCACCAATGGCATATGCATTTGTGGGAGAACTGTATTAGTTGTGCTGTCAATTACACATAAAAGGCTTATCTTAGACTGTATTCATGCAGAACCTGAGGCCGAGTACAATGAAGCTAGTTAATCAAATAGTGAGAGATGTACAAGGATGCTTCACATCAATGGGAATCTCCCAGATTGCTGTGTGGACACATTCATTTATCAACTTTTTTCCCCCTGAGGTAGGGTCTCACTCTAGCCAAGGCTGACAAAAATATATATATATATATTTTTTTTTTTTTGATTTTTTATTTTTATTTTTGATTTTTCGAGGTAGGGTCTCACTTTAGCTCAGGCTGACCTGGAATTCACTATGTAGTCTCAGGGTGGCCTCGAACTCACAGCAATTCTCCTACCTCTGCCTCCCAAGTGCTGGGATTAAAGGCTGACAAAAATATTTTATCTATCTATCTATCTATCTATCTATCTATCTATCTATCTGTCTATCTACTTGAGAAAGGCAGAGAGAGAGGGGGGAAAGAGAGAAAGAGAGAGAGAGAGAGAGAGAGAGAATGGGCATGCCAGGACCTCTAGCCACTGCAAATGAACTCCAGACACATGTGCCACCTTATGCATCTGGCTTATGTGAGTACTGGGGAATTGAACCCTGGCCCTTAGGCTTCACAGACAAGCACTTTAACCACTAAGCTGTCTCTCCAGTCCCTCAACTATTAATTGAGCACTGCTATGTGCTATTGGCTAGGACTTCAGAGATATAAACTGGGTTTGAAGGCCTTCATGGTGCAAAGAAATTACCTTCCACCAGAAATTTCTTTGTTCTAGTCCAAAAGAAACTGTCAACATAAAATTGGGAAATTGCAATAGCTTTTCTTCTGGGGTAGAACTTCTATAAGTTTAATTAAACTAGCACAAATGACTTTTAATTTTTTTAACTTTTTTTGGGGGGGGCTTTCTGAGGTAGGGTTTCACTCTAGCCCAAGCTGATCTGGAATTCACTCTGTAGTCTCAGGGTGGTCTCAAACTCACAGTGATCTTCTTACCTCTGCCTCCCAAGTGCTGGGATTAAAGGCGTGCACCACCTTGCTTGGCTTTTAAAAACTTTTAACACTTTTATATCATAACAAATGACTCTTAAAACCCATCAAAAGCATTTTATCTCTGCAACATGAAATTATTAAAAGTATAATCCATGGCTCTTACATATTCTTATATAATTATCAACTATTGGATTCTACAGAGTCCAAAACAATTCTCTTCTAAAACACTGAGTTGAGACCTTAGCATGAATTTTACTTTTCACTGGATTATACTATATACCAGGTCCTATTCTGTTTTATGTTTGTAAGTTGTCAGAAGAAGGCAATAGCCCTCCTTGGTGCTCATGTCTCAATTCAATATAACTTTCTCACTTTTTTTTTTTTTTTGGGTTTTTTAAAGTAGGGTCTCACTCTAGCCCAGGCTGACCTGGAATTTACTCTGTATTCTCAGGGTGGCCTCAAACTCATGGCGATCCTCCTACTTTTGCCTCCCAAGTGCTGGGATTAAAGGTGTGTGCCAGCATGCCTGGCTCTTTCTCACCTTTCATGAGATTTTTTTTTTTTTTTCTGTCGAGGTAGGGTCTCTCTCTAGCTCAGGTTGACCTGGAATTCACTATGTAATGTTAGGGTGGCCTCGAATTCATGGCAATCCTCCTAACTCTGCCTCCAGAGTGCTGGGATTAAAAAGTGTGCACCACCACGCCCAGCCTATTCACGTAAGGTCTTTTTTGAAAACTCAGAGCAAAGCAGGTTCATTTATAATGACAATGTTAAGAGGCCATTCTAATAACACTAGGAATCAAAACCATAGTATTATTGCTATAGATTCAAACAACCATTGAATCAACCTTGTCTTTTTTATTAAGAACAAGTTGGGAATATGGCTGTTGAGGCCTTTTTCAGTCCATAGGGTTTCTTCAGCATGTGTTTTGCCTTCCTGATCACTAAACATTTCATCACATTTGACTGTTCTGTGAAGCCCAAACCTATCTGAATATAGAGCGACATCCTTCACCTCTTGCCTATCTCTTACATGGCTCAGGGCTTAGTCATCCTCAGAAAAGGAGAGCAGTGACTGAAAGGCTCCCTCTTATATTTAGTCTGACCTTCAGTCTCCACATGCATGAGATTGGATGCCCTATTCATGCACCAAAATAAATTTGACTTGGAAAAATCATTATGCATATATATATATATATATATATATATATATATATATATATATATGTGTGTGTGTGTGTGTGTGTGTGTGTGTGTGTGTGTGTGTGTGTAAATATATATATATATGATATGTATATATGTATCTCAAACTAGTAGAATAATTTATAGATGTAAGACAAAAGAACAAAGGAGAAGGGAGGAGGCATTTTATTCAAGGTAACTATTTTCCTTCTAACTCTGCAAGGTTATTTAAGCCAAGTAGAATTAAATGGAGAATAAAGAAATTACATTGCTAGAGGTGTTGTGATGGCACGCCTGTAATCCTAGCACTCGGGAGGCCAAAGCTGAAGTATCAAGAATTCAAGTCCAACTTGGGCTATAAAATAAAAGTCTGTCTCAAAAAGAAGCACAAAAGGGGTTGGAGAAATGGCTCAATAGTTAAGGCACTTCCCTGCAAAGTCTAAGGACCCAGGTTCAATTCCCCAGTACCCACATAAAGCCAGATGTACAAGATGGTACATGCATCTAGAGTTCCTTTGTAGTGGCTAGAGGCCCTGGTGTGCCCATTCTCTCTCTCTCTCTCAAATAAATAAATAAAATATTTTTAAAAATAAACACAAAAGCAAGCACACAAAGAAGACATGTTGAAGGAAAGAATATTACACTTTTATTTCTCACCTAAAGAGAGTTGCCTTATTGACTGAAAATTGATGGTGTGGGCTTGACAGATCTGTGGTAAGAAGGAACACTCTGGGCTAATGCGTCCTGGACAGACTTCATACTTGGCAGAATTCTTCTGCTGCTGCTTTCATGACCTCCCGTACTGCACCTGTTAGGAGGATAAATAAAGGACTGGCCAATTCTTTCTTCTCAAGAACCCTAAATAGATCACTTTTTAAAAAACTTTATAAAAGCAAGTTGTATCCTTACTTCTCATCAGTAAGTCTGAAGAAATCTCCTTGATCTCAGGTCTTTCTAACAGCAGTGAGTTCAAGAGGAAAGAAATTAGTAAATGATCAAAAGCAGAGGGCAGGCTCACTAGCAAGTCTGAGAAAACAGAGAAAGGAACAAAGCAAAGCGCTTACAATCTTTGTTTTCCTCCTTCCTTTTCTCTCTCTCCTTCTTTATTTCTTTTCTTTTCTTTATTTATTTGAGAGAGAGGCAGAGAGAGAATGGGCATGCTAGGGCCTCCAGCCACTGCCAATAAACTCCAAATGCATGAACCACCTTGTGCATCTGGCTTATGTGGGTACTAGGGAACTGAACCTGGGTCCTTTGGCTTTGCAGGCAAGTGCTTTAACCACTAAGCCATCTGTTCAGCTTGCCTGCTTGCTTCCTTTCTTTCTTCCTTCCTTCCTTCCTTCCTTCCTTCCTTCCTTCCTTCCTTCCTTCCTTTCTTTCTTTCTTTCTTTCTTTCTTTCTTTCTTTCTTTCTTTCTTTCTTTCTTTCTTTGGTAGGGTCTCACTCTGGCCCAGGCTGACCTGGAATTAGTCTCAGGGTAGTCTAGAATTCATGGTAATCCTCTTTATTTCTGCCTCCCAAGTGCTAGAATTAAACACGTGTGTGTCATCACACCTGGCTTAACATTTGTTTGTTTGTTTGTTTGTTTGTTTGTTTGTTTGTTTGTTTGTTTGTTTGAAGGGGGCAGATAGAGAGAATGGGCATGCCAAGGCCTCTAGTCACTGCAAACGAACTCCAGATACATGCATCACCTTGTGCTTACGTGGGCCCTAGAGAATCAAACCTGGGTCCTTAGGCTTTGCAGGCAAACTGAGCCATCTCTCCAGCACTCTTTCTTCCACTTCCTTCTTTCTTTCCTTCCTTCCTTCCTTCCTTCCTTCCTTCCTTCCTTCCTTCCTTCCTTCCTTCCTTCCTTCCTTCCTTCCTTCCTTCTTCCCTCCTTTCTCTCGTTCTCTTTCTTTCTGGACAGGGTCTTGCTATTTAGCTCAGGCTGGCCTTAAACTTGCAATCCTTCTGCCTTAACCTTCCCCATGCTAGCATTGCAGATGTACACCATCATGTTCAGCTTTTAAACATTTTCTTTTGGAGTCCCTAGGCACATATAATTCATAGTGTTTTCTAATTTGTAACAATTTGAAAGTCCAATTCTCCAACATTCATGTTGGACTAACTACCAAGTCTGAAGTCATTTTCAAATAAATAAGCAGACTATCTCTTTTTTTAGATGATCTCTTTTTAAAAATATTGTTTTATTTTATTTATTTGAGAGAGGGAGAGAGAAAGAGGTAGAGAGAGAGAGAGAGAGAGAGAGAGAGAGAGAGATGGGCATGCCAGGGCCTTTAGCTGCTGCAAATGAACTCTAAAGGCATGTGCCACCTTGTGCATCTGGCTTACATGAGTCCTGGGGAATCAAACACAGGTCCTTTGGCTTTGCAGGCAAGCCCTTTAATGGCTAAGCCATTTTTCCTGCCTGCTTATCTCTTTAAAAATAATTTTTTTTCAAGGTAGAGTCTCACTCTAGCCAAGGCTGACTTGAAAGTCACTCTGTAAACTCAGGCTGGCCTCGAATTCACAGCAACCCTCCTACCTCTGCCTCCCTAGTGCTGGGATCAAAGGTGTGCACCACTATGCCTGGCAACTAGATTATTCCTTTAAATATTTAAATACATTCTTGTTTGAAATTTTAGGGAGTTGTTGGCAATATCTTTGCTCTTTTTCATTATAATTGTTTTATTTTCAATGTTGTTTTAGGGTCTTTATGGACACCTAGAGAAGAATTTCTCTTATTATGAATAATTACTATTTTTATCTGCAGTCCTCCCTCGTTACTTTATGAAACCTTTATTAAGTGACACCAGGTACCCTTGGCAGCCAATGATTTCTGTGGTAATTCTAGACCTCATCTCTAGACATACTTGGGTGTGTTAAATGAAACAAAGCAGGATTAAAGTTCTAGCAATCAAAATTAAGTAGAAACAACCTTATTTCATCTGTGTACCCAAGGCCATGTCCTGTTTCTACTTCGTGTCAGTTCTTGGTGAGATCAGATTGCTTCTCTGGAATTTTTGGTTGGTTCAGAGTGTTGCACCTTAGAAATATTGAAAAAAATACATAAAAATGTAGTTACTGAATTATGGTGTTCCGAATTAGGTCAATCATAAAGTAGCCGGTCTTTATTCCAGAGCCATTTATTAAGCTTTGGAGCACAGTTATTAACTAAGAACAAGGACTTTGATATTTAATCTCTCTCAGGCAGCAAATTAATCCATGAACAGAGAAAACAGGACCTTGGTCCCCATAGCTTTTCACAAAACAGCTCCCTCAAATCAAAGTGATGACGTTGTCTCATCCCATCAGAGTTTGTTCTGGGTGCATAAGCCCAGCTTTAATCTACAAAGACTACCTTCATATAGCCACACAGATAGAAAACAGAGGACAAATCTCCAGCTGGGGGCAGAGTATTTATGGACTTTTATGTGTTTCCAGAGTGAAGGTTTAGATCCCACCAGACCGGGCAGGGATTGGTTGATTTGGCCAGAGAAAGATGAGGCTCATTCCATCTCATGCTTATCTCACTCTCTAAAATGAAATTCACAAAAAGCCAACTCTAATCTGACTTTCATTACTCCTTTCAAGTCCAAGTCCACTTTGATAAGACTTTTGCCCTTTTATACTCCCTTAGGAATCTTTTTATAGGCCAGGAATGTAATAGCTAAAATTATGTTTGATATGTCAAGGGTTAGGTCTCATGCTTTTGTTTTACTCATTTTTTAACTTGTATTTATCTATTTAGAATAAACCTTTTCACTCTATAGGTCATCCAAGTCTTTCTCTAACAGCATCAACTCTTCTTAATTTCTTTGGAATGTTTTGCTTCTAGCCTTTGCTGTCTACAAGATTTCATATTAGAGTGAATGCTTTATTTACAATTAAATACTTACCTATTTGTATAATTCTGCATTTTAATTCATCATGTTTAAAGCTACGTGTCTTTAAGATTGTCCTGTATCCAATGTATAGCTTGGCTTTTCCCTTATGTATATTAAATAACATTTTTTTTTTTTTTTTTTTTTTTTGAAGTAAGGTCTCGCTCTAGCCCAGGCTGACCTGGAATTCACTATGTATTCTCAGGGTGGCCTCGAACTCATGGCGATCTTCCTACCTCTGCTTCACAAATGCTGGGAAGGCATGTGCCACCACACCCAGCTACATTCATCATTAAAAAAAATAGTGACAAGCCGGGCATGGTGGCGCACGCCTTTAATCCCAGCACTTGGGAGGCAGAGGTAGGAGGATCGCCGAGAGTTCGAGGCCACCCTGAGACTACATAGTTAATTCCAGGTCAGCCTGGACCAGAGTGAAACCCTACCTTGAAAAACCAAAAAAAAAAAAAAAAAAAAAAATAGTGACATAAATTACTGTAGACTGTTTTGGGGAGTCTAAATTTTTCTGAAATAACCACTTAAAGAACTCTCCGTGACCACATATGGTCGTGGAGGGTGATTGATTGAGTGCCACTGCGTTTACAGCTCGGGAATTTTATTTTTATGGCCCCACCTGGCGTCAGGTCTCTCTTTACTCTATTTTTAAGAAGTCATCCAGTGTGAGGCCCAGAAGTGGCTTGGGACAAAGCCTTTATTTTCTAACCCATGCGGATATGCGTGAGTCAATCATACAGACCCCAAGAGAAGACACAGTGGGAGACTCAAGGAGAAAGTACTTATTGTTCAATCAGTTTTGCAATGATTCCCTTTTGATCTGTGCCAAAATTTAAAACTTTCTTCTATTTGAATCAAGTTTTATTTCATGCTCACACTAATCTATACTACTCTAGGCCCCGTTTGAGTCCTTTTATTTATTTATTTATTTTGATTTTTCGAGGTAGGGTCTCACTCTAGCCTAGGCTGGCCTGGAATTCACTAGGTAGCCTCAGGGTGGCCTCAAACTCATGGCGATCCTCCTACCTCTGCCTCCCAAGTGCTGGGATTAAAGGGTGCGCCATCACCTCCGGCTTCCTTTTTGAAAAATGAGATAAGAGTAAATCAGTATGATATAGCAGAAGATCTTAAAATTTTTTTTATTTATTTACTTGAGAAAGCAAGAGAGGGAGATAGAAAGAGAGAGAGGGAGGGAGAGAGAGAGAGAGAGGAAATTGGTGTGCCAGGGCCTTCAGCCACTACAAATGTACAAGGTAGCACATGCGTGTGGCTTATGTGGGTAGTAGGAAATCGAGGGCTCTTAGACTCTGCTGCCAAGTGCTTTAACCACTAAGCCGTCTTTCCAGCCCCCAAAGATCTTTTTGTTTCCCTATGTAACAATGCTTATTTTAATCTTCTTCCAGTGCAAAATGCTGAAGTATACATAATTTGTCAGGAAGACAAAATCAAAAATTGGCTAAGAGAGGAAAGAAGCCCTGTGGATTTAGGGAAATTCCATCGGGCTAAACACGAGTCATTGAAATGCGCACAGTCAGGGCACAGTTGGACCGCATCTCTTCAGAGAACAATCTTTGGCAACAGAAAATAAAAATAGGCTACATTGAATAAATTGTTTTAAATACTCCATTGCCTGGTAACCTCATTACTTCCTAAAATGTAATAATAATGTGATTTTTTTTTTCAAGGTAGGGTCTCACTCTAGCCCAGGCTGACCTGAAATTTACTGTGTAGTCTCAGGATGGCCTTGAAGTCACAGCTATCCTCCAATCTCTGCCTCCCAGGTGCTGGGATTAAAGGCATGCACCACCACGCCTGGCAACTCTCTTACTTTTAAAAAGTCAAGCATAGTAGGAGCCATGGGTAGTGGTACACCTGACACCTCACATTTGAGAGGTACAGACAAGAGAATGGGAGTTCAAGGGCATCCTCACCTACACCTTGTCTCAAAAATGTGAAGAGGGCTGGAGAGATGGCTTAGTGGTTAAGAAGCCTACCTGCCAAGCCTAAGAATGTCCATTTGATTCTCCAGGTCCCACGTTTAGCCAGACGCAAGTGACGTAAGCACACAATGCCGAGCTTGCCCACATGCGTCTGGAGTTTGTTCACAGCAGCTGAAATGGCCCTGTGAGCCCATTCTCTCTCTCTGCCTCTTCCTCTCACTCTGTTTCTCTCTGTCTCTCTCTCTCAAAAAAATGTGAAGAAAGAAAGAAAGAGGAAAGAAAGGAAGAGAGTGAGAAAGAAAGAAGAGAGAGAGAGAGAGAGAGAGAGAGAAAGAAAGAAAGAAAGAAAGAAAGAAAGAAAGAAAGAAAGAAAGAAAGAAAGGGCTAGCCCAAGTTACTGGCTTTTATGTCAAATGGGTTCATATTGATTTGTATTTTGAATGAATATAGTTTTTCACAGATTTCTTCTTTTTATCCCTAACTAGAAAATTATTATTCCTGTCCATCACTAGGTGAAGATGCCCCCCCCCACACACACACACTACTGCCACACACGTCTTTGCTATCATGGATCCCACATGGACACTTCATCTGACCAGCATGTAGGAAGGCCGTCATTATCTGAGCCCTGTAAGTGCAAGAGCAGCATTCCAGACAGAGCTTCCAGACACCCAGCTAGTCTCCCCCTAGCCCCAGACCCTGGGCTTACTGAACACTTGGGTAAAGCGTAGGGACCTAGGTCAGGAAGCTCGGGAAAGCTCGAGACAAATCCATTTCCTCTCCAGAGGCCCTTGTAGCTAGCAGCTGTTATCTGGATAAGTGAGTTAGTTGCCAGATGGCTTCATGATGAGTGGGGAGGGGGAGCATTACTGGACAAAAATGACCCTTTTGTATCTATCACTGGACACATGGGAAGATCAATTATTGCCCCCCCAAATCAATCTACAGATTTGATAGATTCATTTGTTTTATCAATCAAAACTCCAAGTGAACTATATGACATTTATATTTTAAAAGAACCCACTCGAGCCAGGTGTGGTGGCACACGCCTTTAATCCCAGCACTCAGGAGGCTGAGGTAGTAGTTCAAGGCAACCCTGAGAATACATAGTGAATTCCAGGTCAGCCTGGGCTAGAGTGAGACCCTACCTCAAAAAAAAAAAAAAAAAAAAAAAGAAAGAAAGAAAGAAAGAAAAAGAAAAAAAAAAGAACACACTCAATTTTTCATTTGCACTCATATATGTTTTACACATATGTACTTCACATGTATGTAATTTTGCAAGACAGTACTTGTTATGCTGTCCAGGCTGAACTTGAATTTCTAGGCTCAAGTGATACATGTGCCTCAACTTCAGAATTGTTTGGGAACTTAGGCACACTATCATGCCAGATTCCCTTTTCACTGTTTGTAATTCAAGACACTAAATGGTGTTTGGTCATTATTTTCATATTATTTTATCAGAAATTAATATCAAAAGATGTTTCAGGGCTAAAGAGATGGCTTAGCAGTTAAGGCACTTGCCTGTGAAGCCTAAAGACCCAGGTTCAGCTCTCCAGAACCCACGTAAACCAGACGCACAAGGTGAAGCATGCACACAACTTTGCACATGCGTATAACATGGCACCCATTTCTGAAGTTTGATTGCAATGGCTAGAGAAAGATCCTGGAGTGCCAATTCTCAATCTCTCTCTTGCTCTCTCTCTCTCTCATAAATAAAATAAATAAGAAAAGATGTTTCAAACATAAGATTATACAAGCACACATTCTATAAGCTGCCAGAACATAGCTAGCATAATCTATATCCTTTGAAAAACTTCACTATGTACTTGTGAGAGAATGTGAGTGAAAAACGCAAATAATGGGGCTGGAGGAATGGCTTAGCGGTGTAAGCCAGATGCACAAGGGGCACATGCATCTGGAGTTGGTTTGCAGTAGCTGGAAGCCCGGTGTGCCCATTCTCTCTCTGTCTGTCTCTCCTCTATATATCTCTGCTTGCAAATAAATAAGTAAATAAATAAATGAATAAATAAATAAATAAATAAATAAAATTTTTTAAAAGGCAAATAATGACTTTAAGTTATTTCAAAAGAACTTTGGGGCTGGGAGATGGTTCAGTGGCTAAAGGCTGTTGCTTGCAAAGCCTGCAGGCCGAGGTTCCATTCCCTAGCATCCACATAAAGCCAGATGCACAAAGTGGCTCATGAATCTGGAGTTTGTTTGCAGCAGCAAATTGCCCTGGCATACCCATGCTCGCTCTCTCTCTCTGTCTGTCTGTCTGTGCTTGGAAATAAATAAATAATGTTTTTAAAATAACCTTGACCTTGTAGGCACCCTAAAAAGGTCTTGGGAACTCCTGGGTATCCCAGTCCATCCTCTAACAATCTACCCCATCTTCCTTCTGCCAAATCCTTTCTTCTTCCCAATTAGTCCCTTCTCTTATTTATTTATTTTTCTGTTTGTTTGTTTTGGGGCAGGGTCTTACGTTAGCCCAAGCTGATCTGGAACTTACCCTAGACTAGCCTTGAATTCACAATGAACCTCCTATCTCAGCCTCCTGAGCGTTGGGACTAAAGATGTGAACCATCACACCCAGCTCCTCTTCTGTTGTTGTTGTTTTTTCGAGGTGGAATCTTACTCTAGCCTAGGCTGTCCTGGAATTTACTATATAGTCTCAGGCTGGCCTTGAATTTAACACAATCCTCCTATCTCTGCCTCCAGAGTGCTGGGATTAAAGGTGTGCACCACCATACCGCGCTTCTCTTGTATTTTGATGTCTTTCTTTGTGTGTGTGTGTGTGTGTGTGTGTGTGTGTGTGTGTGTAACCCACCGCATTTAATTTGGTATTGTATGGGTCTCCTACAGTTTATGGCAGTTAAGTTATGAATTCAATGGCCATGTCATACCTGGACGATAGAGTTCCACAGCACATGTCTGCACCCTCCGTATTTTGCATTCTTTCCACTCTCTCTGCCACATTGCTCCTTGTTGACCTTTCCTGTAGCACTGAGCAATCCACAGTCACTTGTTCTCAGCCCTGTGATGAGTTTTGAGTCTCCTCAGTGCTCACCACCAACTGCAGATTCATTCTAGGCTGGAATGGCACTAATCTATGGGCACAGTCATACATATTTAGGGGACAATTTGATGAGCACACAGCATATCCATTTAGCCGAACAGTAGTAGCGTTCCTCCTGCAGCCTATGGCCTTCCCAGCCATAGGGTTTTTGAGTAGGTTTTCAGTATCAGGTATGAAATCCCTGCCATGGAGTAGGCCTCAGATTCAATCAGAGAGTACTTGGTTAATTCCACAATAGTGACACCATTATCGCACCAGCAGGCACTTCCTGCCTTGCTAATGACTGTGTAGAATGCAAGGTCCACCGCCGGGCAACATTGTTGATGGTTGTTCTTTCCCCAACAGCCTACAGAGTACCTCCAGCACATGAAAGACTGAAGCAGGGACGCTTATGGAAAACAGAACTGTTAGGTCATTTTAGTTGACAGACACATCCATATAAAGAGAGGCAAGATGTTTTCTTCTTAAATTTAATATTTTTATTGACAACTTCTATACTTACAGACAATAAACCATGATATTTCCCTCCCCTCCCCCCATTCCCCTTCAGAACTCCACTCTCCATCATATCCCCTCCCTCTCTCCGTTAGTCTCTTTTTTAATTTGATGTCATCTTTTTCTCCTATTATGAGGGTCTTGCGAAGGTATTGCTAGGCACTGTGAGCTCATGGATATTGATGCCAATTTCTGTCTAAACAGTTGCATTTTAAGGAGTGGTGCCCTTCCTTTGGCTCTTACATTCTTTCTGCCCCCTCTTCCGCAATGGACCCTGAGCCTTGGAGGGTGTGACAGAGGTGCTTCAGTGCTGGACACTCCTCCGTCCCTCAGGAGGATTTTTTCTATTGTCTTTTCTGATATGCCAACTGTAGTTTATATGATATGTATTTATACCTCTAGAAGGCATTATCGTGATATACTTTAGTGCTATTTATATATGCAAATATTAAACTGATTAAAATTGTGGACACTATAAAAAAAAGGGAAGCAAGATAATACCTTCTAAGAGTTAAGATTTTTTTTTTTCCCCTTTAAGTTACCAACCATGAACCCTTGACACTGAAAATGGAGATGGCTGTCCCTGGAGACAGCAAAACCATTTATGGAGCCCCTAGGCTCCCAGTGTTTCAGCAGCAGCACGAAGGCCACATATGGGGCTATGTCATTGCTGCCACCAGTGCCCGTCAATTAGAATGCCCGGGCACAGGCTGTGCAGGCATGCCATTGGTGGCATACCTGTGCTTTTTACAGTAGGTGATCATAGGAAAATCCTGCCATAAATAGATCAAGCATCTCAGCACTGCAGAGGAAGAGAACATCTAAGTATGAACGAGGAAGGATCAAAGACCAGCCACACTGGCCCAAGAAGACAGCATTAGCTTCATTTTCTCATGCCAAATTCACTTTTTTTTTTTTTAATGTAGTCCACTAAAGCATTTCCTTGGTCTCCCCCCCCCAACTTCCTCATCTTCCTCCTTCTTTTTCTCCTCTTTCTCTTCCTTCTTTTCTTTTTTTCTAAAGATTTTTAAATTTTTATTTTTTTATTTGAGACAGGGGAAGAGAGAGAGAGAGAATGGGCACACCAGGGCCTCTAACCACTTAAAATGAACTCTAGATGCATGAGCCACCATGTGCATCTGGCTTATGTGGGACCTGGAGAATCGAACTGGGGTCCTTAGGCTTCGCAAGCATGCACCTTAACTGCTAAGCCATCTCTCCAGCCCCTTCCTTCTTTTCTTTTTCCTTCTTTTCTTTCTTCTTCATTTTCTAAAATAGCAACTTAAATACTTCTATTGCCCTTTGGCTTGTAAGGACGCAGCAGCACAGCAGCATTTCACCTGAGTCAATACCTGGTTTAAGATGTAGAGAGCTGGGGGCTGCAGAGATGGCTCAGTGGGGAGAGCACTTCCCATGCAAGCAGGAGGGCCTGAGTGGGCCTGAGCCGGCCTGAGGTGGATTCCCTAGTACCCACTCAAACAGCTAAGGTGTGGCCACGCATGTCTGTAATCTCAGTCCTGTGGGGAACTGAGAATGGCAAACTCTAGAATCAGTGAGAAACTCCTTCTCAAAGGACATGAAGATGAGTGATGGAGTAGGACACCCAGCATTCTCTGTCCCCTGCAGCACACATTGGGCACATGTATCTGCACATACATATGCATACAACACACACACACACACACACAAAATTCTTTTTTTTTTTTAAGAGAGCTTGGGCTGGAGAGATGGCTTAGGGGTTAAGGCACCTGCCTGCTAAGCCTAAGAACACTGGTTCCAATCTCCAGCGATTCCAATCTCCAGGTCCCACCGTTTAAGCCAGATGCAAAGTGACGCAAGGGCGCAATGCCGCACTTGACCACAAGGGGGCGCACACATCTGGATTTCGTTCGCAGCAGCTGAGACACTGCTGGCGTGCCCATCTCTGTCTTCCTCTCCCTCTCTCTTTCTCTCTCTCTCTGTGTCTCTCTCCAAAAAGTAATAAAAATAAAAAAGAGAGAGAGCGTACCAAAGGCAGGTGCCTCGTGGCCATTACAACACAGTGAACCCAGCTGCCCCTAGATCTGCCATGGTTGGCAAACGGTTATATGCCTAGACATTGGTTGGTTGGGTAGGTTCTTTGCCTCTAGTTTTCTTTTCCAGTCTAGATTTGAAGAAGGAGTGGATTCCTTAGAAAGGCAAGGTGTATATGGTTCCTGAGAGCCAAAACTCCAGCCCCGATTTCTTTTCTGCCCTTGCTAAGAAATGCAAGACATGTGTTGACAGTAAGGCAGAAATGTAAATGATGGGCTTGGGCGGATGCCTGGGAGCCTTCAGCCAGCGGGAGGGAGACCAATGGAAGACATAGTGTTCTCTGCGGGTAACAGATGAAGAAAGCTGCCCGTGGAATGCCAGGGGACAGTTCTTGATTTCTTGGCGGGGAGGAGAAGGGGCTCTTGTGCAGTAGGAACTGTTTGCCAGTTAGCTATATTTATAGAGCACCTGCTGTGTGGAACTTGGAAAGGAAGACAAGCCTTGTCCTTAAGAAGCTTGTGACCAAAGGGAGAAGAAAAGTCCCCAGCTACTGTAAGCTTCAGCTCTCCCATCCCTCTGTGACCTGGGAGAGGAATAGATGACCTTTAACGCCTAAGCTGAGCCTTGTTACTCAAAGTGGGAATTGTGGACCCACAGTCCCAGCAGTTCCCCGCACCCCCCCCCCCGCCCCAGCAGCCTGTTTAATACGCAGAATCTTGAACCTGGGGCTGACCGCCACAGTCAGAAGCTGCGGCTGGATCAGATCCCATGCTCACAGCAGTTTCTGAGATCTCAAGTCCTCCGGAGCATGGGTTTAGTGAGTCTTGAGTGCTGTTGAAAGCAGCGTGACATAGCAAAGGGTGGGTCATTTACCTGTGAGGTGCTTAAACATAGGGTTCTTCTCCTTGTCCTGGCCCCTCCCCCCACCCCAGTCTCTTGCTTC
This sequence comes from Orientallactaga sibirica, assembly GCA_036365145.1. Classification (NCBI taxonomy): domain Eukaryota; kingdom Metazoa; phylum Chordata; class Mammalia; order Rodentia; family Dipodidae; genus Orientallactaga; species Orientallactaga sibirica. Next base: position 9,255,672 of record JAEOAD010000012.1, on the reverse strand, counting down.
CTTTAAATTCATAAGGGAAGCTCAGTAAATTCTGGTTGGCGGGTGCTCTCACCCAGGCCCTACTCATGGGGCAGTGCACACATGCTGAGTATGAGTGATTGTCAGAGGCAGAGGCAAGCTATGAATTTGGGGAGCATGCAAATGACTTTTAGGGGCAAAGCTGGGCATGGCAGAACCTGTCTGACACAACGGTTATGAGAGAGAGAGAGAGAGAGAGAGAGAGAGAGAGAGAGAGAGAGAGAGAGAGATTAGCAGCATTAAAGGATCCTTCCTATAACACTCATTTTCTGTGATAAACCTGCTTGCCTTTCTACACTTTTGTCTCCAGGTGAAGCTGGAATTCTTTGTCACCAACACTAGGAAAATGATGTGACAAGTGCATTACCTGTTATCTTTTCTGTCCTGTGGCAATTAATGATTGGTCGATGCTTTATCTACTTATCTGCCTTGTAAACTACAGTGTGCACAAAGTTCATTGAATTAAATGGCCGTTTCCAGTGTCCAGTTGGGGGTGGAGGACCTGTTCTATCCAGTCCCCAACTGCTTCCTCAGCCTCCACCCCGATTCCAAATATCTTTTGATACTGGGCAGCCCATAGACCTAAAAATGAGACTAACCCTTAACAGTTGGCACAAGTAAGAAGGTAGCAGTCTCTTTTCAGGTGTGTCCAAGAAAACTAAGAGGTAAAGTTCAGGTGGTGCTCACCGTGCCCTTCGCCTGTTACCTCTTTCATTTCTCCCCACCTCTCTTGAGGTTAAGCTCTGCTGTCATGTCCAATTCCTAACAAGGAAATGGTCCTGATATTAGGGCACCATCTGCAGGAGGCTATGTGGCCTTGAGAAAAAGGACACTCCGATGGTGAGAATGAAGTCATGTTTCTATGAAATCCATAGGCTCGCTCATTTCTTCTGCCTCCTACAGGGGAGTGGCTGAGAAGGGACTCATAGGCCCTGTTTAGCCTCTGAGTCAGGCTGGCTGATGCAGGGAGAGAGGGGACTAGCCTAGCTCTGGCCTTGATGAGCTGTGAGACCTCTCAAGGTCTCAGTTTCCATGTGCAGAAAGGAATAATAGCAGGTAGTAACTTCCTAGTTATCGAGCTTAAGATAAAATATGCCCTGAATTAAACAAGCGCAGTAAATTGTCAATAATTTATTCCACCACTGACTGTAAAGTAATGGGGTTTCTGTGTTATTAAGAAGACAAAGTTAAGCCGGGCGTGGTGGCGCATGCCTTTAGTCCCAGCACTCGGGAGGCAGAGGTAGGAGGATCACTGAGAGTTCGAGGCCACCCTGAGACTACATAGTTAATTCCAGGACAGCCTGGACCAGAGTGAGACCCTACCTTGCAAAACCAAAAAAAAAAAAAAAAAAAAAAGAAGACAAAGTTCAGGCCAGGTGTGGTGGTGTATGCCTTTAATCCCAGCACTCGGGAGGCCGAGGTAGGAGGATTGCCATGAGTTTGAGGCCCCTGAGACTACATAGTGAATTCCAGGTCAACCTGGGCTAGAATGAGGCCATACCTCAGAAAACCAAAAAAAAAAAAAAAAAAAGAAAGCAAGAAAGAAAAAAGAAAAGAAAAGAAAAGAAAAGAAAAGAAAAGAAAAGAAAAGAGGGCAGCATTCAGTGATGTGTGAATTTGAGGCCATCCTGGGCTACAGAGTAGTGCCAGGTCAGCCTAAACTAGACTGATAGCCTGTCTTGGCAAAAAAAAAAGGGGGGGCAAAGTTCTTCATTTCCACTTCTTGGAACCATCCTACAAATGTTCTAGCCTCACTATCCTATGATGTTTCCACAGTTTGGACAAACTACTGCAGCTCTCTATTAAGGAACAGTGTTGTCTGGATTTGGAGGGAGTCCAAGCAAAACTTGTCAACTCTCCTTTTGGTTTTATTTTTGTCCTGTTAGATAGTTTCTATTCAGGACACGATACCACTTCAGCATCCAAGATGATTCTAATTTGTTTGGTTAGAATTCACCCTTGGTCTTATTTGGATTTTAAGCAACTCTAACTACTTTTGAGAACTGGGTCTTATGCTGGACATGGAGGTGCAAGCTGGTAATCCCAACACTCAGAAGACCGAAGCAGGAGGATTGCTGCAGGTAGAGCAGCCCAGACTAGATAGCAGCACACATGCATATGCACACACATATACATGTACATATACACAGACGGAGTGGGGGGAGGACTTTGTGACATAGATATTAAGAGATCCCTGAGAGCTTACACACAACCACATAAAAAAAGCCTTTCTTCATTTTGGGTTCTTTTCTTTTTGAAGGTAGGGTCTTGCTCTAGCCCAGACTGACCTGGAATTCACTATGTAGTCTCAGGGTGGCCTCGAACTCATGGAGATCCTCCTACCTCTGCTGCCCAAGTACTGGGATTAAAGGTGTGTGCGCCACCACACCTGGTTCCTTTGCTTCATTTTTAAATTAATTTTATGATGAATTATATGATGAATATATTTTTAGCAATACAACAACAGAAAGATAAAAAAATCAAGAAAAGGACTGGAGAGATGGTCCAGCAGTTAAGTCGCTTGCCTGCAAAGCCTAAGGGCTCAGGTTTGATCCCCAAGTACTCCAGATACACAAAGTGGTGTATGCATCTGGAGTTCCTTTGCCCTGCTGAGAGGCCTTGGCACACCCATTTGTACTTTCTCTCTTTCCCTCTATGCTTACAAATAAATAAATAAAAATAATACTTTTACAAAAGAACAAAAGATTTGAGTCTTTGTTAATTGGGAAGAAAGCAGGATATAAATACAGTGGGACTCTTAGAAAATCAATCATAATCAATGAATAGTGTGTTATGATGTGGTGACAGAATACCAGGAGAATAAGGCAGGAGAACAGAATGTCACAGTCAACTCCAAGAGCCTTGAGAGAAGTCATAACGATGAACAAGAGTCACCCAAGCATAACCACAGAGCAGAGTGGGTCTTGAGTCAGGACCCACATCATGCTTTTCTCTTTTAAGGCAGAGTCTCACTCTGGCCCAGGCTGACCTGCATCTCACTCTGTAGTCTCAGGCTGTCCTCAAACTCACAGTGATCTTCCTACTTATGCCTCTTGAGTGCTAGGATTCAAGGTGTGCACCACCATGCCCAGCAGAAAGAGAGAGAGAGAGAGAATGAGAAGGGACACACCAGGGCCTCCTGCCACTGCAAAGGAACTCCAGATGATTACACTCCTTTGTCCATCTGGCTTTATGTGTTTACTAGAGAATCAAACTCTGGTCATTAGGCAAGTTGTTTCACTGCTGAGCCATCATCTCTCCAGCCAAGTATCTATGTCATTCTCACTCATTGTAAAGGCAGAGGGCTTGAAGGGGAAACGAGATGATCGCAATCACATGTTCCAGTGGCAGGAAGATCAGAAGGAAAACAGAATAGAGCTCCAGAGCAGGTGACCACAGGGATGTAGTTAGAGGAGAAGAGCAAGGAAGTGCACACAACGATGGCTTTGAATGTGAACCTGGAGAGAGTGGCCCTAACCCAGCAGGTAACAGACCTTCTCAGGTAGAATAAAGGGTAGAACAGTGTGACAGAATGAACCACTTCAGCAGCTATGGGGCAGAAAAAGCACTAGGGGCAGAGAGAGAGAATTGTCTGTAGAAGGCCAGGGAGAGTTCCTCAGGCATGGTGCGGTGATAGCCCAGCTCAAAAAGATAATGTGTCAAAGAAACTGGCTTCTTACTGTGGGAATTCTGATACCCATCTGTGTGCCGCAACAACCCGTCCTGAACCAAGCTGTCAAGATCAGATTTCCAGTTCTGCACTCCAAGCTCTGAAAATAAAAGGATTTGATGGAGGGTTCAACTTCTGGTAGATGACAGCTTTCCATGATGTGTGGAAGTATTCCTGCCCGTGGTATCTAAAGGACACTAGTGTTGTCACTATACCTGTGAATGGCATCACATCCTGCCGAGCTATCGTCTGCCAACCTGTAAGATGCATGTGTTCTTCTCTTTTAGTTTTATATATGTTTGCCCTCATCAGTAAATAGTAATATATTTGTTAATGGAAAGCATTTTTGCAGACAAATAAGCCAACAAATTAGAGTTTATACCAGGCATAAAAAAACTAGTGATGATAAAAAAAATATATGGTTGAAGGGTTCAAGAGATGGCACTTGCCTGCAAAGCCTAATGACCTGGGTTTGATCCCCAGCACCTACATAAAGCCAGATGCACAAAGTGGTGCGTGCATCTGGAATTCCCTTGTGGTGGCTGGAGGCCCTGGAGCTCCACTCCCCACCACCACTAGATATGGTGGCACACTTGGGAGGCAGAGGTAGGAGGATCACTGTGAGTTGGAAGCCAGTCTGGGACTACAGAGTATGTTCCATGTCAGCCTGGGCTAGAGTCAGACCCTAACTTGAAAAGTGAAAATATATATATATTGCTCAGATGGGGAGATGCCACAGAAGCATGAAGACCTGAGTTAAATCCCAGGACCCTTGTAACTCTTGCTCTATAATCTCAGGCTGGCCTTGAACTCACAGTGATCCTCCTACCTACGCCTCTTGGGAATAGTGACACTCACCTGTAATCCAAGCACCAGGCAGGTGGAGAGAGAGGATCCCTGGTGTCCTGTGGCTTCCCAGAGACCAGGAGTGTGCCCTGTAATGAACTGGCAGGCGGCACAACCAAAGGACTTTGGTCTTAACAGCTTTCATAAAGTGTCTGTCATGGGGACAGGGTCATTTTGGAGTCACTTTGGTGTCTTGCTTTCTGGGGAAAGGAGTTCTCATTTCTGCACAAACTTCACGTGACACTCACTGGCATTTCATCCTCGTGATGGCCCTCTGCTTGGTGCGATGGTAAGTTTTCCAGAGGGAGAAGGAAGCTTAAGAACCAACCCTGTCTTCAGCGGTTTGGATGGCTAAGTGTTGAGGATGGCTGGATGCCCATCTCACCTGCGTTCTTTGCATTGCTGCACTAAACCACCTATTTTGCAACTTTTTTGTCCTCAGCTCACGCCACACACCAAAAGGCAGTGAGCCTTGGGCCTGTGAGCAAGCACAGGCGAGAAGGCAGTGGAGAGAAGCTGCTCTTGCCTGTGAGAAGCGAACCTAATGCTTCCATTCCTTTTCATTTCTAGAAAATGAAGCGCCGGCTCCAGCCCCACCACCACAAGGTAAGTAAGAACATCACCTCACGTGTTCGGGCTGCGAATGCAGAAGTCCATCCCAGCATGACTTGTCCTCCACCCATGTTGTGACCTTTAACCCAACTCTGACTGAGACACTGGATGGTGACAGCTGTAATAAGGTGACAATAACAAAAATAATACATTGTCTTTATACAACTCTTTCCTATTAACCTGATTCAAACAGCACTTCACATATGTTGTGTTCACATATGCATGATTATTTTTAACTCCTTCAGCGACACATATGTTGTTCCATGTCCATGTTGTAGATAAGTGGAGGCACAGTTTACATCTTTCTCGTGATAGTGGGAAATGGATTGCACCTCAGCTGTGGAAGATGAGTGGCCCCTCCCAACTTGGCCTATGTCCTCATGGGGCCATCTCCAGAAACTCCTTGGAGCTTTTGTAGAAAGGTGTGGGGGATTCTGAGGCTCAATATTAGAACTGTTTTATTGAGTTCTTGGTATTTTCCGTGCTTGTCAGGTGGCAACAATAACAAATAAAACAACCCGGCAACGTCTAGGCAGGTCTTCACAGTGCCAGCCACACACTAAAGTTTGTCTTCTACCCACATGCAGGGGACTTAGACTTAAGAAAGGTAGCTGGAATGAAAGAACAGAGAGCCCAAGGGGATTGTTAAATGTTCGGTGTGGTCTTCCAGAATTATGTGTTTGTTTGTTCTGACCAAAGAGCCACCAAGAGGAAAGAAACCAGAATCATGTGCATTTTCCCCAGCAAACCCCCCAAATGTTCTTTCTTTTCTTTCCTTTATTTTCCATTTATTTATTAGAGACAGAGAGGGAAAAAGAGTGAGAATGGGCATGCCAGGGCCTCTAGCCACTGCAAACGAACTCCAGATACATGTGCTACCATGTGCATCTGGTTTACGTGGGACCTGGAGAATCGAACCTTGGGTTCTTAGGCTTCACAGGCATGCACTTTAACCGCTAAGCCATCTCTCCAGCCCCTCCCCAAAGTTCTTTTTCGTCACTCTTCCTTCTTAAGGAAGAGGCACTTGTCAAGAAATGCTCACAGGGAGAAAAGCACAACACTACGTGGTGATCTGACCATGGAGTAGGATGCAGGGTTAGCTAGCAAATACTTGATAGCTCAGTGCAAACGTGCTGTGCCGGATACGTCACAGAGATCTACATAGACGAGATTTTGTTTTTCCCTGTGTCTTCTGTTTACACTCAAGTAGAAAATAAAATACAGAGCCGGGCGTGGTGGCGCACGCCTTTAATCCCAGCACTCGAGAGGCAGAAGTAGGATGGCCGTGAGTTCGAGGCCACCCTGAGACTACATAGTGAATTCCAGGTCAGCCTGGGCTAGAGTGAGACCCTACCTCAAAAAACAAAATACAAGCCGGCCATGGTGGCGCACGCCTTTAATCCCAGCACTCGGGAGGCAGAGGTAGGAGGATCGCTGTGAGTTCAAGGCCACTCTGAGACTACATAGTGAATTCCAGGTCAGCCTGAGCTAAAGTGAGACCCTACCTCGAAAAACCAGAAAATAAAATACAGCTTGGAGAACAATGAAATGAAATGTGACTATGACACTCTAGTGTTAGGCAATTCGCTGAGACAGCCTCCCACAGCAGTATGGGATTAAGTGTTGGCCACTTGAATTGACAGTATGATATGAGACCAGGGACTAAGAGATTACCACACACTGGTTCTGCTCAGGCGAAAGCAAGAGTTGGGTAAGATCTCAGTTTCTGGCCTTTTTGCCAAAAATTTGAGGGGATGATGAAGCTTTTCCATACTAGAGTTCATTTTTTAAAATATTTTTATTTATTTATTTATTTATTTATTTATTTTTATTTATTTGAGAGATTAAGAGAAAGAGAGAATGGGCTCACTGGGGATTCTAGCCATTGCAAACAAACTCCAGATGCATGTGCCTCCTTGTGCATCTGGCTTTACAGGCAAAATGCCTTAACCGCTAAGCCATCTCTCCAGCCCCTAGAGTTCATTTTTCAGAGGAGAGTTTAAGGAATTGAGCTGCTCACAGACACCCCCTTGGCACATAAGATTACTAGACGTGCTGAAAGCCTCGCGTACTATGGAGTACTGCTGTGTGCTCAAATGAATGAAGCAGGCTCAGTGCCGTCCAGGTACACGAGAGGTAAGCTCATACTGAGTTTTCTGTAGATCTTGAAACCAATATGGATGTGTGACATTTTTCCTAGGATCATCTTCCTCCTTCAGAGGTTTTCTTATTGCAATTAAGATCTACTTAGGCCAGCCAGGTGGTGGTGGCACACGCCTTTAATCCCAACACTTGGGGAACAGAAGTAGGAGGATGGCCATGAGTTTGAGGCCACACTGAGACATACTGAGTTCCAGGTCAGCCTGGGCTAGAGTGAAACCCTACCTCAAAAAACCAATAAATAAAGATTTACTTAGGCCATCATTGAGTACGCTGAGAACCTACTGGCCATGACAGAAAAACCTCCATCTGCTTTCAGATCAGTTGCTGTATGGGAGCCACTATAAGGTTTCCCTTATTATGTTTTATTTCACAGTCATTGAATCAATATTCAACTCATAGCTAAAATGTTCCCTCCTAAGCTCTGCTAAAATTGTTCTTCTTGGGGCTGGGGCAATGGTTCAGTAAACCTCTTTGTTGTATAAGCATGAGGACCTGTGTTTAGATCCCCAGCACCTATGTAAAAGCTGGGTGTGGCAGCCTGTGCCTGTGATCGCAGCTCCCAGGAGGAAGACACAGGTGACCCTCCTGGGCAGGCTAGCTAAACTAGCCAAATTGATTAGCTCTGGATTTTTGAGTGAGAGACTCCACCTCAGTTTTTAAAAAAAAAAAAAAAAAAAAAAGGTACACAGTTGCTGGATGTGATGGCACTTGTCTTTAATCCCAGCACTCGGGAGGCAGAGGTAGAAGGATCACTTTGAGTTCGAGGCCACCCTGACACTACATAGTGAATTCCAGGTCAGTCTGGGCTACAGCGAGACCCCAAATTGAACCACCTCCTCCAAAAAAAAAAAAAAAAAAAAAAAAAAAAAAGGTAGACAGTGGATGGAAGACTTCTGACCTTCACTCATGTATATACATACACATGTAGTCACAACTCACACACATGCTCACATGCATGCAATTAAAATTAAAACATTGTCCTTAGCTGAGAAGACTGGGAGAGAATGAATGAATTCAGACATGACGTTTACTTTTTCTTCTTTTTTTTTGGTTTTTCGAGGTAGGGTTTCACTCTAGTCCAGGCTGACCTGGAATTCACTATGTAGTCTCAGGGTGGCCTCGAACTCACAGTGATCCTCCTACCTCTGCCTCCCAAGTGCTGGGATTAAAGATGTGTGCCACCACGCCCAGCCTTCATTTTTATTTTATTTATTTATTTATTTATTTCAGAGGGAGAGAGAAAGAGGCCAAAAGAGATAAAGAGAATGGGTGCACCAGGACCTTTAGCTGCTGCAAATAACTCCAGTCGCAAGTCCCACCTTGTCTGGCTTACATGGGTCTTGGGAAATCAAACCTGAATCCTTTGGTTTTGCAGGCAAGCACCTTAAGTGCTAAGCCATCTCTCCAGCCCCCCCTCCTTTTTTTCTTTTTATAAGACAAGGTCTCATGTAGCCCAGGCTGGCTTTGAACTCCTGATCATCTTGCCCCCATCTTTCAAGTGCTGAGAATACAAGTGTGTGCTACCATGCCTGGCTATGCTTGAAGCAATTGTTTTCTTACATATATCACAAGTTAGACACCATCTTCAGGTCTGTAAGATAATTCTGAACAGAGAGAATGTAAACTAGATGGTCTTGACTGATAGCAGTCTGTCACTGTCACGGTCATATTGTGTTTATTGCCACTAAACCCAGTCTAGAAGATTCACATGTATTCTAAAACACTTCCTTTGAAACTGTATTCATCATACAATTACATATTTTCTACCTACCTATAACATGTAGAAGCTACACTATTGAAGCCTTTTACATGGTTAAACTTCTTTAAAAAGTACTGACCCCTTTTGGGGTCTAGAGCTGAAGAGATGGCTTAGCAGTTAAGGCACTTTCCTATGAAGCCAAAGGATCCATGTTCCACTCCCCAGATCCTACATAAGCCAGATGCACAAGGTGATGCATGCACAAGGTTGCACATATGAACAAGGTGGCACACATGTCTGGAGTTTGGTTACAGTGGCTGGAGGCCCTTGCATGCCAATTCTTTCTCTCTCACTCACTTTCTCTCCCATAAAGAAAAAGGTAAGGCTATTGGGCTTCCCTCAAAAAAAAAAAAGTCCCCTTGTTGGGGTCTAAAATGAAGTGACCTAGGTATTATACTCAGTACAATCCCAGCATGTTCCAGAACACAATTCCAGGAGAACAAACCAAATTATAACAAATTGTGCATTGCATGTACTTATGGGTACTTTTTTTTTTTGAAAATGGTCAGACTTATTAACTGCTTTTATTAAAGTTTAATGTGACTCTAAACTGTAACTCTCAAATTCCTAATCCTTGGCCAGCGCCATGAATGTTTAGCACCGTTAATATTGTCTGGTTTTCTTTCCCGTCCACTCCACTGTTCATCACACAATAAAGTGCTGTACGCCACTTTCAAAAATGTGCTTGTACTTTCCACACAGAACCAAATAAAGAGAAAGAGGCGGGAACTGCACCAGCAAAAGGTGAGTTGGAGGGAACAAAATGAGAAGCAGGAAGAGGTCAAGATGGTTGTCATGGTGACCCCAATAGCATTTCTCTGCCTTCCCTTTTGTACCTCATCTGCAAGACCCAGTCACCATAATAAATAGTGCTGTGCTGGTTGTTTTTTTTTACACACTTTTCCAAAAGAAGAACAAAAATTATTTAAAAAATATCACATGCACTTGTGAGAAGGCTACGTATCATTGGATGGTTTCCAAGTTCCACTATGCATACTAAGGAAAGAGATGTTTGATCCTGGTTTATATTGATTGGGAAAATTATCTGATTTATCCAGATGCTTAAAAATTGGTCTGTTTTCATGTTAGGGAACTATTTCAGGTTTCACTGTACTCTTGAAGGTTAGCCCTTCCCTTCGACATTAGGTATTCCTGAGATTTAGAAAGTGGCTTGTAAAGACTGACAACACACCGTAAGCAAACAGCATGTTGATGCTGACTGAATTCTTGTAATAGTTTTCTTTAAGAAAACATTGAGCCGGGCGTGGTGGCGCACACCTTTAATCCCAGCACTCAGGAGGCAGAGGTAGGAGGATCCCCATGAGTTCGAGGCCACCCTGAGACTACATAGTGAATTCCAGGTCAGCTTGGGCTAGAGTGAGACTGTACCTCAAAAAAAAAAAAAAACAAATTCTGGAGATTGTGTAGTTTTAGAAAAGGGATCTCTGCAAAGTTGAGACTCATCATGAAAACCGATTAAACTTTTTATCTTATGTGTCTTAATCATCATGTTTATGTTAAGCTTTTATTTGCCTAATTATAGCAGTTTAAATTCTGGAATCATTATTTTCTGACTGGAATAAGAAATTTGTCTTTCTCTCTTTCCTGGCTACTGTTCAAAAGCATACTAATGATCTCTGTGCTTAGTACGTCATATTTTACTCCTCAGTTCCCATGATATTGTTGTCTCATATACATTAGTCAAATTCTTTCTTTCTTTTAATCCATTGGATTTTCTTCAGATAACTTGAATCTACACTCTCAAATATAAACACGTAATATTGATACACTCACTTTGTCCTTGACCTTCAGTAGCTCCCACGTATAGTACCTTGAACACTTATCCTGGCATTGTGGCCATGGTTTGAAGGTTATTTTGCTTACAGAATGCAGACAGTGCAAACTCCTAGAAATCTTTCCATGATACGGGTTCAAGAAGGTCTGAACATCCTGGCTGAAGGTATTGTAACATTATTCTCAACAAGGCTGGTGGGATACACCTCAGCTTCCAAATTTGGAAAGGTGCTACAACCAGCCAGAACCAACAAGAGCAAATGATGTAATCCCAGAGGGCACATTGTCAGCTGTCAAAGTTTAAACAGAGCCCAGACTTGACCCTTCACCTGAAAAAATTTATCATACTATATTTGTAGCTTAAATAAGTTTGATGTAAGCTCAAAGCAACCCAATAGCAAAAAAGAAAAAAAAAAAAAACTCTTGTATATGGAGAACAAATATGATGAAAGAATAAGGCCAGACGACTGGGGTTTGAAATTGAGAGCATTTTCCTTACATTTCCATAAGGCAATGCCATAGGCTGTCACATGTCCAGATTCATAAACTTCCATATATACAGAGCTTTTCTCCATGCCTGGCAAGCAAATCAATTTAAGATAAAAAGTGACATCCCTGGGCTGGAGAGATAGCTTAGTGGTTAAGGCACTTGCCTGCAAAGCTAAAGGACCTCGGCACAATTCCCCCAGGACCCATGTAATCCAGATGCATAAGTGGTGCATGTGTCTAGAGTTTGTTTGCAGTGGCTACAGGCCATTCTCTCTCTCCCCCCCCCTCCATCTTTCTCTTTCTCAAATAAGTAAAAATAAAATATTTTTTTAAAGTGATATCCCTAAATAAGAAAGATACTTAAAGGGGAGAGTTTTATTTTGTTTTCTACATATATAGAGCCACCAGCCATTTCCATCAAGGACAGGGGAATTTCAAAGAAAATACTTAAGCAAAAAGCAGCTGCGGTAAGAATGCAGCCCCACATTCTAAATGGCATTGACGGGTGCATTTTCTCTCCTCTAGGACAAAATACACTGCCCTGCCTTGCTCTCTCTAACTCCTCCTATTCTCAATCCATTTTATATATATATATGTATGTATATATATTTAGTTATGCAACTCGTTTCACTACTTTGACAGCTTATCCCGGACCATCCTGGCTCATTTCCATCTTCTCTTCTTCCTTTTGAATTTTCTTGGATCTACTGCCTCTGTCAATCACGCTGGTCTCCACTTAGTCACATATTAATGGTTGACTCCTTTCCCTAACAGGCTGTTTGCTTTTTCATGATCAGGCACTATGACTTAACACCTCCGGCATAGAACCGCACATGACAATCGCCCAATAAATACTTGCAGGATGAGTCAGCTGATGAATGTCCATGATGGTTTGCCTGCTGACGGTACCAACAATGGTAATCTGGGTCATTTGTTTTTTTTCATTTTCATTCAACACATTTGCCGGGCAGATTGAACATCCTATGTATAGCTGCCAGCGAGGCTTTGGAATGAGACGCCACCACACAACTGATGGATGATTTCTGCTGTTAGACTGACTTGCTTAAAGTTCCAGAACATGCTTAAGCCTCAATCTTACTGCATTAGTTACCTGGTACTCTGTACTAGCATGTGCTTTAACGAGCCTCTGTCTTACTGGAGCGTATTCAGTGAGTAACTCAAGGCTGTCACTATTAAGAGTATTTCACAGAGTAATGCAGCCTTAGCATCTATCTTCCCCAGGTTGACTGACTCATTCTGGGACAGTTTAGAAATGCTCTAAAAAATAGGCTTTTTTTTTTTTTTTTTTTTTTTGTAGCCATAGACAGTTGTTTGGTTCTGAAGTCAATCTTGTCATTAGAGTTTGTGGCTGGATTCGCCAACTTCTTCAAACATGTTAGGAGTTTCTGAGCTAAGTGTGGTGGTACAGAACATCCATTAGCCCAGCTAGCCCTCAAGGGGCTGAGGCAGGAGGATCATGAGTTTGAGCAGGGTCTAAGTTACATAGTAAGGCCCTGTCTTAAAAAAACCACAACAAGGGGCCTGGAGAGATGGCTTAGCAGTTAAGGCATTTGCCTGCAAAGCCAACGGATCCTGGTTCGACTCTCCAGGACCCACGTAAACCAGATGCATAAAGGGGCACATGCATCTGGAGTTTGTTTGCAGTAGCTGGAGGCCCAGGTTTGCCCATTCTCTCTCTCTCTCTCCCTCTTTCTTTCTCTCAAATAAATAAATAAATAAATAAAATACAAAAATGTTTTTAAAAACCCAAAACAAATAAAAAGAAAAAAATTAAGAGTTTCTGTTTAGGGAAATAGCCAAATTTCCAGGAAAGGGTAATTATAGCTAGTGTTCATGCTAGTTTGCCTCCAGGCTTGTCCATCCAATGTTCTTGTTCACTTTAAAAAAAATATTTATGTGTGTATGCATGCCAGGATATCTTGCTGCTATAAACAAATCCAGACACATTGCATCCATCTTTACATAGGTGCTGGGGAATTGAACTTGGGTCAACAGGCTTTACAAGCAAGTACCTGTAACTGCTGAGCCATATCCCCATCCCCACCTTGTTCCTGTAATATGGACCACTTTGTCCTGGGTGTCAAGCTCTCTCCTGGAATAGAAGTAATAGAGATGACAGTAAAGAAATGTGTTCAGCATGCAGGCTTGGGGACAGGCACACAATCCTCAAATGAAAATGTTTACCTTCTCCAGAATAAAAGCAAAAAAAAAAAAGAAAGAAAGAAAGAAAGGAAGGAAGGAAGGAAGGAAAGGAAAGGAAAGGAAAGGAAAGGAAAGGAAAGGAAAGGAAAGGAAAGGAAAGGAAAAGAAAAGTAAAGGGACTGTAGAGTAAAGGCTACTCATAGAAGAAGTTGAATCTTTTTTTTAAAAAAAAAAGTATGAAAACTTATTTTATCACAAAAACTTTTATTGCCAAGCATGGTGGCACATGCCTTTAATCCCAGAATTTGGGAGGCAGAGGTAAGAGAATTGGTGTGAGTTTGAGGCCAGCTTGAGACTATATAATGAATTCCAGGTCAGCCTGGTCTAGAGTGAGACTCTACTTCAAAAACCTAAAAAACACATCCCTCCCCCCCAAAATAACTGACTGCTGCTCCCACAGTGCATAACCCACAACCCCATAGGGAATACCTGCAACCCCACTGAGGAGGGTCCCCAAGAGAATAATGATAGGGACAAGGGAAAAGAGGGTACCAACACATAATGTATCCATACAAAATGTGTTGTTAATAATAATAAAAATAACAATTAATGACAGTTTTTAAAAAACTAAAAAACAACTTTTGTCCCTAAAAGAGACATTCATAGGAGGGAACTGTGTCATAAATTACCCCTATGATCATAAAAGTATAATAAAGTGTGGTTTGCAGCTTTCAAAAACCGTTTTTTTCAGCAAATAAAGAGCAACTGAATCAGGTTATGTAGGCATGGGCTGACAGCCAGGGGACACAGAAGGAGCACAAGAAACTTGTTATATCGTCTTGTCCAACCCCTATAGAAACGTATAGCCACGTCTGCAAAGTTCAAACAACCACTGATGATGTAGAAGAAGTACATTTGTCCCCATCTCCATAAATTCGTTATTATAAGACGTACAGAAACAAAAAGAAACATCAGGTTTATGAAATGAATTCTATGTGTGTCTTTGATCATACTCTTTAGAACGTAGATTGTTTTAAAAGTTGACAAAACATGGACGTAGTGATGGGCAGCAGTGTAGATTTTATTCTTGAAATAACCAAAGTTGTAATACTGATGATGAAGAGGTGACATGTAGGAAATGACTCTCATATGTTTGCGTTTGTGAAGAATCTGTTGATTCTTATATTGGACTATATATTCAGCATTTGCATTTGGTTGATTTCCTAGCTGATGAACTGTTTAGATATGGACAACTGGGTACAGTATTGACATAGTCAGCGTGCTGGGGTGGCATCGGTAGTTTTGATAAATACCATTGTGGGCAATGAAGAACTCTGACATCTAAGGCAGGTAGATTACCTACCCAGGGCCTCAAACTAAAGATATTTATTGATAGCTGGGCGTGGTGGCGCATGCCTTTAATCCCAGCACTTGGGAGGCAGAGGTAGGAGGATCGCCATGAGTTCAAGGCCACCCTGAGACTACATAGTGAATTACAGGTCAGCCTGGACCAGAGTGAAACCCTACCTTGAAAAACCAAAAAAAAAAAAAAAAAAAAAAAAAAAAAGATATTTATTGATGATGTCCTCAAATGCAATAAAAAAATTTAACATTTAAAATGAAAGAAAAAAAAAAGAAAAAATGTTTAACCAAAAAGCAATGCCTGAAATTAGATGTGCAAGTCCCTTATTACAAATATCACACTGGGAATCAATGCCCTTATTAAAAAAATACTGTTGTAGCTTAGAATTATATTTATTTTTGTGTGTTTTGTATGTGCGTGTTCATGGATGTGCACACATCTATGCGAGTGTGCATGCATGTGGGTGGAGGCTGGAGGACAACCTCAAGTGTTGTTCCTCAGGCCAGTGAGCCCCAGGGATCCACCCATCTCTGCCTTGGCAATGCTGAGATTACAACCAGGGGCCACCACACCCAGATATATGGTTTAGAATTCTTCGAGGAAAGCGGCAGGTGACAGATCAGTGTGGTGCTAAGTATGGGTTCCTTTCAGTATCGGCAGTGGGGACAGAGAGCTGCCTTTTACTTTAGCACTTATTTTCCCAGCAAGTTAGTACTTACTGCATGTTGAGTCTATGCCCAACATGGAGGTGGCTATTAGGTGCTGTCCTGAAGGTGAATCGGCAGAGGATGGTGGGTTTTTGGAAACCGGTACAAATCACAGAGGGCTTTGGGTGGAGAACATTCTCCACCCAATAATAATGTGGGAACACACACTGTCCACCATCCTACATGTGAACACAATAACAATGGGCCCTGTGGGAAGTTCCCTAACTGTTTCTGTGCTCCGACCCAAATGTGATCGTGACACTAGAACTGGAGATCAGACTGAAGGTCAGTACTTATTTTAATGTTTGAAAAACAACGTTCAAGTCTTTTATTAGACTGTATAATTTTGGATAAGCTCCATTAAGATAGTTACTGCTTCTTGTGGTTTTCTTCCAGAAAAAGAGCTGCTTTGGCTAATCACTGCAAGGAAAATAAAACCGTATCTTCTTTTCCCCAGGCATTAACATTACCACATAAACTACGTCAAGTGAACCCCAAGCACATCAAATGTCTCACACACCCTGAGATGAAGATTCCTTCTGGAGTGAGGGTGGCTGGCAGGAAGTGAATCTGCAGATGTTCTAACATATGCTCTCCTATAATGCAATTTCTTAAAATAATAATTAAATTTTCTCTTCATTTAGGTTCTTTTACACCTGTCATGATAGTCTTTTGTTAAATTCCACAATTGTGCTAAAATATTTTTGTGCAATTTACCTTTAGATGTCAATCAATCATCTACTAAAATGTCTCTGTGCCTTTTCCTGTGTTTTCTAATTTCATTATTTCTGGGTAATAAGCTTTTTAAAAGTTAATATCATGGTATTTTTCAATTCTAGGATATGGCCATTATATGATATAACACTGACTTAGCAGTTTTGAAGAAGAAGAAAAATCGTTAAATATGTGTATTTTATAAAATGAATATTGATTTTGTACACTTCAAAATGTGAAGGCATATGTCTTCTCACTTAAAATGACAATCAGATGTTTCAAAACATTAATGTTTGCTGTTATTGCTGGTCTTTTGATACTTATTTAATATAATCCTGGCTGAGGTAGGAGGATCACCATGAATCCGAGGCCAGCCTGGGCTTTAGGGTGAGTTGTTCCAGGTCAGCCTAGGCTAGAGTGAGAACCTGCTTTAAAAAAAAGAGAAAATAGGACTGGAGGGATGGCTTAGCAGTTAAGGTGTTTGCCTGAAAAGCCTAAGGATCCCAGTTCAATTCTCCAGTTCCCACATAAGCCAGATGCACAAGGGGGTGCATGCATCTGGAGTTCATTTGCAGTGGCTAGAGGCCCTGGTGTGCCCATTTCACTCTCCCTCTCTCTTTCCCTCTCTCTGTCTCTAATAAATAAATAAAATATTTTTTAAGAAGAGAGAAAAGAAAAGAAAGTTAGGTTCTATTCCTAGGAGGAAAATATTTCAGCTTATGCACAGTCCACTAACATACATGTGAAAGACCACAGTGTCATAACAAAAAGACAAAGTGAGGTAGCATGGAAGTGGCATGGCCTGTTTGTAGTTTTATCATATTTAAAAGTGACTCCAGTGTTGACGAAATGCCCACATTGGAGTACAGCATGTGAAGACAGCCTGGGAGCAGCCCACTGCCTTCCCTACCCACACAGAGGGCAGTTTATCAAAGCCAAACTTACGCATCTTTAGGACGTGGGAAAACAGCGTTCCTAAACCATTGAGTTTCCAGGGAAGAACTCCCGGTGAGAAGCAAGAGAGAACTCAGCCTCCTTGCACAGCTGGGATCCAGAGGGCTGACACCAATCCTCTGGGAGAGAGGGCCCTGTGGCCAGAGCTGGCAGGATGTGCATAGTCCTACATCCTCGGGCTTCTCTGTTGTGAGCCAAAGATTAGTTTTTACCTGTGGTTGATTTTAAATTCTCAGTTTATATCTAAAAAGTATAAGTAATATAAGCTGGAAATACTTGTTATTTTAGAATAAAGACCAAGAGCACCTGAAATGAAGATATATGTGGGTCAAAAACAAGCATCAGTTAAAATCTGATACAGTATTTTGTCTGATTTGCAAATTCTTCAAACGGGGAAATTGATTGTAGAAAATATTGGTACACATGACCAAAATAACAACAGCAACAACTAAATATTAACTAGTTTTTTTTTTTTTTTGACGTAGGGTCTCACTCTACTCCAGGCTAGCCTTGAACTAGTTGTGATCCTCCTGCCTCAGCCTCCTGAGTGCTGAGATTAAAGATATGCGCCACCACGCCTGGCAAACTAGACAATTTTTCAAGAATTTAAGGTTAGATTCCCATCATCTAGGGCCCAACACTGATGAATGCTAATCCAGCACTCTGGAGGCTAAGACAGAAGGATCTCGGGTTCAAGGCCAACCTAATCTACACAGTGAGTTCAGGCCAAGTTGGGCTACAATAAAAAATGCCCTTATTATTCAGAAATGCCTAGGAATGTACCACTTTGCGGATTGTTAATGTATATTTCATTAGAAAAGAAATTTCTAAGGGAAGTGAGTTTGGGGAATGTTCGTTGCTATATTATTTCCTGTCTCTAAGCCCATTTCCAATTTAGATCAGGACACCAAGGGCTTTAAGATGTGTGTCACTCAAAATGCAATAAAATAAAACATTTAGCTTTAGCCTAGAATTTTCCAGTGCTCTCTGGCCATCAAAATCTTCCACTGGACAATTCCAAATACCACAACCCAGTGAGTCTTCTTCTGGGTTCTGATCCTCCTGCCTCCACCTCTTCAGCGATTTCCAACCCAAGTGCCTCACCACAACTGGCATCTCCCAGGTTCTGAAGCAATGACATTAGGGGTTACCTATATATGATATTACAATATTTTATTAAAAAGTAACAAGGCATATCCCCAGTTAAAATTTTGGGGAGAGAAATTGAAAGCTACTAAAACATTTGTGGTGTTTTAACAGATTGTATAAAAATGTATTATTTTGAGCCGGGCGTGGTGGCGCACGCCTTTAATCCTAGCACTCGGGAGGCAGAGGTAGGAGGATCGCCATGAGTTCAAGGCCATCCTGAGAATACAGAGTGAATTCCAGGTCAGCCTGAGCTAGAGTGAGACCCTACCTCGAAAAACAAAAAACAAAAAGAAAAAAAAAAAAAAGTATTATTTTACCTCTTATTCCTAGGAATTTTTAAACCACTCTTCATAAATATTCCATGTACATGCATTTTCTATATCCTACTTAGAGTCATATAAGGCAATAACTTGAAATCCATAATTATTCTAGTATTCTTAGTGTGAAATGATTATTATTTATTCAAAAAAATTTAGTCTTCATGCTATGGAAATGAAAGATCAGAAGTTGTAATAATCCCAAATGATTGTAAGTACCTGAAATGTGAATAGTGTTGCTCAGATATTTTAGGAAAAAGGAATATCCAGTGTCTCTGAGCATAAACACTGCAAGACATTCTTGAATTTTATAATTCAATAATAATGTCACTTGTAAAGGTTAAATTTTCGCCATTGGAAATACCCATACAATCTTAGGAAAAAAATTATTCTAAGTACTGAAAATAATTATCAGTAAAGTTAATGAGGCAAATTAATTTATATTATATAATTTAAATTTTTTTTCTTAAATATAGAAGGGTGGCTGGAGAGATGGCTTAGCGATTAAGGCGCCTGCCTGCAAAGCCTAAGAATGCTTGTTCAAATCTCCAGGTCCCACGGATAGCCAGATGCAAAAGTGATGCAAGTGCACAATGTTGCACATGTGCAGGAGGGGGACACACATGTCTAGGGTTCGTTCACAGTGGCTGAAAGGCCCTGGTGCGCCCATTCTCTCTCTGCCTCTTCCTCTCTCTCTCTGTCTCTATCCCTCCCTGTCTCTCTCAAATAAAATGTGTATATATTTGGGTTTTCTATGAGAACTATGGGTTTTCTAGGTGGAAATGAGTTTTTTTAATTTTTTTAATTTTTATTTATTTATTTGAGAGAGAGGGAGAGAAGGAAAGAGAAAGAGGCAGATAGGGAATAGGAGCTCAGGGCCTCCGGCCACTGCAAACGAACTCCAGATGCAATGTGCATCTGGCTTACGTGGGTCCTGGAGAGTTGAACCTGGGTCCTTTGGTTTTGCAGGCAAACTCCTTAATGGCTAAGCCATCTTTCCAGCCCAGAAATGAGTTCTTAAACAGTACCTTAGGGCTGGGGAGATGGCTCAGCAGTTAGACACTTGTTACAAAGCCTGCTGGCCCTGGTTCAATGCCCCAGTACCCATGTAAAGCCAGATGCACAATGTGGTGTGTGCATTGGAATTTGTTTGCAGCAGCAGGAGGTTCTGATGTGCCCATTCTCTCTCTAAATAAATAAATAAAGTACCTCAGTACCTAAAGGCTTTTATGCCTGTGACTGCATAAACTTTGACTTCAGATGTGAAATAAGAACTTGAAAACCACCTCCATCATCATTTTTTTTCCTCTAACCTATAGCCATAAAAACTCTTGCCTATAGTTCTATTTGTTTTTGTTTGTTTGTTTGTTTTTTGTTTTTTGTTTTCTGAGATAGGGTCTCATTCTAGCCCAGACTGACCTGGAATTCACTATGTAGTCTCAGGATAGCCTCGAACTCATGATGATCTTCCTACCTCTGCTGGGATTAAAGGCATGCACCACCATGCCCAGCTTAGAGTTCTGTTTTTTAAATACTTTATTTTTATTTATTTGTTAGAGAAAGGGGCAGATAGAGAGAGAATGAGCACTCCAGGGCCTTTAGCCACTGCAATCACATGTGACACCCTGTGCATCTGGCTTACATGGGTTTTGGGAAATGGAACCTAGGTCCTTAAGCTTCACAGGCAAGCACCTTAACCTCTAAGCCATCTCCCTAACTGGAGTTCCATTTTTTTAATCTACACTTTCATTTGAATTATCCAGCCTCTTGCAAACTTTCATTTATTCTTTTTGTTTGTTTGTTTGATTGTTTTATTCTTCTTTCTGCCTAAATGCTTCCAGCTTATCCAGTGGTACCAGGTTTTGTAAGGCTTATTCAGCAGTTGAAAACACACTGTGTAGTTTCTCCTCTCTTTTTCAGATTTCTCTTTTCTCAGGTGTCTTGGGATGAAGTCCTTTCCTCCTTGACTTTTTCCTCCTGTTTCTTGTTTCAGAGGAAGATGAAGCTTCCCCGCCCAGCGCCCTGCCTCCAGGTTAGGATGGGCCCTCGTCCCTGTGTTTAACTTACTAATAGGCAGACTATAAAAGAAAAACTAGGGCACCTTGCTAGTGCAGTAAGAGGGGAAAATGTTGGCTGAACCTTTTCTTTCTTTTTTTTTTTTTTGAGAGAGAGATACAGAAATAGGCAGGTAGAGAAAGAGAGAGAGAGAGAGAATGGGCGCACCAGGGCCTCCAGCCACTGCAAATGAACTCCAGGTGCATGCATCTGGCTTACATGGGTCCTGGGCAGTCAAACCTGGTTCCTTTGGCTTTGCAGGCAAGCACCTTAACCACTAAGCCATCTCTCCAGCCTTGTTTTTGTTTTTGTTTTTTTGTATTTTTTTTCCAGGCAGGGTCTCGCTCTGCCTCCCCAGTACTGGTGGTGTTCCCTCTGATCCCAGCACTAGGGTGGCTGATGCAGGAAGAGCTCAGTTTAAGGCCAGCCAGGGCTACACAGTGAGTTTGAGTTCTTCCTAAGTTATATAATAAGACTCTGTCCTAAAAGAACTTTCTTTGTGTTTTGATCATAATCCCCTCCCATTACCTTCTCTTGCCTCCTTCCTTTCTTCCCCTTCTGTGAACCCCTTCAGGAAGACAGATCTTTGTGGATGTTTTCATAGTTGTAAACCCTATTGATTTTTCCATCAAGCCAACTTCTAGTTTTCCTCTCTCATTACCAAAAGAACCAGGGTTGGGGGACTCCATTTCCATTCTTTTTATGCCCCTTGCATCCTCCAAATCATGCTTCCCTTTCAGGTCTGGGTAGTCGGGCCCTGGAGAGAAAAGATTCAGGTGAGCGCACGTCCGGACCACGCATCCAGACCCCATCCTAATAATACAGTCACTAATGAGTTCATTTCTTGGAGTTGTGCTGATTCTAATCCTCGTTTGAGTCACTTTGTTGCTTTCACAGCAGTCTTTCATTACATTCCTCTCATAGGAAAACTAATGTCTGAAGAAATGATTAATTAATTTTGCATGATACAATGCCCACATCCAAGCGTCTAGCCACACATGCCACAGGTTTATTTCTTAGGTGTATATTTTTTTATAAAACATTTAGTAAACAAACATATCAGTTTCCATTCCTGGGATGAGCTAAAGTTATAATGCACGTTTGTATAGAATTTTAAGGACATTTGATCAAACACTTTCAAATGCACCGTATCAGCTATTGCTACATGTCTAAAGTTACTTGGCCATTCATTCATTCATTTATTCAACAAATTTGCATTGTGAGTCTAACCTTTTCCCATTCCTGGCCTCTTAAGAACCAGCTAGTGGTATAGGCACTGCACTTCTACAAGGGACCAAAACTTGAAAATGGCTTGTCTTCTCCTTCTATACATGAATGCTCGCTGTTATTCCCTAGTATTATTTATACCACAGACACACACACCATAAACTTTAATATTAACTTGGGTAGTAAAAGTGACTACTTTGCTTAACTTCATTGTGAAAAGGGTCTCTTGTGGGTAGAAGCCCCTTAGCACCGAGCAGGACCAAAATAATTAAATGTGAACTTTTTTTTTTTTTTTCGAGAAACATTAACAAGTAGAGGGTTGGCAAGCCATGCGTTTTTTTCCAGTTCTGAAGTGACCGTTCAGCTCAGAGACAAGGGGAGCACCTTGGCCTCCTCCCCTCCTCATCGGACTCAACTGCAGACTAACACCAACCACGCACCTGGGTGCAAATGAAAAATACCAAATAATCATTTCCAGCTTGTCTCTCTTCATGGG
This sequence comes from Orientallactaga sibirica, assembly GCA_036365145.1. Classification (NCBI taxonomy): domain Eukaryota; kingdom Metazoa; phylum Chordata; class Mammalia; order Rodentia; family Dipodidae; genus Orientallactaga; species Orientallactaga sibirica. The sequence goes on along the minus strand of JAEOAD010000012.1, from coordinate 9,233,176 downwards.
AAAGCTTCACCCAGTTTCTTTTTCTCTCCGTCTATCTTTTTTTTTTTTTTTTTGGTCTGCTTTGATGTTTTTCTTTCTTGCAGCACCATTCTATGTTTATACCTGCAGGTCTTGACCCCGTTAACTTTGAAACAACGGGACGGCTGCCTCTGCATACTCCTGGAATTGTCCAGTGACACAACGGCAAGGAATCTAGCAATACCAGGCCAGACCTAGCTCCCTGACTCTTGCCAGGCACTTTGCCCTCTGACTGTCCTATCTCTTTATTTTCTCCACGTTTCACTATATAGATGTGGCCTTCTGTCCATCGCTTGGAAAAACACAGGCTGCTGCATGACTCTCTCACTACCACTGTTCATCGATTAGTAACAGATTGGATAGGAAACAGGTTCACAACTTCCTTGACCAGTCTTGCTATTTCTAGAAAGTAGAAAATGTTCTCTTGGCCATGGAAGAGATATCCATCCCTATAAGAATGGGGTTCTTTCCCGCTTTACTGATGGCGACAGGAGACAGGATGAAGGATGCTATTTTGAGCTAGGCTTATGAAACAAGGAAAAGAATCAGCATTGATAAGGAGCCCAGGTAAGTTGGCCTGAGAAGTAGCTGGCACTGAAATGATCAGTGACCCCTCTCTGCTTCCAGAATGGTCACTTGGCGAGTCCCCTGCCGGTGGAGAGGAACAAGACAAGCAGAATGCCAACTCTCAGCTGTCCACCCTGTTCGTGGAGAAACCTCAAACAGGATCAGTGAAAGTTGGTGAGTACTTAGTATAAACTCCTCCCCCCTTTTCTTGAGTCACATACCACAGAACAAAACATTTTAGAATGAAAAATTTAGTGGCTGTTAGTACATTCATAATGTTTTTTTTACTGATATTTTATTGATATCTTCCATAATTATAGACAATAAACCATGATAATTCCCTCCCCCCACACTTTACCCTTTGCAACTCCATTCGCCATCCACTCTCCATCATATGCCCTCCCCCTCAATCAGTCTCTCTTTTATTTTCGTTTCATCATCTTTTCCTCCTATTATGATTGTCCATAATTTTTTTTTTTTTTGGAGAGAGACAGAGAGAAAGGGAGAGGAAGACAGAGATGGGTGCGCCATCAGTCTCTCAGCTGCTGTGAACAAAATCCAGATCCATGCACCCCCTTGTGGTCAAGTGCGGCATTGCGCCCTTGCATCACTGCATCTGGCTAAACGTGGGACCTGGAGATTGGAACCAGGTTCTTAGGGTTAGCAGGCAGGCACCTTAACCACTAAGCCATCTCTCCCACCCCATTTTTTTTTTAAACTACGACATCTATCTATGTAGTTCTAGAACACTGTCATCTACAGTATTGTCTTCCAAACACAAAGTGGCCATGGTATTCATGACCTCACACTGGCTGGCAATACCTACACAAGACCTACACAATAAGAGGGAAAAATGATGGTATCAAAGTAGGAGACTAATTGGAAAGAAGAAGGCACTAAGGAGAAGGAAAAGGGAGGGTGGTGGTAGAGAATTATGCTCATGGTACATTGTCTATATGTATGCAAATTGTAAATAACAAAGCTAAAAAAAGAAAAACCACTTGCACCATCTACTACCTCCAAAGGATCCTGCAGCTCATTAAGCAGTTATTCCCATCACCCTCTCTCCCCAGCTTTGTCAGCTTTAGTCAGCTTTGTCTGTATGGACTTAACTATTTGGGGCATTTCAAATAATGAAATTATTTGACCTTTATTTTATTTTTATTTTACCTTTATTACTTGACATGACCTTTTGTGTCTGATATGGTTGTAGCATCAGAACTTCTTTTGATGACTGCATACTTCTCCATTTTATGCACACAGACATTACTTTGATAACTATTAGCACAGAGGAGTTCAGTGTGTGGACCCTAGAGCCAGTTATGCTGTGTCGAAATCTTGGTTCAGCTCCATGATAGCTGGACAAACCATCTAACCTCATTTTACCTCAATTTCCTCATGTGTCAAATGTAGATAAATAAGATCTACTTGTGACACACTCTGAACAAACTCTGAGCCAGTGTCTGCCCTCTTCATGCCATGATTAGTCCCATAAGATGACTACCGTGGTCGCAAGTCTGCACATGTGCTGGGTCATAATGTATCTCAGGGCAGCTAGTGAGAGGGATGGTTCAGTTTTGGAAATATTCGCTCAAAAAATGTTAAAGGACAGGAGAGATGGCTTAGTGGTTAAGGAGCTTGCTTGCAAAGCCAAAGGACCCAGGTTCAATTCCCCAGGACCCATGAAAGCCAGAGGCGCCTGGAGGCTCAAGAATGTTTACATAGCAAATCTGATGAGGAATAGCTTATCAGAATCAGACTTTAATACTTACCAGACATTACACAAGTGAGCACATAGCTAACAATATTCCAGACTTACTTCTTTTAGGTCCAGCATGTAGGACAGTGAATGCAAACAGCAATGTTGGCTTCTCTTGTGCTCCTCTAATACTGAGGTGCTTGGCTAGTGGCCAGGCTGTTCTAGTCTCACCAGGGTCTAATCAGTCACGATATCATAGCAAGTGGATCAATTTCATTTAGTCATATTCCTATAATGACAGGGTTCCCATCACCTTGAATAAAAATAATGTAAAACTCCATACATCTATTTCTTTTTTTATTTTCACCCCACATATATGTAAATCCACACATAAAAATTCTTTCCAGGGGCTGGAGAGATGGCTTAGTGGTTAAGGTATTTGCCTGGGAAACCAAAAGACCCAGGTTCAATTCCCCAGTCCCCATGTAAACCAGATACTCAAGGTGGTGCATGCATCTGGAGTTCGTTTGCAATGGCTAGAGGCCCTGGCATGTTCATTCCCCCCACTTTCTTTCCCTCCCTCCCTCCCTCCCTCTTTCTTTTCTCTCTTTCAAATAAATAATTTTTTTAAAGTTGAAAAAAATTCTTTCTACCAATTTCCTCATTGCTCTTTTTTGATCTTCAAAACTTTCCAAATGGGCTGGGTGTGATTGTTCATGCCTTTAATCCCAGCACTTGGGAGGCAGAGTGAGGAGGATCAATGTGGGTTCAAAGTCACTCTGAGACTACATACTAAATTCCAGGACAGCCTGGGCTAGAGCAAAAATCTATTTAAAAAAAAAAAAAAAAAAAAAAAAAGCACTGAGCCATCTCTCTAGCCCAATAAAATAAAATATTTTAAAAAGCAAAACCTTGCAAAGCAGAACAAATTGAATTCCCAAAAGCAGCACAAATTCATCAAACAGGCCTGAAAATGCAAATCAAATCATCCTAGTCTGTACAGCATAGATTCATGACCGCTCTTCCTGTGAAAGCAAAATAAAGGCAGTTTTCAAACCACAGGCTGAATCCTTGGTGCTTTGTCTAGGTGCCAACATCACGTTTATAGCCAAAGTCAAGGCTGAAGATCTTCTCAGGAAGCCCACTGTGAAGTGGTTCAAAGGGAAATGGATGGATCTGGCCAGCAAAGCTGGGAAGCATCTCCAGCTGAAGGAAACCTTCGAGAGGCAAACTCGGGTATGACCTTGAACCCCTGACTCAGGGGTGAAACTGGCTCCTTCCTTCTGTGAGGGTGGAAAGCCATTGTCGGTTGTTACATGGCTTAGACCAGATAGTGAGGTCAATGACAGACTAAAAAAAAAAAAAAAAGATTCCAAGTCGGGCATGGTGGCGCACGCCTTTAATCCCAGCACTTGACAAACTGACGTAGGAGGATCACTGCGAGTTTGAGGCCATCTTGACACTACTTAGTGAATTCCAGGTCAGCCTGGGCTAGAGCAAGACCCTGCCTCAAAAAAAAAAAAAAAAAAAAAAAGAAGATTCCAGCCAATACCAGCTTGGTGAGCCACTGAGTTCACGGGATTGCTCACAGGAGCATGGCAAGGGGTTCTTTAAAGGAACATGCATGAATAAGCAGCTCAGCTCACCACCGACCCCTCACTCCAGCAAGGATGAGGACTCATGAAAGCTGCATGGCTAGAGTCCCCTTGCCAACCTCTGTACCACTGACAGCCTTCCCACCTCCAGCAACCGTTTCCTGCTTATGTTACTTCAGGGCGCAATCTTGTCAGTCCTGTGTGTTTTATGAGCCTTCTGAGCTTCCATCTTCCTCCACGAGGCAATGTTAGGAGGCTCCACGTCATGAGGACTCGTGAGGGTGATTCACAGCTGCTCTGATTCAGGCCAGCAATGACCATGTCTCACCTGGAGGAAACAGTCACACAATACACGTTTAGTCTTGAGAGATCTCAAACCTAGAAAACTCTGGATTACCATGCCTGTGTCTACTTTTATTGCAATTGTCTTGCTCTGTCCAGGATCTGTGGGACACGTGTATGCCCCTAGATTGATACCATTGTACTGGGCTCCCCAGGCACAGTCCCATGTTTAAGCAATGCCAAGGAATTTGGAAAATCACTGCAAGGCAAGGGCACCTTTCTGTCTGCAGGGTGGCTCTGCAGGTTGTCTGAATGCCTTTTGTTGCAGATCTACACATTTGAGATGCAGATCATCAAGGCCAAAGAGAACTATGCAGGGAACTACAGATGTGAGGTCACCTACAAGGATAAGTTTGACAGCTGTTCATTTGATCTTGAAGTGCATGGTAAGGGGGCCAAGAAATGTGATGTTTTTATCTAGTGGGACAGAATGGAGGAGAAAGTCATTTCATACCATTAGATTTGAGGGAAGTGTTTCCTTAAAGTATGTTTTTCTGATTGTGGTGGTTTCAGTAAGCCTATGAAATTAAGTTGTTATAAACCAATTTAAAAAGTGGGATTTGGGGGCGGGTGTGATTCATGCCTTTAATCCCAGCACTTGGGAGACAGAGGTAGGAGGATCGCTGTGAGTTCAAGTTCAAGGCCACCCTGAGAATACAGCGTGAATTCCATGTCAGCCTGAGCTACAGTGAGACCCTACCTCGAAAAACCAAAAAAAAAAAAAAAAAAAAAAAAAAAAAAAAAAAAAGTGGGATTTGGGGGAATTTTATTACTAAGTTATCTCTTGTTATTAGCATTCCCCAACCCTCCCAGAGAAAGGAGAATGTTGTTTTTGTTTGTTTTTCTGCTGTTGAATATATGGATTTCATTGGGGCCACGTTCCCACTCAGGTTTGGGGATAAGATTAGATGGTACAAGGAGGTCAGGACCCTCCTCCCCACCACCACCACCTAACGCTTTTCCATCTGAGGATTCTTCACAGCCCAGGAAGGAACTGAACACAACATTGCCTTCCTTAAGGGTTGTTCATTTTATTGTTTTCTTTCATTTTCACAGAATCTACTGGGACTACTCCAAACATTGACATCAGATCTGCCTTCAAGAGAAGGTAACATCAAAATGGAAATCTAGATAGGTTCTATATAACAGAAGTGGAAGATTTTCAAAACACACCTCCTTCCCTCACTTCATGTTGCCAATGGGATCAGACCATGTCACTGCAGTCAAACACAAGTACATTTATTTGTAACACACTTGAAAGCTATGAATCTGGTGTCCAATTAAGCACACACTGATAAGTTTTAGAACATTCTTGTAGCGTCCTCATTTGCATATCTCACATTGGCCTAAGGGGGGGGGCACTTTAAACCTGTTCATGGCTTCTTCCTTAATTGAAGTGTTTTTCCACCAAAAGGCCAAAAGAGATGCAAAGCGGCACCTTGTGTAGGGCTCAGCTCAGTAATATCTAAAAACGCTTATTTATGTTTTCTGTTTCTTTTCATCTAAGATGCATTTATGAAGCTACTGAACTTTGTCCTCCGAAAACCCACAATTAAGTAGCTACTTGTGCAGATTATTACCATACAGGGTTAGATTTTCCTAAATGAAAGCACATTGAATCTGCTAGATATTAACAATATAAAAAGGCAAAATTCCTAAACCCATTTGATTCACTTCTGCAGTTTTTCTAAGGCCGAAAAACCAGGGGGGCAAAGAAGATAAATGATTATTTTTCTAGCCCCGGAGAATTATAATTATCCCCTTCTTGTCACTCAGTGGTACCTGCTTCATTTAGTGATGCCATAATAGAAACTCTTTAATGAAAGCGGATGCTTTGTTCTTCCTAAGATTGGATCTATAGATTTGCTGAATAAGGAACATTTCCTCAGATTGGAAAATATCCCATTAGTATGAAACAGCATCATCACATTATTATAAAGCAATGATTTAGTCTTCTAATAAGACATTTCCATATATTATGAAAACATAAAATATTTTATCACTTTTGAGATGTATTAAATATTACCTAATCAGCCAATGGTATTATTAACTTGAAAAAAATCGCAAATCTTATTACTTTGTTCCCTGTCCCCCTACACCCTCCCCAACTTGTCAATGCAAGAGCCTAAAACTATACTGATGACACATGTGGGCATGTTTTGAGACAGTTTTGTGCTTTAAAAGAACCGAAGTGTGTTTATTTCAGAAGATTCCCCCAAACACCTGCTACTACGGAAATTTTGAAAACATATTATTACTCAAGTTTAATTCTTAAGACTTACATGTTATACACACTGTTTTTAAACCCACAGACTCTTTTCTTAGAAACTATAACTAACATTTGTAAAGAGCAGGAAACAAAATCTTCATTAAAAATTAAACATGTAAGTAAATGCGTAGTGTCATTTAAATGTCAGCACCACAGCTTCTATTTAGAGTTAAGAATGAAACGGAGACAGTGGCTGCATGCCTGATTTAAGATGCATTTCTCTATAGGAAAGCACCTTAAAATACAACTAGTAAGGAGTTCATTAGCAACTCAGACATTTTTCAACAACATATGTTAAAAGGCATCAAGACGGAAATCAAATGAAGAGCGATCCCTTTAAAACAGAAAGAAATGCATCTTTTAGAAAGCTCCGCACTAGCTGCATTTCTGTGCTCTGTTGGTATCACAGTATCTGATTCATCTACTCATGGACTTAGAGGATACTTTTGGATGCAAGGCTTTGTGCTTCCATGCCTGACATTGACCCACTCTGTCCTTCAAGCCAATCTCTCTTATGTGAATAGCAGAGATCTCAGCAAAAGTCCTTTGCTTCTTACACAGGTTTGTTTCTAGAGCTCCCAACTTGCAAAAACAAAGCACTTTGTGTTGCTTGGCCTAAGTGCATTTGTGTTACCTGGTTTTAACACAAATCCAAGCAATTTCATATATGCAATCTACGACATTGTGTCTCCTGAAATGGGACAGTAACGCACGCTTCTCGGGTTTGCTTTTCCACAAGGACATACGTCAAAAACTTTCAATGTCACTTGTGTGAAAAGAAATGGTTTGTTTCGGTTTAGTCCTTGTGTGCCGGTACAAAATTGCATATACATTAAATGTAGAGTGTCGGGAGGCGGGGAACTGCCCTGTATGTGTCTGCATTAAACCCAGATTTGCTTTTCTTTTGTCAATGACAGTGGAGAAGGTCAAGAGGATGCAGGGGAACTTGACTTTAGTGGGCTCCTGAAACGTAGGTGAGAACCAAGTGGCCTGATGGGTCACCCAGAGAAGTCAAGTTTAAACTGTTTACCAAGGAGTTTCCTCTTCTTACACTGTGTTTTGCTTGTCGCACATAACTGTCAACTAAAACAGACAGAAACAACTGCATACTAATTTATTAAAGATGGCAGGCGATGGTTCTTAAACACTCTTCTTACACAGTGTGTGAGATGTCCCGTAATTTCTTGGTTGGAGGATGGGGCAATTGGAAAACTGAGACATAAGACCTTCATGCCTAAAAACTACGCATGATGCTTTCTTTGTGATTGGATAAATAAAACCTCCATTCTGCTGCCTTCAATGTTTGATATTTGACTGAAAATACCAGTTCTACAATTTTGGTAGAGGTATCTTTGTAAAAGGCAGATAGATATACTTTAATACATTATTATTAAATTTTAAGACACCATTGATGTGAAGACATGCCAATATTTCACAAAATAATGACTGAATTGTTGCAGATAGTTTATTATGACACTGTTGATCATGAAATACATCCTTAATCCAAGGATGTTTAAAATATCCCCCGTATGCACATTTTAGAAGTAATAAAACATAGCAGTGGAACAGAAATAAATGTTTAGTACTATTACTCACACTCCTGTCACAGTGCTCTCTTGGAATCAAATGTAGAGAATTTCAGGATGGGTATTAAGCATGTAACCATGTTACAGGATTTACACACACACACACACACACACACACACACACAATGTGTGTCATTCACAATTATACATAGATTTCTTTAAGTACTCTTAAATGAACTTCACTCTTCAACATTCCATAGGTGAGAAGGTGAGGACCAGAAAAATTGAGTGACTCACATTAAGTCACACAGGAATTTGAGATGCTTAGAGACCCAAATCCAAGTTTCTCTTAATTTATTTCCTATGACTCCTTATTGAAAATAGCCCCCTGATTCTGCCTTGAAAGAAAATACTTTCATTTATAGCATGTATTGACACTTTAGTAAAACCAGGGAGGTTTCCTTCCCCTGGAAAATGTTTACCCAGACAGAAAAATACCAAATGTTTTCTATAAAGTCATATGATGTGAGGGGGGAAAAAAATCCAGGGTACCTAGAAAGTTATGAACAAATATTTGTATGAGTGTGTGTGTGTAAAAACATAGCTTTAAGACTCAACTCTGAGAAGTAAAATAGAAATAAATGTTTAATATTATTATTCACACTCCCTTGACAGTGTAGAATTTCATCATTAGGTGACTACTCAAAATATATTCCCTCTGAGACTTATTTTTCACCTCTGTAAATGTGAAAAATAAAAATTAATGTAATTGTAAAAGTTAAATATAAAAGATCTGGATCATACTAGGCAACAAGTAAATACAGACTTCCATTTTCCCCTAGTGAGCTTATACCCATGCAAAGAGAAAACGCATGCGCGTGCACACACAATCAATTAATCAGAATGGGTTATATCAGATTATTCAGTACCACGTTCAGATTAAAAAGGAAAAATAAAAAAGATTGTTTCTATCAGTAGTTTTCAGAACCATTGAAGGAAAAACCAGTAGGAGAAAATGGGCAGTCACCATGTCTCCAGTTACCATTTCCTTTACATCCCCCAATTAACGCTGTTCACGTGTGATTAGATTGCTTAAGTAAGTCTATGTTCATTTAATGCACTGTACTAATCCACCATTATAACTGCAGAAGTCGTGTGTTTTTTTACCAATTTGTGGAGTGCATGTGTTTTCATTGTTGTAATGACACATGGTTACCATTTCTTCTTTCCCAAAAATGTGTGGCAAAACCTCCATCAGAATAAATGCCATTATGAGCAACATTTGTGTATAAAAAATCTCTTTGTCCAGTCCATATCAAAACCAGCTTACTTCAAATAGACATTAGATGAATCAGGGCAAATCTTTCTATCATGGGACTAGACCTATATAAATACCTGGAAGTCTTAGTCTGCATAAGTTTCTATAAATGCTTTAGAGTTCAATTTATAGAAATTTTGATGTAGATAAAAGTAATGTGGTGGTTATACAGGTCTATCCCAGTGACAGAAAGGAATCCAATGTTTGGATTTCACTCCTTGTTATAACTTCACATAACCACGAGGACAGTGTTATGTGCAGATACCATGGTAAGTTCTAGATGAGGTAAAAGAAATGCTACAAATGAGGGCTTCGACCTCACATTCCACTACAACAGGACTGCTGTTTGAGATTTGGACTGCAATAACATGAAATAAAGAAGTAAAAGACAAGAGGCCATTGGTGTTCATATAAGAAATTGTAGTAGAAGGGCACATAGCCTAGCTTTTTATTTTTTTATTATTATTATTATTTTTTTTTTTTTTTGGTTTTTCAAGGTAGGGTCTCACTCTAGCTCAGACTGACCTGGAATTCACTATGTAGTCTCAGGGTGGCCTTGCACTCATGGTGATCCTCCTATTTCAGCCTCCCGAGTGCTGGGATTAAAGGCGTGTGCTACCACCCCCAGCTATCCTAGCTATTAATGAAAAAAAAAATGGTGAGGATGACTGGGTGGTACTAGTCTACTCAAGAAAATGGTGAACACTATTATTGGCTCCCTTCATGTAAATATTAACCACATGGATCTAGGTATGTCTCAGCAATTGAGCTGTGTCTCTCGTTAGCTATTTAAATTGTCTCAAGGGATGGGATGTAGCTTGGTTGGTATAGTCCATGTCTAATACACAAACAAACAAAACAAACAAACCAGGTGTGGGTGCACACCTGTAATTCTAGCACTCGGGAGGTAGAAGCAGGAGGATCAGAAATTTAAGATCATCCTTGGCTACATAGTGAGATGGAAGCCAGCCTGGGCTACATGAGACTCAGTCTCAACAGAACAAAAAAAAGTGTTAGTTTGATATCTTTAAATATTTACACCAGTGTAAGGAGGACATTAGAAACATATATATATATATATATATATTTGAGACAAGCCCAACAGACTGGCCTTTTTTTTTTTCTAAATGAGAGTGAAAGAGAGAGAGAATATTGACATGCCAGGGCCTCTAGCCACTGTAATCAAACTCCAGACGTATGCACCACCTTATGAGCATGTGCAGCCTTGTGCACTTGCATCACTTGTGTGTCTGGCTTACATGAGACCTGGAGAGTGGAACATGGGCCCTTAGGCTTCACAGGCAAGTGCCTTCACAACTGAGTCATCTATCCAACCCAGAAATATATATCTTGATTAAGATCCAAAATGTAATACATTCTATCATATAATTTAAAATTTGGAGAACTATATTTATGCTAGAATGTGACAAAAGCATTAATAAAGAAACCCCTCACATAAAAGATAAATACTTGTTCTTAACACACATTTTAATTGCAATTCTCTGAATTTAAAATATTCTAAAATAGTTAGAATGCAGATTGCTTTCAGTCTGTAGATTTAGTACATCTGGCAAATTATCACCAATATTCCAATTCCAGGCTAATTTTCTTATGCTTTTCAATGTTTTCATTTCAGTAAGAGGAACAAAATACTTGTGTCTTAAGAATATATTTTTGTTTGTTTATTTTGGTTTTTATGAGGTAGGGTCTCACTCTAGTCCAAGCTGACCTGGAACTCATTCTGTAGTCCCAGGCTGGCCTCGAACTCACAGCAACTCTCCTACCTCTGCTTTCCCAAGTGCTGGGAGTAAAGGTGTGCACCACTATGCCTGGCTTTGGAAGGTGTTTTGTTGTTGTTGTTTGTTTGTTTGTTTTCTTTTCTTTTTTTGTTTTTTGAGGTAAGGTCTCACGGTATACTCTACCCCAGACTGACCTGGAATTCACTCTGTAGTCTCAAGTGGCCTCAGACTCATGGAAATCCTCCTACCTCAGCCTCTCAAGTGCTGAGATTAAAGGCATGTGCCACCATGCCTGGCCAAGGATTGTGTTTTCTTAAGGCACATTTTCTTAATGGGTCGTCTAGATCTTCCCATTAAGATGTGGACCAAAGACTTCTCATTTCCCATTTCCTTCCACTTTCTACATTGGCCTCATTTTTCCTCATTGGGCAAAAATAATTACATGATAATATAAGATGGAAATTCAAGATTTGTAATTTATCCTTACCTAGAGCCACGCTAAACTGTATGCTAGTATTGTATTTATAAGTTTAAAGAAGAAACTCTGAGAACAAGTGTAATTAATGTGACAAAGCAAACATATAAACCCATCATTACACTGATGTGTAAAGTATATCAAATTTTTAGAAAAAAAAATTTTAATTTTTAAAATTTTTTTTATTTTTGGAGAGAGACACAGAGAGAAACAGACACAGAGAGAGAGGGAGACAGATAGAGAATGGGCGCGCCAGCAGTCTCTCAGCTGCTGTGAACAAAATCCAGATGCGTGCGCTCCCTTGTGGTCAAGTGCGGCATTGCACCCTTATGTCACTTTGCATCTGGCTAAACATGGGACCTGGAGATTGGAACCAGTGTTCTTAGGCTTAGGAGGCAGGTGTCTGAACCGCTAAGCCATCTCTCCAGCCCTATTTTTTAGAAAATTTTTTAGAAAATTATATCCAAACCAGTGTGTTGTCCACATTAAGTAGGCATTGTAATTTTTCTAAATTAACCTGATAAAAATAGTCAACTAAATTTAAGCAAAACCAGAACTATTTAGCTAATGAAGAACATCAACTTAAAAATACCTTGCATTTATACTAGTGATTACTTCTAAATTTTGGTTTCACTTTGTGGCTTTGAAGTACAGGAAAACAAGTGTACAATGACTCTTATATGTTGTGTGTCATATGTGTTCTCTGAGTGTTCTATACATTCTTTAGTTGGTGATGAAAATTTGGAGTCATTTTATATTTTCCTTGTTTTGTTTTGTTTGAGGCAGGGTAAAATCTGGAATCATAATGATAGTTATCCTAAGCTCCCTTTCCCTTGTTTATGGAACCCTAAACCATTTGTTTTACAGCATAACATTAATATGTCTACAATTCAACCTCAATGTTTCTTCAAAACAAAACATTCAAGACATTGTGTTAAAATGAAATATGAGATGTTATTTTTATCTCACTCTTCTTTTTCCCTGTCAATATATATTTTTTTGTTTTGGGGAGGGTTTTGTTTGTTTGTTTTTTCCAGGTAGGGTCTCACTCTGGCCCAGGCTGTCCTGGAATTCACTTGTAGTCTCAGGGTGGCTTTGAACTCTCAGTGATCCTCCTACCTCTGCCTCCCCGAGTGCTGGGATTAAAGGCACACTCTACCATGCGTTTTGTTTTTAAAGAACATCTATAGCCACAAAAATTGGGAAAACAAATTTTTAAAAAACCTTCATGGTTTCAAATTTTAAATATAAATAGCAAAACAATAATATATATATATGTAACTGTGATAGGAAAAATATTATTGACAAAATTCACGAGTTTGAAATATTGCCTTTGCTCTGTGTGCCCATCAGTAAACGTAGAAAGAGGTCGTTTTCTCCACTCACAGGCCAAGATGTAAACACTTTAACCCACTTTTCAAAAATGAATTCAATAGTCAACAGCTTAGGTGAAAACTTTTAAGTTTTGGAAAATCTCATCTCCAATTAGAGACTAAAGTCACTTGTCAGCCCTCTCTCCCCACCCCCTCCCAAAGTCGTGTTCTTAACTAGGGAAGGAAAGTTCTAATACAAGCGCACATCTCTGATCTTCTACTAACTGGAAGTTTCCAAGACTTCGTGCAAAGCAAGGAGACTTGGTGGCTTTAAACCAGCTTTAACACCACGAAGGTTGGGGGCTGTGAGGGGGACCAGCTGCTAACCCAGCCCATGGTTCCCCTGCCAGGAGGTGAAGCAGCAGGAGGAGGAACCCGAAGTCGACGTCTGGGAGCTGCTGAAGAACGCGAACCCCAATGAGTACGAGAAGATCGCCTTCCAGTACGGCATCACCGACCTGCGCGGCATGCTCAAGCGCCTCAAGAAGATGCGCAGGAAGGAGAAGAAGAGCGCAGGTGCGCGGGCCGGGGCGGGCCGGGCGAAGGGCGCGGGCCGGGGCGGGCCGGCAGGCGGGCCGGGCCGGGGCGGGCAGGGCGGGGCGGGCAGGGAGGGGACGGGGCGGGGTGGGGCGTGGGGAAGGTTAAGGTTCTTTGGGATGGTAGCTTTGGTTTCAGGTGGAGCGCATCACCGCCTGTGCACACAGTTGAGGGCTCTGATGGCTCAGGGCGAGCAGGTGATTTGACCACAAGCAACGCCCAAAGGACTTGAGAATATCCCCTGGCCCCTCGGCCTTTCCCAGCGCCCTCGTTTTCTCCAGCTCCCACATCTCCCTCACTCTAAAACGCCTGCTCTTGATTCTCTTAGGTGAAAGCTCAACCACCATACTCCTCCACCCATATTTTTTTGTTTTTTGTTTTTTCAGTTACTTATTTTCTGAGGCAGGGTCTCACTCTTACCCAGGCTGACCTGGAGCTCACTATGTAGTCCAGGCTGGTCTAGAACTCATGACGATCCTCCACCCTCAGGCTCCCAAGTGCTGGGATTATAGGTGTGAGCCTTCACACCCTGTTTTCACCCTTTTGATGTGCACACAGAAACGTCCTCTCTCACACCCAGTAAAGTTCTCCAATGTGGATGCAGTTTGTTTTGAAATACCTTTTTTTTTTTTTTTGTTTTTTTGTTGTTTTTCAAGGTAGGGTTTCACTCTAGCCCAGGCTGAGCTGGAATTCACTATGTAGTCTCAGGCTGGCCTCGAACTCACCGCAATCCTCCTACCTCTGCCTCCCAAGTGCTGGGATTAAAGGTGTGTGTCACCATGCCTGGCTTTTTTTTTTTTTCTTTTCTTTTCTTTTTTAACTATGAAAAGGTGAGTTTGTTTAAGCAGCAGTATAACAAGAACAGAATGATGGAAATAAAATCATGCCAACCTAAGCTTTTCACACTCATATTTTCCAGTCTAAATGAGAATTATATTTAAAATTCATAAAAATCATGTTGTATTTTAAAGAGGAAGTTAAGTTTTTTTTTTTTTTTTTTTAGGACCTTAATGTTAGAATTTCATTATGGTTGCTAGTATTTTTATGCTCCAAGCTGTTTAAAGTGTTTGGAAACATTAAATTCCTAATCACATATGCAAAGGAGTTTTTTGGTTGTTTGTTTGTTTGTTTGTTTGAGAGAGACACAGAGAGATGGGGAGAGGAAGACAGAGAATGGGCGCTGCCAGCAGCCTCTCAGCCTCTGTGAATGAACTCCAGATGCATGCCCCCTTGTGGGCAAGTGTGGCATTGCACCCTTGCATCACTGCATCTGGCTAAACGTGAGACCTGGAGATTGGAACTGACATTCTTAGGCTTAGCGGGCAGCGCCTTAACCGCCAAACCATCTCTTCAGCCCCAAAGGCGTGTTTTTTTAAATGCCACTATTTGGGCAAGTTTCTACATACAGTACAAGAACTTTAGTGAGTTTACTATTTCAGTTAGTCAAAGGTATTCAACTTAATGTAATGAATCACTACAGTAATCTCACCAATACCATGATAAAATGTCTGCCATAGAAGTTCAAAAACTGAGCCCAGCAATGTGATACACAAGTTTCTTTTTTTTAGGTTTTTTTTTTGTTGTTGTTGTTGTTGTTCTTGTTTTGTTTTTCAAGGTAAGGTCTTGCTCTAGCCCAGACTGATGTGGAATTCACTATGTAGTCTCACAGTGGCCTCGAACTCCTGACTATCTTCCTTCCTCTGCCTCCCAAGTGCTGGGATTAACATACATGTATGTATGTATGTATGTATGTATGTATGTATGTATGTATGTATGTATGTATGTATATATATATGTGTGTGTGTGTGTGTGTGTGTGTGTATTTACAAGCTGAGAGAGAGAATGAGAGAATGAGAATGGGCATGCAAGTGTCTCTAGCCACTGTAAATGAACTCCAGATGCATGTGACACTTTGTGCTTCTGACTTTATATGGGTACTGGAGAATCAAACCCAGGTCATTAGGCTTTGCAGGCACTTACCTTAACCACTGAGCCGTCTCTCCAGCCCCTCATTTGGAAGCTTTCTACTGTACCTAACTCCTGGAGTTAGGTCACTTGAAAAGGTTCTTAGCAGTAATAAAATTATTATTTTTCTCTCAATATTTTCTTTTAAAAAAATTTAAGTGCTAGAGAGATGGCTTAGCAGTTAAAGCATTTGCCTGCAAAGCCAACGGATCCTGTTTGACTATCCAGGACCCACGTAAGCCAGATGCACAAGGGGGCACATGCATCTGCAGTTCATCTGCAGTGGCTGGAGGCCCTGGCATGCCCATTCAATCTCTCTCTCTCTTCCTCTCTCAACCAAATAAATAAAATATATTTAAGAGCCAGGCATGGTGGCACATGCCTTTAATCCCAGCACTCGGGACGCAGAGGTAGGAGGATTGCCATGAGTTCAAGGCCGCCCTGAAACTATAGAGTGAATTCCAGGTCAGCTTGAACTAGAGTGAGACTCTTATCTCAAAAAAAAAAAAAGAAAGAAAGAAAGAAAGAAAGAAAGGAAAGAAAGAAAGAAAGAAAGAAAGAAAGAAAGAAAAGATGCTATAAAAAATTTTAAGAGTGTTGTCTTTAAAAACTATTTTATTTAAGCCAGGTGTGGTGGCGCACGCCTTTAATCCCAGCACTCAGGAGGCAGAGGTAGGAGGATCGCCATGAGTTCAAGGCCACCCTGAGACTACATAGTTAATTCCAGGTCAGCCTGGGCCAGAGTGAGATCCTACCTCAAAAAACCAAAAAAAAAAAAAAAAATTATTTAAGCCAGGCATGGTGGCACATGCCTTTAATCCCAGCTCTTGGGAGGAAGAGGTAGGAGGATCACCATGAGTTCGAGGCCACCCTGAGAATACAGAGTGAATTCCAGGTCAGCCTGTGCTAGAGTGAGACCCTACCTCAAAAACCAAAGCAAAAAACAAACAAAAAAATTTATTTATTTATTTTATTTGAGAGAAAGAAAGAGGCAGATAGAGAGAATGAGCACACCAAGCCCTGTAACCACTGCAAACAAACTCCAGACACATGCTCCCTCTTGTGCATCTGGTTAACATGGGTCCTGGGGAATTGAACCAGGGTTCTTAGGCTTAACAGGCAAATGCCTTAACTGCTAAGCCATTTCCCCAACCCTCAATATTTTCTTTCAAAAGCATATGAATTCTCTTTAAAATTTTAAGCTATTTTATTGCAGATGAGTAGATACAATTCAAAGTAGAAAGGATAGTTAGGAAGGTTTATATATTTTTTTCTTCTTTGACACTTATTTCTTTCATTTTAGGTTCTCATGCATTACATTGTGGCATGTGTGTACATATATGTAATCTGTTTTGTTTCTGTCTACCAGCCTTTGCAAAAATTCTAGATCCTGCATACCAGGTTGATAAGGGAGGCAAAGTCAGATTTGTTGTGGAGCTGGCAGACCCAAAGCTTGAAGTGAAATGGTATAAAAATGGACAAGAAATTCGACCCAGCACCAAGTAAGTGGGCTTTGAAGGAATCAGTAAAAGTCATATGTAAATCAACTAGTAGTTTGACTTAATTTTCTGAGGAAAAAAAAAAACTTTTAGGGCATAGCTCTTTTAGATACCGCTTTGTAATGCAAAATGCTGTGCAGGGAGAGGAAAAGTTTAACTGGCTTTTCATGTACTTTGGAACTATTAAAATCTTATAAGATAAACAATGTTGATATTATAATTCTATTTTAAGTGATTGTCTGAGCATAGCCAAACTTCTTTGGCATTTTAAAAAGAAAATGGGAATATTTGAAATGCACATGGGTTATCATAGCTAGAAGCTACATAGCAAAATTAGATTTGTAATTTCTTTTCAAAAATAGCATTTATAGTTGATGACAGTGGAATGCTTCTGCATTCAGTGCAGACATTGTTCTGCGACCTTGACACCATGCATCTGGGTACAACTGATGGACGTTGTGATCTAATGAGCGAGCTGTGGGTCTAAGCCTGTGTTTTATTATTTCTTGGCCCTCTCCCAAAGAAAGGAGTCAAACTAATCCCTGATATCTGATGGTATCGCTAGTCTATTATGAAACTACTTTACAGAGATCTTCCTCAGCCTGAGAGATTTTCAACTCCAGTATGTTTTTTGAAGTTAATAAGAGCCACGTGTGCATTGATAAAAGACTTTAATCCTGGACGTCCGTCACTTCGAGAGTACAATGACATGGTTTCCTCTTTCTTGGTGTGGCCATACCAACAGAATGACCTTGAGACAATGATATTTAATATCTCTTATAAAAAAAATCTCATTTGCCTGAGTTTACCAAAATTTAATATTAGCTTTTCTAGAAAGTGTTTAAATATTTTGTTCTTGAAGTCTTCAACTTGAGAAATTTCCACAGTCCAATTGTTTCTCTAGTCTTGTGACAATGGTTCAGTGTGCTCCTCCACAATCCAGGGCACAGATAGTTAAAATATACTGTCTTCTTGGCTTCTAGTGTTCTGTAGCTAAATGCTCAGATGCATTCTGGCTAGATGGTATCTGTGATATAATAATGCCAGTCCTTAAGGCTCAGGTAAGAGGTGATATAATTGCTGCCTAGTTTATGAATTAAGGTCATATCATTGGTTAAATTGTATAATCATTTATTCATTCATCAAAACCTGCTGTGTCCATGGGCTAGAAAATGACTGAAATATATATGAATAAAAAAGATCAAGTCTCTGACCTATAAAGTATGTAAGTTAGTCATGTGAAGAATGTACACAGTTGAAAATCTCTGACCCTCTTGAGCAACCTTGTTTTCCAAGAGTGGGTTAAAAACTTAACATACTAAGTATGTGAGGACTGGTTTGTATTTGCGATAAAAACCTTATAGAAAAGAAAATGATAACAGAAAGTACATGGTATGTATAAGCATACATACTTGTTATGTTTCATAAAGATGAACATTCCTTTTTATTTGATGTTAACTATATAAAATATGCTACCTGAATACATCAAATTATATCCCTCACCCCCAAGTATTACCAAAGTATAAGTCAAGTCTTCTAACAAAGAAAAGAACAAAATCAAGTTCACAGAATCTGTTTATCTTCCTCCTGTTTAAAACAGATACATCTTTGAACACAAAGGATGTGAAAGAATTATGTTTATCAATAACTGTTCACTGACAGATGACTCGGAGTATTATGTGACAGCTGGGGATGAGAAGTGTTCCACTGAGCTCTTTGTAAGAGGTAAAAACAAGTCTGTTTTGCATCATCAATGAGCAATAGCTGTCGTGCTCCCAGGGATAGTGACCAAAACGAAAGATAAGGTGACCATCTTGGTTCCAGAGCAGAGAAAGTAGCACCTCTAGAAATGTTTGCCTGAACTGTTAGATTGGCCCAGTATGGAGGCTTCTCTGCACTGGTAGGTGTCCTGAGTTCTGATTTGATGAAGAATACAGAACTTCCTCGTGGTTTGCTCAAGACAGTGCTGAGCTTTGGGTAGAGCTTCTGACTCCCAAAAGACGCTACCGGAAAAATCCTCATTTTACCCACCTAGCTGTTTGCAGGTAGCATCTCATGAAACCAGACTCATTTTGAAGAGCACATCAGGGGTTGGCATTAGAAAATCATTACTAATATTGTCACATAGTGAGAAGAGGTGAAGGGATCAAATGAAGCCGGAAGCCCCTCTGAATGCATACCACTCTAATTAATCTCTATCCTTTATCTAGAACCCAAAGTAGAAGTTTTTAGTGTTATAATTCCCCCTTGTTGAAAGTGTCTACCACTTAGAACCGTACTTGATGAAGGAGGGATATTTGATACACATTTTATCTGTTCTCCACAGTAGTAACATATTTTATTTGGACCATTCTAGCACAATTGGGAGAACTGCTCCAACGTTGTTCACTATTCACTTTGCCATGGACACACATAGAAAAGCTCAACTCCAATTTACCACCACATGACCCAGAGTTGATTCTGTCCTCAGCTGGATTTGTATCCGTGAACAAACTGGGGTTCAAGAGACAGGCTCCAGATGCTCAATGATTTTTATTTCCTCCTTTACAAAACTAGAGCCTCCAATTATGGTAACAAAGCAGCTGGAAGACACAAATGCTTACTGTGGAGAGAGAGTGGAACTGGAATGTGAAGTGTCTGAGGATGATGCAAATGTAAAATGGTAGGTAGCTGTCCTGGTGCCTGTCCACCTATAATAGACACAAAGTACCTTCATTGCTGAAATATGTGGCATCCAATTGTTTTTGTTTTTATTTTTAAATATTTTTATTTATTTATTTACAATCAGAGAGAGAATGAGAATGGGAGCACCAGGCCTTCTTGCCACTATAACTGAACTCCAGATGCATGTGTCACTTTGTGCATCTGGCTTTACATGGGTTCTGGGGAATTGAACTTGGGCCAGCAGGCTTTGCAAGCAAGTAACTAACCACTGAGCCATCTCTCCAGCCCACGAGCGGCTTTTAAAAATATGGAAAAATAGGGCTGGAGAGATGGCTTAGCGGTTAAGGCGCCTGCCTCCTAAGCCTAAGAATGCTGGTTCCAATCTCCAGTGGTTCCAATCTTCAGGTCCCACGTTTAGCCAGATGCAAAGTGACACAAGGGTGCAATGCCGCACTTGACCACAAGGAGGCGCACGCATCTGGATTTCGTTTGCAGCAGCTGAGAGGCTGCTGGCATGCCCATCTCCATCTGTCTTCCTCTCCCTCTCTCTCTCTCTCTCTCTCTCAAAAAAAAAAAAAAAAAAAAAAAAAGGAAAAATAACCTCATTAGTCTTAATAAGGGTGATAACTAAAACCATACTATGAAATGGAAAAAATTCTATAAAATCTCTCTGGGTAAAGATGTAGCTACTTACTAATAAATGGATTAGATAGACTATCCAAGTTTGATGGGCTTGAAAGTCCATGGATGCTCTTATTATCTGTCGCAGTCATCTTCTCACTATGTCTTACTGGCAACTTACATGAAAAAATGTTCTTTTTTTCTTTTTTTTTTTTTTTTTTTTTTTTTTTTTTTTTTTTTGGTTTTTGGAGGTAGGGTCTCACTCTGGTCTAGGCTGACCTGGAATTAACTATGTAGTCTCAGGGTGTCCTCGAACTCACAGCAATCCTCCTGCCTCTGCCTCCCAAGTGCTGAGATTAAAGGCGTGTGCCACCATGCCCAGCTTATATATTTTTTTCATTTAAATCCTCATCACTTATTGAGCTGTAACTAAGTAGGACCATACTTGCCTAGCAGGCACAAGGCCCTGAGTTCCATCACTCTTGCTATAAGAAAAAATGCTCATCATTTTACTTTTTTAGTACCCTGGGAAATATTGTAGACTGCTTCTAAAAATGAAAAAAGATGGGCTGGAGAAATGGCTTCGTGGTTAAAGTCACTTGCTGACAAAGCACGCTAGTCTGGGTTCAGTTCCCCAGAACCCACATAAAGCCAGATGTATAAAGTGGCATTTGCATCTGGAGTTCGTTTGCAGCAGCAAAATACCTTGGTGCGCCCATACACACACACACACACTCTCTCTCCCTCATGTATATGTATGTGTATGTATATCTATATCTATATATGTATATATATAGAGAGAGAGATCTCAAATAAATAAATATTTGGTCTGGAGAGATGGCTTAGCAGTTAAGATGCTTGCCTGCATAGCCAAAGGACCTGGTTCAATTCCCCAGGACCCATGTAAGACAGATGTACAAGGTGGCACATGTGTCTGGAGTTCATTTGCAGGACTAGAGGCCCTGGCACACCCATTCTTTCTCTCTGTATCTGTTTCTTTCTTTATCCCTCTCTCTCCCTCCCTCAAATAAATAAAATAAAATATTTTTAAAATCTCTTGCAGACTTTAGAAAACTAAAAATTAAAATAAAAAAATATAGACATTGGGCTGGAGATATGGCTTAGCGGTTAAGGCATTTGTCTGCAAAGCCAAAGGATCCCTGTTTGATTCTCCAGGACCCATGTAAGCCAGATGCACAAGGGGCGCATGCTTCGGGAGTTCGTTTGCAGTGGCTAGAGGCCCTGGCGTGCCCAATCTCTCTCTCTGTCTGTCTCTCTCTCAGCCTCTTTTTCTCTCTCAAATAAAATAAATAAATAAATATTTTTAAAAAATATATAGCTGGGCATGGTGGTGCACACTTTTAATACCAGCACTCAGGAGACAGAGGTAGGAGGATTGCCATGAATTCGAGGTCACCCTGAGACTACATAGTGAATTCTAAGTCAGCCTGAAAAAAAGAGAGCGTGGGCTGGCTGGAGATGTAACTCAGTAACAGAATGTGTGGTTACCATGCATGAGGTCCGGAGTTCAACCCTTAGCACCACAAAAAAAAAAAAAAAAGCTTTTTGGGGAGAGTAGGTAAGGAATGTTTTCTTGCATGTTCTCTGTGAGTGCCCTCAAAATTTAAAACTAGGAGCCGGGTGTGATGGCACAATCCTTTAATCCCAACACTCGGGAGGCAAAGGTAGGAGGGTTGCTGTTAGTTGAGGCCCCCCTGAGACTACATACTGAATTCCAGGTCAACCTGGGCTAGAGTGAGACCTTACCTCAAAAAACAAACAAACAAAAAAAAAAAAACTAGAATATTCTAAATCCTAAAATGAAATGTGGTGTTGAGAAGAATATAGTAAATTGCACAATAGTAACTTTAAGCCATTGGAATGGAACTGATTACTCCTACTAACCTAGAATCACAGCTAACATTAAAATATGTCAAGAGCCAGAGCAGGGTAATATCCACTCTTAGCTCCACTCTATTGGATTTTTCAAGCAGCATCTCACTGTAGCCAAAGCTGACATGGAACTCACTCTGAAGCCCCAGGCTGGCCACGAACACATGACGATCCTTCTACCTCAGCCTCCCAAGTGCTGGGATCACAGGTGTGCACCACCACACCTGGCTTGAATACCTTGGTGCATAGATTCCTATTCCCTAATTCAATAAACCCTTCTTGGGGGGTCTGGAATCTGCCAGAAACCGTGCAAGATACTGAGAAAAAGCGATGAACAAGATGCCTCACATTTTATTTCCTCAAGATTCTCTGATAAATTATTTTTGTAATCTATGTGAACTCAGGTTTAAGAATGGTGAAGAGATCTTCCCTGGTCCAAAGTCAAGGTACAAAGTTAGAGTGGAGGGCAAAAAGCACATCCTGATCATTGAAGGTGCAACAAAGGCTGACAGCGCAGAGTACTCTGTCATGACGACGGGAGGACAGTCGTCTGCCAAGCTTAGCGTTGACTGTGAGTAAGACTGCCGTAGATTCCTCTATGCTGGCGCAAAAGTGACATTCTGTGTGTTCATCCAGTTTTAATCTACTTGATTTTTCACTTGTTGCATTTTGTTTTGGTTTTTGAGGTAGAGTCTCTCTCTAGCCCACATTGACCTGGAGTTCACTGTGTAGTCTCAGGGTGGCCTCAGACTCACAGCCATCCTCCTACCTTGGTCCCCCAAGTGCTGGGATTAAAGGTGTGTGCCACCACCCCCGGCAACTTGTGGTGTTTTTAAAATGTAAAATTCAATTCCATTCTTGTATCTGTGTACTTATGTCAGTTCAGGCTCTCTGAAAAAGGAATCAACTACTCCATTTAATAGAAGAGCACTGATGCTAGGAAGAAAGTATAAAAATCGTCTGCCAGAAAAGTTAGCCCAAAAGTTACAAGTGCAAAACCATAAAAATACATGGTAAATAGTTATGTATGATATCAAATCCTGATACTGTTGGCTTAATTCATAGGAGCGCTTGCTATCTAGCTATTAAACATGAGTTATTAAACTCACCACTCAATGTGTAACATGCAATTATGTTTGATATAGAAGAAAGGTATTTGAATCTAAGGAGCCCCGTTAAGAGCGTTCAGATATGGAATAAGAGCGTATTTGCTAATAGGCTTTGATAGCACGTTCTTGCCCAAATGATCTGTTCGAGCAGTATGTCCTCATTGACAGCATCTCTTCATATTTGCCATTAAGTTTAAAATAGCAAGATGCCCGGATGATTCATAGTCCAAGAGAGTGGGAAACTTGCTTCCACTTCTCTGCTGGTGCAGCAGTTGTTCATACGATCACTGATTTTTCAAAGAAACAATCACAATGCTTCTTTATGATTCGTGGAATTGTGGCCATTGTAATTGACCATCCACAAGACCAATTGTCCATAATCCTATTACTTCTGAAATGAGAATCAGTAACTCTACATTGATTTTTAAAAAGCTTAAATAAAGCCGGGTGTGGTGGCGCACGCCTTTAATCCCAGCACTCGGGAGGCAAAGGTATGAGGATCGCCCCGAGAGTTTGAGGCCACCCTGAGACTACATAGTTAATTCCAGGTCAGCCTGGACCAGAGTGAAACCCTACCTCGAAAAACCAAAAAAAAAAAAGCTTAAATAAAATCTTTTAGGAAACTGTTTTTTAAAAAAGAATCAACTATAGGCAATTACAGTCAGTTTTGCAATAAAATACATTTCTAAAAATCATTATGCTGAGCAAAGTCATTCAATATAAGCACATGGTTTGTAGAAGAAATGATTTATGGGATTAGATTCAAAGATTTTTGTTAGTGACACCTTAAAAACAAAAATAAGGACCTCATTTAAAAAAAAAAAAGAGTAGCTCAGTTTTACCTATGTTGAATTTACTTGACCTATGTGAAACTTACACTTCACCTTGAAAAAGAACTGACATGTGCCTGTGGAAGTAGTGCAGGAGTGGTCAGAGTTTGTGAGCTGACATGAAACAGTCGGAAGTTTACTTGAAATCAGATAGGTAGTTGTAAGCGTACATGTGAGTGGACATGACTCAGAGCTCGTGGGTGAATGTTGATCACTGATACATGTGTGAGATAGTTCCATTGTGCTCTGACTTATCAGTTGCCCTGGAGTATAGTCTCCTCTTCAAGTGTTACAGCAGAACTGAGAGTGAGTGCAACATGACATGCAATGTCACCCTGTTGTCCCATCCGAAGTTTCGGGTTGGCCCTTGTAATGCTCTTTATTTCCTGTAGTGAGACCTCTGAAGATTACAACACCTCTGACTGATCAGACTGTAAAACTTGGAAAAGAAATATGTTTGAAGTGTGAAATCTCTGAAGACATACCAGGAAAATGGACTAAAAATGGCCTCCCTGTTCAGGAAAGTGACCGTCTAAAGGTTGTTCACAAAGGAAGGTGAGCAAGGCCGGTGGTCCATTAGTGAGGAAGGAATGGGCCCCACCTCCACTTTTCCTATCTTTCTTTTTCTTGCTTTATTCAGACTGACCTGGAACTCTGTAGTCCCAGATTGACCTCAAACTCATGACAGTCCTCTTCCCTCTGCCTCCCAAGGACTGGGATTAAAGGCATGCACCACCACCCCTGGCTTCCTACTTCTTTTTTATTTTATTTTTATTTTTATTTACTTATCTGAGAGAGGGAAAGAGACACAGAGAAAGAATGGGCACGCTGGGGCTTCCAGTCACTGCAAATGAACTCCAGATGCATGTGCCACCTTGTGCATCTGGCTTATATGAGTACTGGAGAATTGAACAGAGGTCTTTTGGCTTTGCAGGCAAGCACCTTAACTGCTAAGCCATCTCTCCAGCCCTGGTTTCCTACTTCTTAAGTACATATCCATGCAATATTTCACTGGAGAATAGCCATAGGGAATGTGTCTGCCTCTGACTAGTAAGAACTAGTTACTGTTCTGATGTGTATTGTGCCTTTCTGGAGAACCTGTACTGACACCGCACACTGCTGCTTTGTCTCTCCAAATTGACTCACTGTTTTTGTTCCATTTAAACATGAGTTCAGAGTAATGCTGCTGAATTTTAGTTAAAGACAGATCAGATTATTAACTCTCCCTAATATTCATTAAGAGTTAGAGGAGGGCTAGAGAGATGGCTTAGCGGTTAAGGCGCCTGCCTGCCAAACCTAAGAACACCAGTTCCAATTTCCAGATCCCACGTTTAGCCAGATGCAAAAAGTGACACAAGAGCACAATGCTGCACTTGCCCACAAGGGGGCGCATGCATCTGGAGTTTGTTCACAGCGGCTGAGAGGCTGCTGGTGCACCCATTCTCTCTCTCTCTCTCTCTCAAAATAAAAAACAAAGAGTTAGAGGAGACCATGGAGTAAGCTTGAACTCCTGCATCAGGTCCAACAGTCCAAACCAGCACATGGTGGTACCATTCTGAAGTTCCATCCCACCTGGCCCAAACTAGGTTGTTTATCTGACCTTCCAAGAACTCAAGAGAGAATAAATAACCAAATCCCCAAACAGGCCACTTCTAGTTGGCATGATAAGGAAGTACCCTCTGCTTTAACTTGTAAAAGAAAAATAAATTTGAAACAACCACATTTTCTTCTCTGTTGCTGCTTTTGCCAGCCTCTTCCTGTCTCTAGTGCCAGCTTCCTCTGACCAACTAAGTGGAAAGAACACTGTTTGTTGTTTAATTCTAGAACTGCAAATAAGTCAATAATATTTTCTAAATTGTAATGTTGTCTTTTAACACCAAGTATTGTGTGGCCTTGTCCTAGAATCTAGCCAATATCGAAGTCAAGGATTTTTTAAATTATTTATTTATTTGCAAGCAAAGATAGAGATAGAAGAGAAAGATAGAGAGAGATAGACAGAGAGAGAATGGGCATGCCAGGGCTTCTAGCCACTGCAAACAAACACCAGATGCATGTGCAGGTGACACAAGCGTGCAAGGTCTCACATGTGCACAAGGTGGCACATGCATCTGGAGTTTGAATGAAGTGGCTGGAGGCCCTGTTGCACCAATTCATTCTCTCTTTCCCATAAACAAAAACAAAAAATGGGTTGTATTTGCAGAAAAACTTCCATATACTCCAAAGTATGTCAAATGTATGTCAATAAGTAGGATAATTTAGTAGGATTGTAGCCTCTTTCTCCTCCTTTCCCTTCTCTGCCCTTCTTTCCTTCTCTCCTTCCCACTTGAAACAAATTGATTGAATAAAGGATAGGTACCTGTTCAATTTGGGTCATAAATAATCTGAATCCTTGAAAAGTCTTAGACCTCTTTCTTCTTTCCTTAGAATCCACAAGTTAGTCATCGCCAATGCCCTTACTGAAGATGAAGGTGATTATGTATTTACACCAGATGCCTATAATGTTACATTGCCTGCCAAAGTTCATGTTATTGGTGAGTAGATAAATCATTACATAGCTGTCCTCTTATTTGCTTGTTTTACTTACCTTGAACTATAATGTATTGAAAGCTGTGTAATTTTTAAGAATACACCAATTCATGTTAATAACCAACCATAAATAGTTGATTCTTCTACAATGAAATAATTTTACAAGGTACCAAACACAAACTTCCTTGAACTTTCTTATATTATTTTTTAGCCAGATTAAAAAATCGGTTATAGGGCAAGGGAAATAGCTCAGTGGGTAAAGTGCTTGCTGTGCAAGCATGAAGACTGAGTTCTAGTCGCTGTCTCCACATAAAATACCTGGAGGGGTGGCACATGCCTGTAATCCCAGTGCTGGGGAGGTGGAGGCAGAGAATCCATACGGACATACTGGCTATGTAACCTAGCCACACGGGTGAGCTGTGGAGAATGTGAGAGACTATGTCTCAAAGAATCGACTGGAAACAACCTCAGATCTGCACATGCACACCCGCCTGTGCCCACCTACATGCAAACATGCAAAAACATTGGTTCTCACCAATGTTTGGCAGTAACCAATTACTAGTCAAAATATCCACACAGGAATGATTGTTGACAAAACCTGTACTTAATCTTGCAGATCCTCCCAAGATCATCCTGGACGGCCTTGATGCTGACAACACAGTGACTGTGATAGCAGGAAGCAAGCTCCGTCTTGAGATCCCTGTCACTGGGGAGCCGCCTCCCAAGGCCATTTGGAGCCGAGCAGATAAGGTTTGCTGCGCGCGCGCGCACACACACACACACACACACACACACACACAGAGAGAGAGAGAGAGAGAGAGCCTATCCCAACCCTTGCGTTCCTTACTTAGGGGAAGGGAAACAGGAGATAATTGCATAGGAATACAATACAGATAATTCCTCTGAAGAAAGAATGGTGACTTCTGGTTTTCAGGAAAATCTATTCATCATTTATTTACTTTTCATGTTTTTAACTATCCACTGCAAGTCCAAGATAATTTTGTGTGTCATGGACAGGGTGCCATCTTGCATTCATTCCATAGATGTCAGGGGGTGAGATAAAAGAAAAATAGTGAATTATTAAATAAGTAAATACATAAAGGAATGAAATCACTTTACATAGTTATATAAGTGCAGTGAAAATAAGAAGAGATAAGCTAAGCTGGGTTTGGTGGCACACATCTCTAATACCAACATTGAGGAGACTAGAGTCTGAGACTAGAGGGTTTAAGATCAGCCAAGGCTACCTAGGAAGGACTTTTCTCAAACAACCAAATAATAACAATAATTTTAAAAATAAAAACAAACAAAAAACAAACTAATGCTCTGATAGTGAGTGGCTGTGTGGTCGCTGGCATCCTCTGTGAATGACAATGGGAAGAAGTTTCCAGGTACAGGCCATGCACGCGTGGAGACCAAGCACAGAATGAGCTTAGTGTGCTGGAGGGAGACAGAACGCCGGCATGGCTGAGTCTGAATGAGGAGGACAGAAGCAGGTGAGGTTGCAGTGGTAGAGCATCACCAGCCGGCTTGGAGCCCTCTGGCTTCCTGCCCACCAAAAAGAAAACATGTTTAAAAGAAAACAGAGCTGGGCATGGTGGTGCACACCTTTAACCCCAGCACTCAGGAGGCAGAGGTAGGAGGATCGCCAAGAGTTCAAGGCCACGCTGAGACTACATAGTGAATTCTGGATCAGTCTGGGCTAGAGTGAGACCCTACTTTGAAAAACCAATAAATAAATAAATAAATAAATAATAAAAAAGCAAAGGGCTGAGGAGATGGCTTAGCAGGTAAAGCATTTGCCTGCAAAGCCTAAGGACCCCAGTTCGATTTCCCAGGACCCATGTAAGCCAGATGTACAAGGGGGTGCAAGTGTCTGGAGTTTATTTGCAGTGGCTGGAGGCCCT
Organism: Orientallactaga sibirica; assembly: GCA_036365145.1. Taxonomy (NCBI): domain Eukaryota; kingdom Metazoa; phylum Chordata; class Mammalia; order Rodentia; family Dipodidae; genus Orientallactaga; species Orientallactaga sibirica. Next base: position 9,204,704 of record JAEOAD010000012.1, on the reverse strand, counting down.
GGCGTGCCCATTCTCTCTGTCTCTCTCTCTCTCTCTCTCTCTCTCTCTCTCTGTTTCTTCCTCTCTCTTAAATAAATAAATAAATAAAACATTTTTTAAAAAGCACAACAGGAGACTGGCCAGAATTGAGTACCAAGAACCTGATCCATGCACTCATCTGAAATGATTCCTAAATTGACAAATTAATGGTTTTCAAGACACTGCCCCTCAGGTAATGAAGTATGGCCAGTGAGGAGCAAGGTCACTAGTGCATTGGCCCCTGCTTACTGCCTCAGAAGAGTTTCTACAGGCTGGGGGTGTGGCTTGATGCCAGGTAGAGCATTTGCATAGCATGCCTATGTCCTGGGCAGGGGTGGGGGCCAGATTTTAGGCAATATTCAAGGAAGAGGCAGACAGAGCTTCCAGGAGTGTCTAGAGCCCTTCACACAAGAAGGCTAAAATAGCTGAAGTTCATCAGACAGAAATGTGCACACAGGGAGCCCTCCCCAAGGCTCTGCAGAGGATCCTGGCCCGTTCTCGGCAGAGGTTAGAGTGTGGTTATGGAGAAACTACTCAAGACTGGGAAGGAACAATCAGAGAGGATTCAAGAGAGGGTGACTGGCACTTTCACAAGGTCTGGTGTAGTGCATGCCCCCTTTCTCCATTCCCCAGGCCAAGCTGGAATAACTCAGTTCCCCATGCATTGGAGGAGAGTCATTGAAAAAGCTCTACCCCATTGTGGAAATAAGTAACCTTGGACTGGCCACTGAGCAGTACCTACCTAAGAAGTCATCAAAAACAATTTCCAAGAGGGTCAGCACTTGTAAGCTAGTGAACTGCATTGAGCTTTCTTTTGGGGCTATGTCATCCCACACTTTGCTTCTTCTTTGTTAGGCAATTATGGAAGGCAGTGGCCGGATAAGGGCAGAATCTTACCCCGACAGCAGCACCCTGGTCATTGATGTGGCTGAAAAAGACGACTCTGGTGTCTACAACATAAATCTGAAAAATGAAGCTGGAGAAGCGCACGCAAGCATCAAGATCAAAGTTGTGGGTAAGGGGCTGGTAGATGGTGCTGCAGTCAGAAGCACGCACGTGCAAAGTGGTACGTGCATCTGTGATCCCAGTGTACGTACAACAATGGGAGGGTGAGTCAAGAGAACCCCAAGGTCACAGGCCAGCCTGTGTGACATGCCTTTGCAGTCTGGTAGATCATTAGCAGCAGCAAGAGACCTTGTCTCAAAGAAGATGGAACAAAGAGACTTTAAGTTTCCTCTGATCTCCACATGTGTGTCACAACATATACATACATGCATAACAGAGGACGGATAGGTAGGTAGATAGATTTTTTTAAGGTGTGGGTAAGCCCTCCAGGTGAACAAGTTTCCAGAATCAAGCTGTATGGTAGTAGACTCTATACATTAGTGTCCATTATTTACTTTTGCTATTTTTCTTTTTTTTTTTTCCTTTCTTTTATGACTTTTTGTGTCTGTTTTAGAGGACTTGTCACTGAAGGAATAGAATACCTGAAGTTAGTCATCTGGGGTTGTGGTCATCAGTTCTGCAAAGTCATTGTCCCTCTGGCTGCCCTTTCTTTTCTTTCTTTTTTTTTTTTTTTTTTTTTTTTGATTTCCAAGGTAGGGTCTCACTCTAGTCCAGGCTGATCTGGAATTCACTATGTAGTCTCAGTGTGGCCTTGAACTCATGGCAATCCTCCTACCTCTGCCTCCCGAGTGCTGGGATTAAAGTCGTGCACCACCACGCCCGGCTTCTGGCTGCCCTTTCAAGAACACCAAACCACAATTGCAAAGTGTTTTCCCTTGTAGAGGGATGCTGACCATCTGTTTTGTCCTTATGTATCTACCTTTTTTTCTAGTTCTGAAACCAAGTAAACTGAATCTAGCAGACTACTGATGTTCCAGGATGTCATGAGCACCTCTTTTCAATTTCATGTTCCCTTAAGAGACATATTTCAAATTGATCAAAATTTAATCACTTGGGCTGGAGAGATGGCTTAATGGTCAAGGCACTTGCCTGCAAAGCCAAAGGACCTCAGTTCAATTCCCCAGTAACCACGTAAGCCAGATGCACAAGGTGGCACATGCATCTGGGGTTCGTTTGCAGTGGCTGGAAGCCCTGGCGCATCCATTCTCTCTCTCTCTCTGCCTCTTTTCCTTTCTCAAATAAATACATAAAAATAAAATATTTTTTTTGGTCAGGAACTGAACTACGCTTAGAAGACATGTTGTCTTGCCATTTCTGATTTTAATTTCTACCAGTCAACAACTTGAGACTTCTAACTGATGTGAAATTCACATTAGTCCTTAACTTTATTCTGCTTGAAGTTTATTTTATAGTTTTAAAAAGATACCCAACATTTAGTCTTTATTGATAACCTCCACACATATATACAATGTACTCTGAACATAATCCCGTCCCACCTCCCTCTTTTGTTCCCTGCCCTCTAGCCCACCTCCACAGAAATCCTTCTTTCCAACTAGCTCCTTTTTTATTTTAGTATCATTTTTCTCCTCGCATTATGCAGGTCTTATACAGATAGCAACAGCTACTGTGAGATCATAAATGCAACCTCCACTTTGTGTCTGGCACTCCTTCTGTTTCCTTTCCATCACCTCTTGCATAATTGTACCTGAGCCTTAGAGGGTGTGATAGAAATGTCTCACAGCTGAGCATTGCAGCAGTTACCATTTTCAAAGTAAAAGTCAAGAGTCCTGGACTGGAGACATGGCTTAGTGGTTAAGACACATGCTTGCAAAGCCTAAGGATCCCAGTTGGATTCTCCAGGTCCCATGTAAGCCAGATGCACAAGGGGTGCATGCGTCTGGAGTTCGTTTGTAGTGGCTAGAGGCCCTGGCATGCCCATTCTCAGTATTCCTGTCTCTCTTTCCCTCTCGCTGTCTCTAAAAGATAAATAAACAAATAAATAAAAATCTTTAAAAACATCAAGAGTCCTGGGTTCCCTGTAGAGCTTGTTCTCTGACGTTGTGACACAGTTTTAAAATGATTTATAGCTCATTGCTTATTGAGTTGCACTTATTCTCCAAGTTAATTATTAAATACATTTCCAGAAAAGTATTCAGAGAAATGATTTGTATGTTTATCCCCAAAGCTATAGTTTAATATTTCTAATTTTCTGTCATTGTGTTTTGTCTTACCCTATGTTTTGTCTGCTCCAGACATCCCTGATCCTCCAGTGGCACCAAATGTGACAGAAGTGGGCGATGACTGGTGCATCATGAACTGGGAGCCTCCGGTCTATGATGGAGGGTCTCCAATCTTGGGTAATGACACACTGGACCGTCTCATGTTATTGCTGGTGCAGATGGAAAGTTCTTTATGTATATTAGTACAGAATACATTCTGAAATTTGCATTTGTCTGTGGGATTGGAATGTAGCTTGGTGCTAGCCCTGGTCTAGCATGCATGAGGCCCTGGGTTTGTTCCTTAGTACTGCCAGAAACAAAGATGAAGGAGGAGGAAGAGGAAAGCCTAAGGGGATTGGGGAAATGGCTCAGTGGAGAAAGTGTTTGTTGTGCAGGTGTGAGGACCTGAGTTTGTATCCCTAGTACCCACATTCATGCCAAGTGGCATGGCAATCTGCCTTCAATTACAACTACAGTTGCAACCTGCCCTGTAATCCCAGCACTTGGGAGGCAGAGGCAGCGTATCCCTGGGGCAAACTGGCTGGCTAACCTAGCCAGATTGGCAAGCTCTGAATTCAAGTGAGAGACCCTGCGTCAATGAGATAAAGGGATGAGTGACAAAGAAAGGTAGCTGACATCAACTTATGGACTCCACATACATGCACACACACATACACACATGAACCAACATGCTTATGAACATGTACACACAGGCATGCTCACCACACACAAATATATGCGCAAAAACTAAAATAAATAAAACGAAGACTATTGTACAATGTGACTTTAGATATCTCCTGAAACTGAAATACTTGCTGGAATGTTCCGCAGTTATTTGAGATTTAAATACGTCTGATGACTGGGCGTGGTGGCGCACGCCTTTAATCCCAGCACTCAGGAGGCAGAGGTAGAAGGATTGCCATGTGTTCAAGGCCACCCTGAGACTACATAATGCTTTCCAGGTCACCCTGGGCTAGAGTGAGACCCTACCTCGAAAAAACAAAAAAAAAAAAAAAAAAGAAAAGAAAAAAATACATCTGATGAATATCATCCAATTGCCTGTTATCTTTGTTTTTTTAAATATTTTTATTATTTATGAGAGAGAGAAAAGAGAAATAAAGAGAATATGAGCACACCAGGGTCTGTTGCTGCTGCAAACAAACCAAACAAATTCCAGACGCATGTGACACATTGTGCATCTGGCTTTACATGGGTAGTGGGGAATTGAACCCAAGCCTATAGGTGTTGTAAGTAAGTACCTTTAACCACTGAGCCATCTCCTCATCCCTGTTCTTTGGACCGCATAGCTAATCTTGAAACAAGTACAAGGCTAACTTCAACTATTCTACTTAGTAAACATATAGTAGCATAGGGCTATGTTGTGAAACTTCTTTTAGCATTAAATTCATAGAAGTTTCTTCCCCCATAGCACAAGAATTTTTTCCCCTACTACTGGTAATGAGACTCACCAGACTGATCATATTTCCTTTTCTTTTTTTCATTGCCGGTACCTTCTGGACTGTTAGCTTCTACTAGATTGTTCAAGCATGTGACTTAATTG